>JARDWD010000247.1:0-352120 GCA_029034505.1 Ornithoptera priamus | reverse complement strand
TTAGAAGCAAAAAACCGGTCAAAAGTCGAAATCAAAATTTGTACCCAATTAGTAAATGAACCTTCATTTCTCATTGTTGAATAGTTATGACGTCACGCCCCGATCACCTTACAAGTGTCATTCAATTTTGTTTGCCCCTCCGACAGTCGGAATTTAGTCGTTGTTCCTATCGCACGTCTTTGTTCTCGTCGCTTGTAAAAACGGAGTTTTATTAACCGCTATTGTAAGATTTCTGAGAAGTGAAGTGAAGTTTTTTATAATGGATCTTGAAGATCGAGGTATGTACTGTATTTTAAAACTTATATTCATTTGTATATCATTCATATAAATATTTTTTTTAATTTTATTAGCAAACATTAAACTTAGCATAAATTATAGTTTTATTTTTCCTTTTTTAGTGTTTTAGTTATAAAGTTCGGATAGGTTCGGTCAAAAATGATAGCACAAATATTAGCCTATCTTGTGTACTATCATTTAAACCAAAAACATAATCCGCCAACATCCGCCTTTTCGAAATATAGTTCTTTATATGAAACAGTAATTTAGGTACTAAATTTAAAATATTTTTTGTCCTCATAGGATTTGAAGAAACTGTCCGGGAGAAAAGTAGGACAGATCTCTACAACTATATAAAGCAAAGTTCTGGACGATTACTTGATGACAAGTTCGCATACATGGAGGATTGTGTCATTAGGGAAACTAATTGTCCAACTGAAAAAATAAGTAGTCTCAAAAAGGAATTGAAACTGTTCAAATGGCAGTTCAGACAAAAATGGACGGCGGCATCGTACAAAGAAGAAAGATTCCTCCAGAACAATGCTAAGTGGCTTACAGGTACTATAAAGTTATCGGCCTGGGTAAAACAAAAGACTGGTCGGCCGCGGCCCTCAAAAGAGTTTGGGGAGTTAAGTGATCGCAGTAAACGGCGCAAAACAAAAGAACTCCGGGCGCAGGTACCCGATGCAACGTTAACATATGCTGCTCAAATGAGTCTAAGAGCCGCAGGAAAAAGCGATGCTTCGGCTATCATAAAAGAAATTACCAAGTCCCCGACTAGAGCATACAAAATACGTAAAGTAATCACACAAAACAAAGAAAAAAATATACAGCGGTTATCAACAATGGAAGCCTTATCAATGTTCGTAGAAGCAGGTTTGTCTCGAAGTCAGTACAATGTGATACGCAGTGCTAGAAAACAGCTCTATCCGTGTTATTCTTTGTTACAAAAAGCGAAAGCTGATTGTTACCCTAAGCCTGAGTCATTTCATGTCACTGACACATGTGCTAAGATTAAACTGCAAGATTTGGTAGATCACACTGCTTCACGGTTATGTACATACCTCGAAGAAGTTTTGAAAGGACTTTCAAGTGAAGAGAAGGAAAATTTAAAACTTATATCAAAATGGGGATGTGACGGATCTCAACAGACACGGTATATGCAATCCTTACAAAATACGAACGAAAGCTATGACGATGCAAATATATTCCAAAGCTCGTTTTTGCCTTCGAGATTACTTGTTAGTCATAACAGCCAAAGTAAAGTCATTTGGCAAAACCCCGTCCCGTCGAGTCCAAGATTTTGTAGACCTATTCGAATCAGATTTGTGCATGAAACTAACGACATCACAAGAAATGAAATTAGTTATATAGAAAGTCAAATTGAAAAATTAAACCTATCTGAAATATTTTTGAATAGTGAAGTGATAAAAGTAAAGCATCTGTTTTTATTTACTATGGTGGATGGAAAAGTCTGCAATGCGGCAACTAATACCCTATCAACAATGCGTTGCTATATTTGCAAAGCAACATCAAAAGATTTCAATAAATTAGAAACAAGAAGAGAAGAAGACCCTGCGACTTTGAAGTTTGGTCTTTCAATATTACATGCGAGAATAAGATTATTTGAATCGATTCTACATTTGGCGTACAAATTACCTACACAAAAATGGCAATCAAGGTCTTCTGCTGACAAAAAAATTGTAAATGAGAATAAAATACGTATACAGCAACAATTTAAAGAAGAAATGTCACTACTAGTAGATGTACCAAAAGCTGGTTTTGGAAATACTAACACAGGCAATGTATCAAGACGATTTTTCTGTGATCCTGAGACAGCATCTAGAATTACCGGAGTAGATTTAGATTTGATAAAAAGGCTTAGAACTTTGTTAGAGGTCATTTCAAGCGGTCACAGAATAGATACCGACAAATTATCAACATTTTGTAAGGAAACTTCAGAAATTTATGTGAGACTTTACGGATGGTATCCCATGACGCCTACACTCCACAAATTGTTGGTTCATGGACCTACAATAATAAAACATGCCATAATCCCTATAGGCCAGCTCTCTGAAGAAGCGGCAGAAGCGAGAAACAAACACTTTCGGCAATACCGTACTGATTTTGCTAGAAAGTTTTCAAAAATATCTTGCAATGTGGATGTACTAAATAGGCTTTTATTGAGTTCAGACCCATTGTTATCGTGTACGCGATCAAGATTTATGAAGAATAAGAAGCCATTCACAAAAGAAGCATTGGAATTTCTTATACCAGAAAGTGATGATTCTGAAGATACAGGAGCACAATATACGACAACGATAGATGAATGTGATATATCTGATGATAATGAATTTGACTAATATAGTATTTTGATATATAAAATCTATTGTTTTAATACCCTCTACCCAGTAACATTTTACTTTATAATTTATTCTTAGATAATATTAAAGGTACGCTAAAATTATCAATTTTAACGTACCTGAGGGCAGTATAGTAATCGCCATTGAGCAAAAATAGATAAAATATGACCAATTTATCAGTTTAGGTAGTTAGACCATAAGAAATAGTTTTGGCCAGCTTTTTGTTACAAATACCCCACCGTGCGACGGTAAGTGATTACCGTTCTTTAAGGACAGCTGAAATACCTGAAGAGTTTAAGTTGTCAGCGACTTATAATAATATTATTTATTGCTTTATTATAAAATACTTAATTAAATTTTTATTGCTTACTGAAATAGGTTAAAACAACAGGTTAACATATGTTTTTTATACTGGTGATAGGTCCTTGTTGCCGAAAACTCTCTAGGTAGGTATTACAAAGTTCTTATTTCTGCCGTCAAATAATGATGTGCAAATATTATCTTGTTCCGGTTTGAGAGGCGTTGTAGTTAGTGAAATTACTGGAGTAATAAGACTTAGCGTCTTAAGACGACGAGCACAGTGTGGTGAAATACTAGAGACATCACAATCGTTCCAGATTCCTGATGATGATAACGCTGCGAGCCATTCGACTTTAAACAGCTTATGTGACATTGGGCGCGTGGACCCGGATCCACGGCCTGTTACAATCGTTCTGCTGTCTTCAAAGAAATCTTATCTTGTCCCGTTTCGAAATTTTCATGCTTGTGTATGAAAATGAATTTCAATAAATTACTTTTACACGTATTACATATCTTTAATATGTATAGGTACTGATTCAATCTGTTCTAGCTTTGCTTTTTTTGTATCCTCTAAAACATAGCAGAGAATTTGAACGCTTCCGTCTTTGGCACCAAAGTGCATACTGGGAAAGATTTTATACGACGTCAGCGAAAATATTTACACACGGCTGAAGAGTCTTGATCTAGCTTAAATTTTATAAGGTTAGCTGCCTAAAAATATAGTGCTTCCTAACGATACATTTCTAAAGTGCTGCCTGGATAAAAGTCTGACAAAAATGATGGATTTTACAAGTTTTTACCTAATAGACACAAGAAAATTTAATGACACTCGTCACATTCCTTTATTTTTTAGGGCCATAATATTTTCATAACACACTATCTTCAGTCTTTAGTATATAGTTCAAATATATTATATGTTGCTATCCCCCTCCTGCTTTGCTGGCCGTAACACTCCCACAACTCCGTTCGGAAAAGGAATTTTGTAAAATGCATTCTTAGCTGTCCTCCAATTGGCAGAAACATCTGTATTAAGTTTTGATGTCATGGTCAAGTGATTAAGACGTCTTCTTTATTCCATGAAGTAACGAGATGATGAAAACGTTCATCTCAAGCAATGTCCATTTTGCTCGTCGCTTTGAGACATAAGATATTAAGTTTCGTTACCTCAGTAATTACACTAGCTACAACTCCCGTTGAAATGAAATACAGTAACAATATTATAATATATGCTGTATATATTATATATTAGGTCCATACATATGAAATTTCCGTTTTGTACGGGAGGAACAGAAGGTCTATTTTTTTCTTGTAAAATATATTTAATTAACCAAAGTATGCACCGTTGTTATCTCTGCACTTTTGGCATCTCATAGGTAGTTCAATGATCCCTTTACTAAAAATACCATAGCGACGAGAATCTATAAACTCTTTGAAAGCGGTTTGGACTGCCGCATCGGAGTTGAATTTTGTTCCTTGTAAGAAGTTGTCTAAATTCCGGAAAAAATGATAATCTGTTGGGGCAAGGTCCGGGGAGTACGGTGGATGTCGCAGACATTCCAATTGTAGCTCATCTAATTTAGTGGTTTTTTGGTGTACAGTGTGCGGTCTTGCATCACGAAACATTCACAAGTAACTTTTTCTGAGTAAATTTTCGTTTAGGGCAGGATTTGGCTGGGTCTCCAGGGTTCAGCCATTGCGACGAGCGCTTCCGGTTATCGTACAGTATCCACTTTTCATCACAAGTAATGATTCGATTTAAAATCCTTTCATCGTTGAGTCGGTTGAGCAAAGTAACACAGCAGCAGCAGTCGACGCGTGTTTGCAAGTTCGAGTCACTTAATTCATGAGGTACCCATCGTTCAAGTTATTTTTACTTTCCCGATTTGCTTCAAGTGGATTAATACAGTTTTGTCACTTACCCCGAAGTCTGAAGCTAGTCTGAAGTGCTTTGTAATGAATCGGCTTCCACAATAGCCTTTAATTCTTCATTTTCCACTTTGGTTTCCGGCCGTCCACGGGGTAGGTTCTGAAGGTCGAAATTTCCAGAAAGAAAACGTTGAAACCAAAAACATACCGTGCTTTCTTTTGCGGCACCAGCGACGTACACATCGTTAATCCTTCGAGCTGTTTCTGCAGCACTGGTGCCACGGTAGAGCTCGTACTCGTAAATATACCGATATATCATGTTTTCTATTGTGCGGTAATAAGCGACGCCAAAGAAAAAAACAATTAGGAAAAAACAAATGAATGACTGTTTTCAAAACTCAAATGTACCAGCTAAATGAATTTATAAATTTGAATTTGGAATTCTTAACCAAAGAGGAGATATTTCATATCAAAGTGGTCAGAACGAAAAATTGCTAATTTTATATGTAAGGATGTAATATTAACAAATTTTGCACACTACTATTTAGCGGCTGAAATAAGATCTACGATGATACCTAGCTAGGCGGTCCCCTGTGATAGTGATCTTCTAACTACTTCCCTTTGAACTGTTTGTGTTGCACCGGTTTTAATAACTAACATTTTAGTTTATGTCTATAGTTAATATTAGTTTATTCGTGTCATGTTATGGCGTGGTTCATTTCCATGCTAATAAACATCCGATAGACAAACAGAAACGGTCGCCAATGTTTACATCCGGCTGATCTAACAGTTCTGTGATCTTGTTATACTCTATGTTCGCTGACCGAATAACATGGTTTAACTTAAGGCTTTCAAGTTTTTAAATATATAGCTAGTTTGATTTTTTTACATGTCTTTTTCCTCCTGCCCTTTATCCAGTTGTGAGGTCGGCGTAGTATGTACTTCTCTTCCGTATCTCCTCTATTACCCGTCATATCTGAATTACACATGTCATCTTTCAAACAATCCATCCACTCTGTCTTCAGTCTTCCTCTACCCTTATAACCATCGACGTTCATTCTCATTACCTTCTTTGTTATGTGATCTTCATCCCTCCGCATAACATGCCCGTACCACGCTAACCTCTTGCTGCTCAATTTCTCTGTCACTGGAGCAACTTTAAGATTTTCAGATCTACGTTAAGAAGCGAAGTATGGAGATGAGCGAGATGTTCATTTGATGACAAGTGATATATCTGCTCATATCAACATGGAACTAGTATACTATATACAATATCATATGGTATTCAAAGCTTAGACATTAAGCGATGAACATGAACTATGTTAAATCTCATTACCCCAATAATTTCACTAGCTACAGCGCCCTTCAAAGCGGAACACAGTAATATTTGAACTCTATAGTTTGGTGGAATAGGTAGGAACCATAGTAGTACTTACCTTGACGGACTCCGGCAACAGAGACCTACCACCAGTTAAAAGTTAAATATCTATCTAACTTTTTTAGACTTTTACTTTGTTAAAAGCTAACGCTTTCAATGTAAAATTTACTCTAAAATAATTTAAAAAAATCTGATAAAATTCCATGCGCTAGCTAGCAAAAGAAATCTAGGTACGACGAAGTAAAGCTATTTCATATATTTTCATACATTACCCTTTCCGTGTCCACCGAGTGGTCTAAGCAACCCCGAGGCGGTGTCACAATATACCTTGTTTGAATATCTTAAGATTTTTCCAGAACATTTTATGAATTTTACATATCGCGCTCTTGGGTTTTCAAACTTCAAATTTCTTTTATTATTAAAGGCAGTTTGCGACGCGACCCTCTAAGGAGACCCGACTACTAACTTAGGGGAGGTTGCCTTTTTTAGGTACTAAAATTCTTTAGTGCAGAATCTATATTGTTTTTTTTTTTAATTATTCATTATAATTTCAACTAACTTCTAGCCAAAGCGCAGTCAAATTCTGTCCAACAATTACATCAATGTCCTTAAACAATTAGACATACAGACATTAAAAAAATACTAGTAGTATTTAAACATGTGGTTGGTATCATCTCGTAGTGAAACTCAGTTTCCCAGACCAAATCAATCGAATTTTTTTTAAATTGTTTTATATCAATAAGTAAAAGATAGGATTTTTAAAAGTAATTTGGCTGTGGGAGCCTGAGGTATCTGTTCATTTACGAAAAAAGAGTCTCCGGCCCAAAGTAGCACGGTAATGCCGGGTGTAAATATTCATATGAATAAAGAAATACTTATTTAAATAACTTAGAAGTGCTTATACAGTCACTTGGATATAATTTAGTTTAAGTAGATTAACCAATAAGACAAATTAAGAGAAACTCAACGGTGTAACATTCGCGTTTTAAACATCGTTAAATATTTATAGGAATAAAGTTTCAACTGTAAGAGGGCCGCTTCATCCACTTTACATAGAAATTACTAAGCGCTATTGTTTTATGTGGAACTCGCGCTTTAGACCGTTGCTACAAATTTTAAGCTGATTAAAAACTTTGCTCGCGTCGTCCGACCTTTTGCTCGTAGTGCTCAGTTTGTGGGAGACGGGTCAGAATATCCCCTCTGAGCCACCACCATCGGCGTCTCAAACAATACCGAGGAGAGAATAATAAAGAAAATATTTTTATTGGCACTAAACTCAACTTAAGTACTCATGTGCAATTTAACAATAAGGTTCTGTGTTCATACCCAGTACGATAAATGCAACCTTTTCAAAGAAGTATATGTTCGATAAGAGTATTAACATGAATTTTACTTACAGCGAGGATGTTAGGGACAGTCTATTATCAGCTTGGGACAGGCATAGTTCAAAGGGGTGAGAATCCCCCAGAGCCGTTTCAAACGAACTGACGGAGACTAGTCAGGTTTTAATAGATAGAAATCCCATATAAATCTAATACTCTCTCAAAAGCAGATTTTCTTTTGAAGGCAACTCACCGGCACTAAATAGAGAACCTCACGGGCTTATACCGACGGATTCTGTAATAGTGATCTTAATATTCAGATTTTACATATTACTGGGCTAAGATTAATATTATATGTTGCTATGTGTCGCGCACAATATGCTGTAGTATGTATAACCGCAACTAGCAACACTTTGCTAACAGGTGTCTTACTATCAACTGATAGTATAGTAAAAGAAGACTTTTCTTTCTTTAAAAAAGTATTTTTTTTTGTATATGGGTAAATCCCTCGTGGATTCTTTCTCGTTGCGGGGGCAACGAAAAAGTTATGCCAGACTCTTACTGGCTAAATGTCCCCGGTTTCCTCGCTGCGCCTTCGACCGAAACTGCGGGAACGCTTTCGCACACTACCGCAGTTCCGGTAACGTTAGCCCATTAATGAGGCAGGCCCCAAATGGAAGCTGCGGCTACTCGGCTCGGGTCCTCCGAGATTAGGAAATAGGTGCTTCAAGGCCGCAACCACTACTATTTATGCTCACGAAAGTTCCAACGGCTATCAAGGGTGAGCCCAAAGTACCTCATATTCAACTCAACCTTGATATTGGTATCGTCGACAAGGATATAGGATTCTGTCAGCGGCGCTTTCCGAGGTCTGTGGAAATAAATGGCCTCGGACTTGTCTAACGCTACCCTAAGTCCCAACGAAGTTATTCTGTCCACAACCTGTGCCACCGACGTAGTAATCAGACTGGAAACTTACAAATAAGTGCCACCCTGGACTATGACAAGTGTGTCATGAGCATAGCAGATGATGTTTGCGACTTTGCGTCGCAAGGTGCCGCTCCTCTCCTAACAAGTCCTACAGTAGTTTGCAATACATATTGAGTTCCAGTTTGAAATGCGCTGTAGCTAGTAAATTACTAGGGTGTCGAGATTCCACATCATATGTCTGAAGGCGACGAGAACCATGCGATATAATGTATATCATCCTAAGTAGTGCGACGTTGTTATGGGCAGGCATTTACTATCATGTGAACATTCTGCTCGTCTCGTTGCTTCATTATTTAAATAATGTCCAATATAAAATTATAAAAAGATCTTCGTCAGCTGATACACGTACTGCTCGACATAAGCTTCCCTCAAAAATCCCTAAATCGATCAGTTGTCCGTCCGCATCGCCGGCCCCTAGAGGCAGTTGATTTAAGGGGTTCATATTGGAGGATTTGGGCAGTTTCACACCACGCTGGCCCAATGCGGGTTCGTTATAACAAGATACCTTAACACCAGTTCAAAGAAGCACAACATTGAAAGAATGATATTAAATAGTGATTAATAAAATCTTTACACAGTTCACTCTTATTTTCGTTTAATGTAAGAACAAAGTTGTTATATAAGAAAAGTTTGCGGCTTACAAGTTCCGCGGCGTTACACAAACGTTCATCCGCAAACAATACAATTAATTAGAAGACTCGAACAGGGAAATAATTTCAATGAAATTGAATTATCAATCTTAGAACAATAAAACGGAGACTTCGCGAAATTAAAAGGTTCCTTTGTAACTTCCAATTGAGATTTATTTCGTTTTGTTATCTTTTAATTTGTAACTTCGCTACGTGAATCGACTGACTGTGATTACTTTCTAGCGTTAAGTGTCTGGCTCTGTAGTTTCGAGCTAGAAATAAAAGGACTAAAGTAAGCCCTGCTAGGGTTCCTGTTCGTGTGCTTAGAAGGTTGCGGCCCTCATTGTCCACTATGCCAGCCCGGAGTTAATGATAAGTTCGACATTGTCCCGTGCTTGTTGTAAAGAGAGGCTGATGGGCAGAGTTGCAATTCACTGTAACGAAGAGCGGGACACACTGCCAGGCGTTCGCAAACGACTTCGTTCTGATCTTCTCGGGGCAAGAGACCGGGAACATCACGAGAAAGGCAAATGCGGTACTCACCGATATTCACGGTTGGGGGGTCCGAAACAAGCTTAGGTTCGCACCACACAAAACTAAGGTGATGGTGCTAACCAATAAGCTGAAGTACGACAACCCAATATTGAGTATGGGTGGAAAGGCCCTTTGTCGAACTCATGAGGTTCGAATACTAGGCCTCACAGTTGACGATAGGCTCACGTTCAACACGCACGTGAAGAACGTGAGCAAGAAGGCCCAAGGGCTCTATCGTCAACTGTGCAGAGCCGCAAAAGTATCGTGGGGGTTGAACTCGGAGGTGATCAGAACGATGTATCTGGCGGTGTTGGAGCCGATAATTCTGTATGCAGCGAGTGCATGGGCGCCGGCGGCTAAGAAGCTGCTGGTCCGAAAGCAGCTCGATGCGGTTCAGCGTGGCTTCGCGCAGAAAATTGCGCGAACTCACAGAACCGCATCGTTGCACTCGGCCCTAGTACTTGCCGGGTTGCTTCCTCTGGACCTTCGGGTCCAAGAAACGGCCACTTTATTTGAGGTAAAGCGCGGCCACTCCCGGGAAGTGCTAGGAGACCGGGAGCTGGAGGCTCCAGTCAGCTACTTGAGACTACCACACCCGTCTGAACAGTTTGGTGTGGAGTTCTCCTGCCTGGGGGAAAGTGCGGAGGAGGTCTAACTTGCCGCTCCGGCTGCCGACTCGGCTATTTACACCGACGGCAGCCGCATCGACGACAAGGTGGGTGCGGCGTTCAGCGTAATGCGGACCGCCGCAGAGTTTGCTACTAAGAAACTCAAGTTGGGCAACTTCTGCACAGTATACCAGGCAGAGCTGCTGGCATTGGTGGAAGCGACGGGGTACGCGGCCAGCGGGTCGGCGCGGTCATGCGCCGTACTTAGTGACTCGAGGTCCGCCCTTGAAACAGTCGCAAGATCAGACACCCTCCACCTCCTGGCGCTCCGTGTAAAAGAGAATGTTATGAAAGCGCGGGCAAAAGGGACGGACGTAAGGCTGTTTTGGGTGAAGGCGCACGTGGGGATGGAGGGGAATGAAAGGGCGGACCAACTGGCCAAGGAAGCGGCCCTGAAGAGCAAAAGAAGACCGGAGTACGAGGATTGCCCCGTTTCCTTCGTCAAGCGTCAGCTCAGGCTGAAGACGCTTGACGAATAGAACAGGAGGTATGTGCAAGGTACTACGGCTTCAACAACGAGGATTTTCTTCCCGGACGTCGTGTCGGCATATCGTTCCCTTCGTCGGCTGGAGCTCGACAAGGTCTTCGTTCCAGATGTTCACTGGGCACGGGGGATTCTCCGAGTACCTCCACAGGTTCAAGCTTAAGGAGAGTCCCGCGTGTCTCTGTGACCCAGCGGTGGATCAGACCGTGGTGCACATCCTCACTTCCTGTCCCTTATTTGGGAGAGAAAGGGAAGAGTGTCAGCAGAAGATGGGAATGGAGATAAGCACTGGAGTCATCGCCTCTTTGCTGAGTGAAATATTGTAGGGGAATTGTGGAGAAAGTGCTGGAGGCAAATAAAAGTAAATAAATAAAACAAATAAAGAAATGTAATTAATTAACAGTAAGAACAAGTATGTATGTAATAATAATAATAAGAAAGCTAAATAAATAAAATGTAAAAAATAAATAAAGTAATAATGTAATAAATATAAAGAAAACAAACAAACATACATGAAGACAAGAAGATGAAGAAGAAAGAACAAAAGATGCTTCAGGGGATGATTTTCTTTGAGGCTCCCCCACCCCACTCACCTTCAGAAATCCACATGAGAAGGCGTCTCCACTCCTAGAGGAAGTATGAAAGAAGGAAATTGAATGTAGAATGACCGAGAAATGAAGTGTGTATGAAAAATAACATGAGTACAGAATGAAAGGAGAAAGAATGAGAGATGATAATTAAGATTTAAAGTAGATGTACAAAGTATGACGATAAGTGAAATGGACATTACTAGGCCCTGACCCACAACACGCAAGGAACGCATTAAAAAAAAAAAAAGAAAACAAAAAACTCCTTGTAACGTGCATAGACTCAGTGTAAGGATACAACAATGTATTAAGTAAGAGATACCGATGTCTCTATCAAGGCTCTAAGGATGATCACCGAGGTGGTTTTAGTGGGTACAAATCCTATATAATCTTTTACCTCCAGAACTAGGATATCTTTCGATGACTCCCACACGATAAAAAAAGTTGTCTTTCTTACTGCTCTCGGTTGATAAGGACTACCAACACTCATTAAGTGCGCCCATATATAGGAAATGGTCTTGAATTTATCGCAGCACAACGATGGGGTATTAATTCGTTTGTAAGATATCCCGGGGATTATCACAGTGGACTAAGGGTTACAATTCCCTCTTTAACATGTCGTCGAACCCCACCCACTCTTCGAAAATGGATACCTTTTGATGATTTTCCTAACCATAGCAAAAAAAGATCTCTTATGCTATAGGTTTCTAGGTAGGCGAAATGTGCTGTAACAGTAAATACCTGTAGTATTATTATTATATTATTATATCTATATATAGTACATTTTAAGATTAAGTGCTGTTCAATCCATATATATATATATATATATATATATATTCAGATTAAGCATCTACATATTCTAAGTTTTCTTGTATACATTGTAATGAAAGTTTGATTATAACAAAATAAGGAAACATACTCATGTATACCCGTACAGAGGTATATGTGTATCTGTCTGTATATGTTCATTGTGTGTATACGCGCGTTTGAGTGTAGCAGGCATCAATTTTCCGAAAGCCTACCGTTACCGTTATCAACTCGAATGTAATTATAATGCCATTACAAAATTTACATTTTGATTGACGCGCGACCTCACTTAAGGCGGGCACTGCGAAGGTGGTTGACGATTAATTTGAGAGGCGGCGAATTTCCTCCTTTATGACTTATTAAGGTGAGAAGTGTGAATTTATGGCAAAAGAAATATTCAATGTCATAATTTTACTTTATTATATAAGATCTAGCTATAGGTATTCTGAATAAATTGAAACTATTTGTCAGACAACAAAACAAAACGAAATAACAAAATTATTTAAACTACTAACAGATAGCATCTAAATTACATTGAAAATCTGTGGAGGATTTAAGATATGGAAGTATTATGATACTTTAAATATAGATTGTTCCTATGTCTTAGCTCTTGAAGGCATTTTTCATTCAGATTGTTTGTTTTTACCTACAATGGGCTAAGTGAAAAAGTAAAGTGTGCTTGCGTGAAATAGTCTGGCCATTATCCGTATGTGTTAATATCCGCAATAAAGTAATTTTGTCATGGCGCCAATTTTGAGGGTATTGATAGCCAGGCGGGTTAAAAAAACTACCACAACCAAATTACATGTGGTGGAGATAGGTCGGCCTAGAGATCGAACCAGACACCTCAGAGTCAAACAGATCAAGCAGGAGTTATGTTTCTAGTCCGAAAATTTGCATGACAAAAATCTTTGGACAAATGGAGTATTACTTTCATGAAAGTGGTGACTATTTCTTTGTCTATTTTTAGAATTATTTCGTTTCAGTAGTAAGTCAAAATTTTGCGAAGTATCAGAATATTTTACATCTGTAGTGTCCCGCAGCGGAGGAGTTTCATTTCGCCCGAGGCGCCGTGTCGCAACTCGCGAGGCAGCCTTTTTGATGTTCTACTTTATATTTATTTTGACAGTTCAAGACTTCGCGGATTCTATTGAAACGCTTACATATTTGTATATGTGTTACATATAATCCTTTTTTAGACTTATTCGATTCATAATTAAAGATAGCAACAAAATTATTTGTTATTTTATCATTAAAACATCTGAAGTTGTGATAGCTCAGTGAAGCAATTGCACGCGCTATACGTCTCGAAGAGGTAAGGGTTCGATTTGCCATTGAGATATGAGATTTCATTGAAAGAAAACATCGCAAGTAGGCTGACAAGATCCATCATTTCCTTAAAACATTATCTTTTTAGTTACCTCGTATGACACGCCGAAGATTTTATTCCGGTGGTGATATTCTATCCCATTCTTCACTCGTGTTAAAATAAGGAAAGTAATACAAGTACCATAAGAAACTTAATTAATTAATAGAAGAAGCGTAATTAATATTTTATTATCTTCGACTTATATATTTTTTTATACATAAACGTTAACGATAACAATTACCGTTTGTTATTCAACATTTACATTGACTATTTGAACAGCTTTCGGTCGGAAACTTCCAAAACAGGATTAGCCACTTCGCTTTTAATCAATCTAAACAGGACAGTGCATTCACAAAATGCTAACTTAAATCTTTAATATATCCATGTATTTAATCATAGAGTAGAGTATTTTCCGGAAAGGAAAGACATCTATCCAATTATATTTCTTCAATATTAGAGCCCAACTTTCACGTGTATGAAAAAATGCTTATATCAATAGAATAAAGACGATACTCTATGCCGTTTTGAAGGTTGCTGTAATAAGTGAAAATACGGAGATAACAAGACGACTGTCTTTTGTCTTAAGGTCATAAGAGGAATTCGATGCTATGTAAAATAATAAAAATTTCTACGATAATTCATAATTTGAAAATTAATCTTTCCTATTACTCGCTATAAGGGAAAAAAATAAATTGAATAATATAATCAGACTTTTTTGACTAAATACTTTGTTTATTATTATTAGGTTAACTTTAACATTCTTTCTAGAATAAAACTTTACTGCATCATGTTACTTACAACGTGTTCAAGTTTATGTTTATTGCATAATTTATGTTTTAATGTATTATATTGTTGCCCCGAACTTATTTTTAGTGTTATTACTTATTCGTTTTGAATACGATTGTAAAATTCATTTATTAGAAGCGCCTGCAAAATTGCTTTGAGCAACATGACGTGGCTCTTGGATATTGCTCTGCAGTAAGTTGTCATGCTACACGAACAAATAGAATTGGTTGAATAATGTAATCGGCAATTTAGAATTTATTTTACATTGTACATTACTGTACATAAGCAAATCTAAAATCGGTGACCGTAGTCACCACGTTCAGTATACGAGTTGACAAGAGAAGTATACGAGTAATACTTACAGAGAAGACGGTTGCTCTCTCCTTAGAATGTATCTCGGCATTGTAAACATTTATTAATTTGATAAAGTTTTCAAAAAAGTAATAAAATATGTTGAATTTTATGTAGGTATTACTACTTTTCTTAATTAAAATATGGTAATACTGGATTGACGCGCGTATGACTGGACGTCGATCTGTCACCAGGCATGGGAAGATTAGCTATAAGAAAGCGAGGATAGTTGACATTAAATTCAATTAAAGAATTGCATATATTTCATTGTCTATTGATTAAAATTTGTAAGTAAAATCTTAACAATCTATTATTTGTCCAACTTGAGGGTAGTCTGACAAATTAATCAAACACTTGTGTTGAGTTTTTTGTTAGAGTTTAGTTTGTGAGAACAATTTGTTAGATTTCTTGTTCTTTATATTTTAATTTATAGCAGAAAATTTTAATTTTACGTTTTAAGTATTATTTTTTTTATTCATCAACACTATGAGACAAGCAAGTCCTACCTATAATAACGTAGTGAAGGTTAGAATGCTTACTCTGCACCACAATGTTATTATATATAATAGAAAATCCTCAATAATTAAGGCAATAGTATCCTTCAAATTGTGGGAAAAATGGTATTTAATAGACCTAAAATAGTTGAAATTTAAAAAAACATAATAAGAGTCTTACGTGTACATTTAAATGTTACCTTTCTGCCAAATAACAAAAAAAAAACAAAAAATCAGCGTTAAATTTTATGAAACTGTAAATAGTTCAAACTTTACCGATCGGCTAAGTACGAATCAATACTGAACGAACAAATGGTACATATCATTTTACTACCAACAATTCTAGACCAGAACGTCCGAAAAGGGAAGTTCGTGTCGCAGTTTCCAATATGCGGCTGAATTCGAACGTTGAACTTTACCAACAAACATTTGTCTTTGGTGCGATCGCAGGCATAACTTATGTACAGCATGTTTGACATTCAACATTGATTTGTAGGAAATTCGTGCACATAAATAACTGCCTGAAGTTAGACGTAGTTAAATATAACATTTCATTTTAATGTACCAATATTTTTTATAAAAATAAAGATCATACCGCATCAACCGCACTCGTGGATTATAAGGTTTTTTTAATTATTCTTATCATTTTCATCATCAGCCAGATGTCCTCTGTTGGTCATAGGCCTCTCTTAAAAATATCTACATCTATACACTAGATATAGAAAATACATGACCATTACCGCCATATATATATATATAATGAAGTAACATTTAACCACAATTTCTCATGATGTTATTGTATACTTGTCCATAGTACTCTAACTGTAATATGATAACAGCTACAAAAAATCAAGCAGCAGAAAAAAATAAGCTAACCGCAGCGAGACAGAATGATCATTCCATTGCTAAAACATCACTAATCGTATGGTTCCAGAAATCAAAGAATAATCTTCGTGTTATAACTAGGCAATTAATAACAATGGACGAAGATATATTAGAGGATGACACAGATATCGACATTACGTTTACCCAACGTAAATAATGTGTTAAATGAGAAACGAGTTGATGAAGATTTAAACAATTTTGAAGAAGTGACATCGCTTAAAAGGAGGAGGGTGATTAGCACGAATGAAACTAAAGAAATTACAGAAATAAGAACAGCAAGTAGCGAGATTTTACCGAAGCAGTTTGCATTGGCGAAGTTATTTATAACGAAGAACATAACTAATATTACAAAAGTAAAATACATAAATCCTTATAAAGTTTTGGTTCATTTTGATTCGAAATATAGTGCAGAGAAATTAATAAATAATATGATTTTTTAAGAAAATGGTTGGCGTTGTCAAAAACCATTGGGGGTGGGCTTATCTTAAAAACAAATTTTTGAATCGATAAAAAGTTCTATTGAATTATTAAGCATAAAGCGTTTATAGAGAAGAGATGGAGATGGTAGTAGATGTTGTTCCCATATATTTAAAGTAAAAGAAAATTAAGAAGATTATGGCTGAATTTAATTTTTCCTATAGCAAAAGCAGTATTGATGTACGTACTTCCCAGTACTCCAGAACACTTAAAGACAGAATCCAAGACAAATTTCAAAATAATAACATTAGACCTAAGACAAATACTAATGATCGGAACATGCGCTCTTATGCAAACGTCATTAAGTCAGTGTCAGTGGAAAGAACTAACGCAGAAAATCCACATAAACGTCTGGGACGTCAAAAGAAATCTACTGTGAGTAAAGAAAAGGCACGAAATAAACCGGATACTAATGAATTTTGGTACAGCTGTTCAGATATAGATTCAATTCAAGATGACATGAATAATAGTAGTAATAAAAACGAAGATAACTCTCATAACTCGAGTGATACATCATTCTTTTCTCGCTTATTATTAAAACTTAAAAACATAATTTTTGCTAGAGATCAATCCGTGGAGAAAAAATTAAAAAGTGTGATTAAAATTTGCGTTGACTGTCTAATATCTTGGATGTTTAATAATATAAATGATGTCTCGATTTTAAATTTCAACAGTTATGGCTAAAAAATCTTAGCAACATTTCAGTGTCATCCAGTGGAATGCACAAAGCATTAAACCTAAACGTCTGGCATTTGAACAATTATTATGCTAAGAAAAAAATCACATAGCAGTATTAAGCGAAACTTAGTTGAACAGCAAAGATAATCTTAATATTAATGGATATAATGTTTTTCGCTACGACCGATCGGACTCTTACGGAAGTGTTGCCATTTTGACTCAACACTCGTTACAGGCGTAGATGGTACAAATTGGAGGCATAAATGAAGGTATTGAATACATCCTTGTCAGGATTTTTAACTGTTAATACATTAAAAATATAATTGGGATTTACTACTGCCCATCTTCGATTCGCACAGCACAAGGCGATTGGGACTCAATCTTTTCGTTAGCCACCAACAAATCCTCTAGTGTTGGGTGATGTTAATGGCCACCATTCTAATTGGTCCCTAAGAAATTATGCCAGAGGCAACCAAATTTATGACTCGCTAGAAGAAGACAATTTTGTCACATTAAATGATTGCAGTCCTACTCGAATTCGAAAAGTTAATAATACCGTACAGAAAAGTTCGCCGGATGTCTCTGCTGTGTCGTTAGATATTTCTCTATATTTTCAATGGATTATTACAAATGAGTCACTTGGCAGTGATCACCTGATGTTATAAATATCCACTTTTTATACTAATTACCAGGCCAACTCAGTTATAAAAAGAAATTTTAAAAGAACGTACTGGGAAGTTTTCCGTAAATGTATTAAAATGGCTTTACACAATTATAAACCTCCTTCCAGTCCACAAGAAGCTTATAACTCACTAATCAATATTCTTAACCAAGCTGCTGATAAATCCATATCGAATTATACATGATCTACTCCAGACTTCAAATTTAAAGGTTTTTGTTTTATTAGGTTTAGAAAATTTTATATAAAAAAAGCTAATTTTATGTTTTTTCAAAGGGTTGCAATAGGCAACACCTCAATGTTAATATAAAAGTAAATGATGTTTGTCTACCCGTTGTCGATACTGTCAAGTATCTACGGGCGTTATATATTTCTATTATTCGCAGTAGTATAGATTATGTCAGTTTTGTATACGATAATAGTGCACTTTGTAATCTACATAAGCTTGATAAAATACAAAATTACGCTATGAGTATTATTGGTGGTTTTATTAAATGTACACGTATTCGTGTTATGAAAAGTGAACTTAGTTTACGAAAGAAATTTTATCTCAAATCCTCGTCATTTCAAAATTATGTATTTGTAAAAATACTAAAAGAATTATCATCCACATGCATTGCAGGTTACCTGAATTCTAAACGAAAGCCTCTATTGCTCACGATTCACAGCCAGTTTACTTCCTTGCCTGTACACAAAAGTCATAGTTTGTGTATGTTTACATTAAATACTTGGGTTAGCAATATCAATTTTGATGACTGTGTCAAAATTAGTATTATAGAAATAGAAAAAGGCAAACTTAATTATGAAAAAAATTTTATTTTGTGAGACTCCAAAAGCTCCCTACAACATATAGCTCGCTGTAGGACTCTCGAGAGACTTCTCGAGGGTTCGATAGCCTACACAATTATATAAATATTATTAGAAATACAAGCAGAATCCAAAACGGTCATTTTGCAATGAATCCCATCTCATGTCATCATTTTAGGAAATGAAATAATATATTCACATGCAAAATTTGTCACTAGTGAAGATGTGCCTATATTTATATTTTATTGCACAAGCTGGAGTGAATACTTTGACTTAAGATCCAGAGAGAAAGTAATATGGTATAGAACAATCTAGCCACACCCTTTACGTTCGCCATGGATTACCAAGTGTGTACTAAGTCGACAAAACACTATAATCGCGTTGAGACTGCGCGCCGGCCATGTGCCGTGTAACAAGTTTGCCTATTTAATGCGCAGGGTGTCTTCACCGTTGTGCTCTAACTGCAATAGAATCGATGATCTTTATCACATCGTCATAGAATGTTCGAAAGATCAAGTATCTATAGACGCTAGCGATCCTAGTGTTTCGCTTCAAATTGGTAGAGTTAATACAATCTTGACTAAACCAATGTCCAATGAAGCCAAACAACTTTACAAAATAGTTCTATGGCGTGTTTGTGTATATTATTCATAAATTATATTTGTATTAACTATGAGGGCGACATCATCGCATTAGCAATGGAGCCCTGTAAAATAAAGAGAAAAAAAAACATAATATCTCTGTAAATACCTTTTTACTGCTGGACCAAATCATGTAAAATGTAGACATTACAAAAAAGTTGCCAATACAAATATATTAGTAATCATTTATTTTTATACATAGTACATAATCGCGAAATTAAAGTGAGTCTCGAAATTTTTAAAAGGACCTTATATGATTTAGATTTAGTCAATCTAGAATAAAATTTTATAAAGTACAATTTTTATACAATTGTTATTATTTTACTTTTGTATTTAATCTCTTTGAAAGTGCAATCTTGCATCTAATCGTCAAGAAATATCAATGTACTACTACGAGAACATATCTAAATTAACAATTAAAATGCACCTGCCCGATCTATGAGGAGATCAAAGAACGATCTATGGGAGTAAGAGAATGACGTTAAAGTCAGTTGTCGATTCTATATAAAAGAGAAATACCTAAATATTAGACACGAAAACAGATAGACGACTAATGTTTCACACTTTTGACTTCAAATGCCGGAGAAATAAATCCGTATAGTCCTCGACGTGACGTATTCGACCGGCGCTTTCTGACAAATAAAATGTTTTACTGGCACGCTATTCACAGTGCACAGCAGCACAAAGGCCACAGCGTCTCAAAGGACCTTTAAATAAATACACAATGGCGTTGCCAGTGAGAAATAGGTCAAATAAGTACACACTTTCTCCCAAGTATGAGTTATTTATAGTAGATATGTATATGATGAAAAATTTAGCTAAATATTTACCTAGACCAGCTGTCGCCAAACTGTAACTGCACAGATGGGTGAATTTATAATTAACCTCGTTTACCAGTAAAAAGATTCTTTGTGTTAAAAATATTTATATATAGAAATTTGTAAGAAATTTACCTTATAAATAAAATGAAACTATTGTTTGTTACTAAATTATGAAAGGTTAATTAATAAACCATAATAAAATATACAAATATGTTTCAAAGCTTCTTAAAACATAAATTAGGTGATGAAGGAGTATGAGTATTCCAAATTTTTTGGGAATCAACGAAATTTGTATTCGGACCTCCACTTTGGTGACCGCTGACCTAAACGATTTAAAGCAACAGAGACGTAGATTTAACATTACTTAACAAAACGTATTAACGTGCATTTTCCAGCTTTAGATGCATTCGTTATATCTAAAATAAATATCAGCCTACTTGATATCCCCACAGCTGGGACTCTCTTCTCCTATGAGGAGGCCACTTCATCATAACGCAGGCGAAGTGTGGATCGTCGTGGGACGTCGCCGTTGTTTATGGACTAATCTCAAGCGTTAGCAGGTATCTAACTTGGACCTTGTGCGCACATGTTGCGTTATCACCATTTCTATTTAACTTTTACATTTAATACTCAGAGTAAAATGAGAAACTGAAATTTGATTGATACTCGTAAACACAACCGGACCGGACCAATACTGTTTAAATAATCATGTCATATCTGTAAACGTAACGATAATCAAACACCGATAAAGGAGTATATAAATATTATTTTCCTGTTTGTGTCATAGCTGTATGTAATTCGGTAGCGATATCAAAATGTCTTATAATTTTATTGGTGAAACTGAAACTATGACAACACGTCAATTACAATTTGTGAGTGAAGTCCTTAAGAAACAAGGTTGCGTTGGCCACGAAGTATTAGTAGAAGCTGTTGGTAAGAAAGGTGATAATTATGGCGCTTACGTCAAAAGATTTAAAGTCAAACACGAAAGCGGTACAGAGTTCAAAATGATAGCCAAAATAGCTCCGACCAACATGATACTCCAAGATCAGAGGCCTGTTAACGATTTCTTTACTAATGAAATACTTGTATACAAGGAATTACTACCAAAGTATAAAGAGCTACAGAAAAATGCCGGCATACCTGACGATGATATATTTAACAGTCCAATTTTATATGGAACTTTAGACGACACCACCAACGAGATTATACTGCTGGAAGATCTAGAGCCGCGTAACTATATAATGTTAGACAAATCTAAGCCGCTAAGCAATGACATAGTGAAAACGGGATTGAAAACTCTAGCAAACTTTCACTCGCTGTCATATGTCCTTAAAAACAAGGAGCCGCAGATTTTCAACAAGTTTGTGGGGACTTTGGTGAATGCAATGATAAATCCTAAGACAATGGAACAGACGCAAAATTTCTTCATGCACACTTTAAATGACCTGAAGTCAGTATTTGATAATAATAAGTACATCAGTGTCATCCACGAAGTCTCGCAGAATTTAGTTAAAACGTGGATGAAGTTAACTAACAGTGACAGAGGTTCGAAATACAGCGTGATCCAGCATGGAGATTTGTGGACGAATAATATCATGTTTCAGATGCAGGTTGGTATTTTATGATAAACTAGATCTAAACTAGTGTCAAATTTTGTGCATACCGCCAAAAAATTTGTTTTAACTTCTACTACTGATGATTCCTGACAGTGGCTTGTCTATAACGATGAAGTAATATAATAGTTATATATGTTAACATTGTAATTAGACTAACTATATTATTTGTGCTCATTCACGATGCCCAAACGTAGATATTTACATTGCGACCTTGTAAGTTCGGAGTTGCTAAGGGAACGAAGGAGAGAGTAATGCTGGACGTATTTCTCCTAGATGAGATCGAAATAGATAATGCGCTAGATAACCAATGTTACCAACATAGCTTTTCGTATGTGTAGTATGCAAAATAATGTGGCAATGGTCTGGTTAAATTTGTCTTAAAAGTGACTAACGGTGGTGTAGGTATGTATTAGAATGGCGACCGCATTTAGGTGAACGTAACATAGGTTATTCCTTGACCTTATGTATTGACGATCTGTGCGAGGTTTGTAGGAGCAACTTGATATACCGAAGATCAAGTGAATAGTGTTCCTTGAGACATATTGAATATTTTCATGGGATATTCTCAAAACAACGAGCGCAATATCTTCATTACTGAGTTCCGGATCGAAAGGAGTTGTAGCTAATGAAATTACCGGGATAAAGATATTTAACATCTTCTGTCTCAAAGCGACTAGCGCGATGTGGTGCAATGTATACTATTCTAAGTATGGCAAGCGTGTCACTTACCTTCAGGTGACCATTCCATTCTCCTCGTTACATTGAATATAAAAAAAAAACATAAGCTATGTAGGTAGTATAGTACATAACATAACAGAAGATAAGACGCTTTAATGCTTGGCAGCAAAATAATTTAAACAGATAATCTCCTGCAATACTACCAGTAAGAAGTATTTTATTAAATTGTATGGTAACTTTATTATAATACTCTTTACTTACTTTACTATAATAATAAAAACAATTACAACAGTGAAAAGAGTACCTGTGCAAATATACTGAGTAATGGTCATATGTTTAATCGCACGGTTAATTATAAACAAGTGATCAATCTCTTATTCCGATCAGTTTTTTAAAAAAATAATCTCAATGCTTGGTTCAGGCTTAGCTTGACTCATCGACGTTATCACTTTATTATCTAGAATAATAACTGTACTAATCTCTTAAAATGATAACACCTGTGATAATAAGCATATTGATATTTAACTCTACCAACAATTATGTTTTGAATTTTAGCTTGATCATCGTGTGCACGACCGTAATCAAAGTTACACGTTTCTTTTTTCAGGATGATCACCCAACTGGATGTTTACTTATTGACTACCAACTCTCTAGGGATAGTCTACCTGTTTCCGATCTTCATCACTTGTTATTCATCTGCACAGACTACGAAACGAGGTCGAAGCACTACTACGAATGGTTGGACTACTACCATTCGGAATTGGACAGATATTTGAACTATTTCGATCTCAAAGTAAATTATGTTTACCCGAGAGATAAGTTTGATGCCGATTTGAAGAGATACGGAAAGCCCGCTTTGGGGATGGCTTTCATAATGTTGAATTTTTTGTTGAGACCTGCACAAGAGGTTCCTGACTTGGCCGCATTTGAAAGTATAGATGGGACGACGCTATCGGATACTTTCAAGGTTGAAAATCTGACGGGGAGAACTGTCGGTGCTATAAAAGATCGAGTCGAAGGCCTTATTGATAGCTGTTTCGAATATGGATATTTGTCTGATGAGGCACAGAGGAATTTCAAATGAAGTTCTCTGTTCATTACAAAAATTTAAATTTTTTTAAATTGAAATATGTACAATATATGTCTACTTTAGTTTTTACTTATGTGTTAAAGTTGAATTTGCTTACAGCACGGTTTGCAAATTAGTATTCGTAAAATCCTAAAATTTTAAAACATTTCAATTTTATCAGTAATTAGTTCACATTTTTTTTATCGCTCTGCTTAGGTAACAAAACTACCGAAGATGATGAGAATGCTCATCAAGAATACTCTGGATCGCTTATGTTGATATCCGGGTCAAAGCGATGCTTTCATGGCGGGAAACAACCTGCCGGTCAATCTAACGGTACCAATAACATATTTTTGTTTTTACGAAACTTATAGTTCTTTTCAATAGAAGTGATCTATGTTATATCTTATTTATTTGAGAGCAAGAGTGGAAGTCGCGGTGAAGATTGCTCCTCCCATTCTAGTACAAACAACATAAAAACCAAAGAAATTATACTTGAGTACGTAAACATTCGCGTAAGTCAAGTTGATATTTTAATATTACTAACCGACTTTTCGGTTTTATCTATTTGTATAGACAAAATTAGAACTGCCTCACACTTAGTTTGACACTTACATACTTATGATATAAAAGATAACATATTTTTTGTCATGTTTAAATTTACCAATAGACTTCAATTTGACTACGGCTTTGTATTGTGACGCGTTGCGTCGCTTGAATTGTAATTTATAACACACAAAAGAGAACCTTAGAAAATCAAAGACCGGCCTGAGGGCAGCGACTGCTTTGAAACCTCAAAAAAAAAATAAACTTCCTGTGCCCTTTGTGTCATAAGGCAATCGCCCGAGGACTAGGTGATTTTTGGTTCCGCATAAGATAAGATTTACTTTCTATGCTCGTGTCTTTTCGTTGTTTGTATATAAAATAGATAATTTTTTACGTCGTTACTAAAAACTATATAAATATTTAAACTATAGAGATTAATTATATTTTCTGTTTTAAGTAATATTATTTTTTTTATTTTCACCAAACTAACATTTTAGCACAATTTCAATTGGTGGTTAGTGACAAGGAGGCTAGAATAATCTAGCTCTCGTATGTTCAGAGAAGGAACACATTAATACTATTGAGGCAGCGAATTTACAATACGAGAGTTGTAGTTAGTAAGATTGTTCTGAAAAACAACCTCCAACAAAATTATACAATACGTGGTGCTAGAATCGAACCGGGTCCTCCGTGATAAAGGCAAAGAGCTAATGCGCCATAGACGCAGTTAAAAAGTATAATTTCAAGTTGGGATAGCCAATTATAATAGCTTACAATTTACATAAATACTAAAACAATCGCATCAGACATTATTTATCAAGAAACTTATTTATAAGTGTACACAAAGTTGACCATATTGCGAAGATAAGTAACACAACTTTTTTATTTATAAACTTTCTAGAAACGCTTAACATAAATATACAGTTTTCTCACAGTCAACCTAGGACGTAGGAGATGAAATAGTAGGAGAGATAGAAAATGGAGTACAAGATATGTGAATAAACTATGCGAGTCACAAAAAACAAACCCTGTTCCGAATATGTAGCAAACTTCTCAACGTATTGTCAAAGACACATCAATGAGAGACATTCGCGTTAGGTTTTACGACAGATAAAATATTTTACTGCCATAATATTCATCTCAGCCGCCTCACAAAGAGGACTCTCGAAATGCTCTGAATAAAATATTATATACAATAGCAATAAAAGAAAAAAACTAGGATGGGTATAAAAGAAACGTTTTACTCTTCACTCAATTATATGTTACAAATGAACATAACAACCTTCTGCGTTTCAATGCGAAAGAGTTTTATGTTTATGTGAAGACGGATTTGAAGGTTATTATATATCCTCAATATGTTTCCTTAATATTCAATCAAGGTTGTTTACTAAGCGGGAAATTCAAGACTTACTTTATCGAAACTGGGCGCCTGATACACCAACGTAATACTTGTCAGTCAAAGAAAGCTACGATAAGATACAGATAATATCATATCACGAAAGGTGGGGAGAAGGAAAAAGTCACGGTTGAGGAATATCAGGGAATGGACTGGCATATCTGGGGCTTCCGAATTATTCCGCCAAATCAGCGAGAGAAAGAACCGTACCATGCTGAACGCCAACCTTCACTAGTTGGAGAGGCACTTTAAGGAGAAAAATATCATTTGAGGATAATATATGAGATGGTCTTCTGTTCTCCGTAATACAATAAAACCTTCGCTTCCACCATACAGCAAAAATTCTTTTATTTTTCCTGATAAATTATAAAATTCATTGAATGAAGGAAATAAATTTCTTGGCAATGTAAGATTGGCTAAAAGTTTTGAGTTTAATGCAATACAGAATTCTATTTTTGTTAATAGAAATTGTTGCGTGGAAATCTTAGACAGGTTATCTAGGGGATCTTCTGACACTCGATAACTCGACGCTCGATCCACACGGAAGACTTTTTCACAAGGAACAGAATAATCTAATACTACTGCCAATAATACGCATCGTTGAATTAGAAACCATTACATTGTAATCGTACGATTACACTTTCAAACTAGCCGTGCGATCGACGAGTGAAAACGGCGAAATCGATTTTACTTTCATAAATATAAAATCGTATTTTAGTATCGGACGAAATGTGTGGCGAAACAACGTTGCTCATGATAATGGTAAATATTTTCATTTAATATTCTTTATTACCGTCGGTGGTAGGTTTTCATTCCGCCAGCTTAGCTACCACACTATGTGGAAAATTTGTCACTATAACAGTATTGCTTTTACGGTGTAAGTGTTTCCGGATAACAACTCACGGGATCCAAGCCAATCTCACTTGTTAGTGGTGCAGCCTGCTCATGGCTCTTACCAACCGCATGGGGTCAGCATGATGGGAAATGGCTCAAACCCTCCCATGAGAATCGCTACCTGATATATGCGGTCAACGATAGAGGAGGCCTATGTCCAGCAGTGGACGTCTATCGGCTGTGTACCAACTATTCTGCGTTGAGCTCACTTCACAATTAACGGTTTTATGACACGATGTGAAAGTTAAATCAAGTCTTATCATATTGTAGGTAAAGATAAAGCTTTTCAAATCACTTTTAACTTACAATAATGGATTAATGATAAGTTTGTGCTTAATACGTGCTAAAGTGGAGTGGGCTTTACGTATTGGCGTTAAGGAAACAGGATCAAGTTAATTAATACTAAAGAATAAGTGCTAATGACAAATTTTAATTTAATACTTATACAATATTAAGTAGTTTCTTAGGAGAGAGCATAGTCCTAAGCCAGCAGTAGACTGCCGGGGAATGCTGATGATGATTATGATCATACTAAATATAATAATCGTTAGGATTTTCATTCCTATACATCAGACTGGAGAATAAATAAGAAAAAAAACTTCTTATTTTTAGATAGTATCGTCTAATGCCTTAAAGTTTGTCGAAGACGACTTACTCCTTTTTTGGCGAAGAGGTAAGAATATTTTTAAATTTTATGTATATAGAGAGTGTACAATAAATTCATCTGATAATAAGCAGTATATATTGTTCAGAGATATGTTCATCATGGGGAATAAGTGCACATTGTGTGATACTTATTAACCCTCTCAACATTTGTGTTAACTTATTAGCTTCAAATCTTTGTTTGATCTTAAAACGATATTATCGCTGCGTCTATTTCTGCAAGCAGTTGTGTGCTGACTGTGGCTTGATTCGAAGGTCACTGTAACTAATACAATTACTGAAGTACATACATACCTTCATGTACAAGTTATGAAGATACTATGCCATAATATCCTAAATACTAACCAATTGATATTGGCGGAGAATGTGTCGTCAATCAAGCAACATTTTCGACATACCGATTTTTCCTATAGATAAATAAATAGAATTCTTTACTATATTTATCCCGATTTATGTTGGTCTTCAATTGATAGATCATTCACCAGATGATAAACTATTTATTGTGTAGTTTTGTATTATTGTAACACTACACTGAAACTTGTTGTTTCAATAGCTAATTCAGCGCCCTGTGCTCCTTTCACCACCTTCAAACTGGAGTGTAACCGCTGCGTTTGCTCCGCAGATGCGGTCTTATACTGCACGAAGATGTTTTGTGCAAAAGAGGGTGAGAGCATGGACCTTAATTTTTTTTTTATAGTGATAAGATGTTCTAAAGCTATCGCCTACAGTGTTATCGAAATATTATTTTATGTACATCGACACTTTCTTGTGTTTAAATATAAATGTATGAAACAAAACTGTAAATAATATTTATTAATGATTTTCTACTGCTAAGTATTATATCATAGTCCTGTATTTTATAACACCCATTTTTTTTTTCCAGTGTCAAAACCAAAAGTTAGCGACGAAGAAATGTAGGACATAAGAAAATATATTTAAAGGATTTCTTATCAGAAAGGATTTGAGAAACAGTTTTTATTTTTAGGCGAAAGTTACAGACAATGGTTTCTTTTTTCGATTATTTTAGTTGCATTTTATAAAGAATATTTTCAAACCATTTTCTATTTAATTATTTAGTTACACTTAACCCTGCTTTCATTAAGATTAAAATCAGCCCAAATCACATACAAATTTTGAACAATCCAAAATTAATCTAAACTTATTGTTTAAAGTTTAAACTTAAACACGTGCTGTACAGGGTAATTGTAACCCTCACGTGTGATTGTTTCATTAGTTTTGGTAATGTTGTGATTCATTAATATTAAAGAAATTAATTCAAGAAAAGCTTAGAGTTAAAAAACATATCTTGACTATTAATGGGTTTATATCACGAAAGAAAAGTATGATTTAGGTAATTCTTTTTCTTCAGGCCAAGAAAAATTTGAAGTCAATTAAAAGTTTTTGATCAAGTTAGTTGTGCTAAAAGGATCCTAAAAAAGGCATGATATAAAAATTACGGAAGTATAAAATTCTATAATCAATCAATTTTGAACCAATACCAACCCCATTTGTGAGTTTAAATGCAACAGTAGAGAAGTAAATAAATGTGTTTATATATGCCTAAGAGTTCAATCTAAAATTGTACAATAAAATAATGGAAGTCCCTTATTATTTATTTAATTATTTACAGCAACCAACAGTTATATAAACTCTAAACAATAATTTATTTTTTTCAGAAAAGTTTCAGTTTTTGTTCATGAGTAGGCTTGAATGTCAAAGGGTATAAACAGTGGTACTGTTTATAAGTTAAATATAACCTGTACAATATTCCCGTATTCTCTCAGGCAACGGTATTTCTCTCAGGCTCGTTTGCTCTACACACACCCAGAATTTGGAGTACAATTTGCTCTCTCGAATACATTTCACGCGTGACTGTCCCTCAAGCTACAACCTGTGTGAAATTTCGTACGAATTTGAACTCTATGCCATTGCAACAAAGTCGAATGTGGCGACGTATGGAAGATATTTGGAAGAAGAAATAATATACGCTTAGAGGTGAGAAATTTCATTTGAGACGATTTCGCGATTTCCTCCCACCTCCCTTGAGGGCTAAACGTTGATTTATCTTCCACGTATTTTTTCTCAGTATTGTCTCTTAATTTTTTTTTTTCATCCATGAATTAAAATTTCACTTTATCGACCCATACAAGTATAGCTGATAATTCTACATTAATAAACTTGAGAATGAATTCTCCAATAGTTTTACTTCCTTTATGAAATTATTTTATGTAAACCTCATAGTTTTATTTTTAAGACGATTTTATGTAGCGATTGTAATATTTTGTATTATGTTAAATGATATTCATTAAAAACAAAAAAAAAACTGTCAGAGGCAAAATTATAAACTTATTTAAACCATACATCGTACACATTTACTTATTCTGCATTATTTGTAGAAGGTAAAGTGTACTGTACCCACTTGCATAGATAATACTTGTAGAATTAGAGTTTCCGGAAGTAAGAGTATTAACAATAAATTAGACTTATTAGTTCTAGCAAATATTGGAAATTTTAATAAAAAAAATATGGAACATAGTAAATAAATATCTTTTTTGTACCAATAACTTTATTCGAAAAGATCGAAGAATACTAAAGTTATCAAAAAGAGAAATAGCACTTTCTTGTCAGTTCTTTTTCAATAGAGGGTGCGAGGGAACCTGTGGTCTAAGCCTCTTTATGCATTATGCCTGAGCACGAACCAAGGCAGAGAGACATAGCAAAGGTTAAAGCCTAGCACGTGAAGGCGTTTATAAACTTTACTATCTCATAATACGTAACGATATATTCCACAACCTGTTCTAATACCTTAAAGCTATATTTATACGATTTAATAAACTAATATCTCATATGGTCTTATACCGGGCTTTAAGTTGCGTCCGTTGCACTGTTGACAATGAAAACTTATTTTATCTGCTACCGATTCCAGTTAAGTAACGAAGAGTGGACTCTGCGTAGTATATGATAAAGTTGAATATTTAATATGTTATAGTTTATAAGTGAAGATGAAGTTTGCCGTACGGACAACGCACGGCACGCCGGGGGGTATTTCAGTGTACGGATCCGGTAGACGGTTTTATAGTTTTTGGTTTACACATCGTTGCTTTAGTCCGGTTAAATTTACGGCGTTTTGTTAACTGTACTAAATTACACGCAGATTAAACTTAAAGGGGCAACATACCCTCAATTAAGTTCAATGATACGATTATATATTAAGTGGTTATAAATATAAGGTCAATGTTTTTAGGTTAAGACAATTTTGTCATCTACAAGAGTTTGTTCCATTTGTAAAAGTAAATGTACTGACTAAAATATTGTTCAAGATAAAATGATCTTTACGAGATGATGATGATAATGATCTTATAACTGTAACTTCGTTAGTAATATTTAAATGAAATTTTAATCTTACTTATGTCATTTCTACAACAAAAGCTTCAACAAATAACTTTCTTTGTTAACTTATATAGAACCTGTAATGTTTCCAGCTGCCTTTCTTCGCCTTACCATGACAGTATGTTGTTACTAAATAAATAAATTGATAGCCTGCTCAATTTTTCCACTACTGGGACCTGGTGTCTTCTTACACAAGGCGATTTATCCACCACGCGGGCTAAATTCCGGTTAATGGATATAACAAGTCCACGAAAGTTGTTATTCCTGAAACTGAAAGTTTACTGGTGGTAGTTATTTGTTGTTAGAAGAAGAGAAGCTGAGGATCGCATTTGGTGGACGAAATTTGGGAAGTCCTATATTCAGCAGCGGATAAACAAAGGCTGATAATGATGACGGTGATGATGAGTTCTTTGTTGCCAGAGGCTATCTAGGTAGATACCACCGCATCATCTATTTCTGCAGCCAAACAGTAGTGTGCAAACATTACTGTGTTCCAGTTTAAAAGGTACTGCAGCTAGTGAAACTATTGGGGTAACGAGGCTCAACATCTTGTCTCAATGCGAAGATTCCTCGAGAAGTTAACTGTAGACTTAACTCAAATATGAGTTACGTACGGAGTGAACTGAGTGAATCTTGTCACGGTAGTTATTTAAAAAGGTAGTACGCGAATGGCTGCACCTCGGCACTTGGGTTTAACAATGCATACGTTTCCCTGGTGAAGCATGGCACGGCGTGCAGCGCCGGAGTTTGTTTTAGCGTGACGTAAATAAATGAAAATTCGCCAGCCATTCGGCACTGTGCAGCCGCTGAAATATTAACCGCAGTCACGATACTGTGTTGTGCAATATTCAATGCGATTCACTACACTTTATTATGCGGCAATACTTAAACTCAAACGAAACAAGCATACATCCCAATTAACGTTATCACTACAGGGACTTTTATTTACCTTGCTGTGAAATGGTAGTTGACATGTATCCAAGAATGCTGTTAATTTAAGATTAAATCTCAATTCCTTTAGCTCAATGGGTATTGAACCCACGCTTCTCTAAGAAGAATAGTATCTTAAACAGCCTCGAGTAGTAAGCTATCACGGCTTCAAAGAAATAAAGTAAAACTTTATTTAGCAAAGGATTCCTTTATAGTCGTTTTGAATTCGTTTACTGGAAACTCAAATTGAGAGGAACATCATATTGTTACCTTTAGACTTTTTTTGGTTCTCATTGTAAAGACTAAAATAATAAACATGAACAAAAGGTTGAAAGGAAAAAAAAACACCTTTTATAATATAATTGTTTTATTAGGTCTTTTTATTTATTCCACCCAGCGAAGACAAGAGCGACCGTTTTATCTGACAGTAAGCGATACTCCAGCTGATGATAAAGTGGGTTAAGTTAGAATAATATATACAGTAGTACATAATGTTGATTACAACGGGACATAAGATCTATACAAGTATCATTACCTCAGCAATGTTACTAGCTAGCTAAAGTCCTTCAAGCAGTAGCACAGTTATATTTGAAATTACTGGGAACATAGCAGGAAGCATGGTATAACTTATGAAGATATCCCTTCCAAATAGAATGAAGAGGTACACCTGTTACTCTTGCGTACCTGTAGATGCAGTGTTAGAATGCCCTCCATATGGTACACCGAATATCTGATAAAGGTCGCGGAAGCCGTTGGATGTAGGCAGCGATGATCAATGTATACTTAAGAGAGACTTATGCTTATTGACTAGCGACTAGATAATATGACATACGTATAGCTAAAAGTTTTATTTAAATTTAATTTACTTGTGTAGATAAAACAAACAATCTAGCAATTGTCGCTACCATGTTTGCTGAATGTTAGGAGAATTAGACATTCAAGTCCAAAACTTTGTTGTTACTTAAATAGAATGGCGTCGAGCGCCAGCAGTAGACAGTTAGTCTGTTCCATTGTGAATCCAGCTTCACATCGTAGCGTAAGTAACAATTCTTCTTTTAACAATGATTCGAAAAAAGCAGATCGTCACCTAGTGATAAGTCACCGATCTGATCGCCTTGAAACATTCTTACCTGAAGGGTAGGCAATGCACTGGCGTCGCTAGTGACGTGGGCGGCGGTGAATCACTTACCATCAGGTGACCCGTCTGCTCGTTTGTTGATCTATATCTACCACGGTTGACAGACAAAAATTCCATCTTATGCATTATGCTTATTTATCGTTAAACACAGTGTGCAAAGATTACTGTATTACTCTTTGAAAGAAGTTGTAGTTAATAAAATTACTGGGTTGTAAAATATAACAGTTAATGAATTATTGCGACGAGGACAATGTGGTGTAGTCTATCAATTATCTTCGGAAGAACACATCGTTTGATTTGTTGTAGTGTAATATAAAAACTACTTAGCAAAAAGAAATGGGTCAGTTAATAGGTGACTAAACGTCATTAGTTTTTCGGATACTTACTTTCATGGTACAAATTTTAACTTGATAGTAAAAAAAACAATAAACTCTTAAGTATGTTTGTAAATTGAAATTTCACCCTCGTTCGATTAGCAGTCAAATGTGTTGCAAATTTATTGATGATAGAGTTTTCCTATATATATACTATACCTGCCTGATTACCTATTACTCTAATATGTGTAAATCTATCGACAAAATAGCCTTGCTGTGATCTTGACCGTTAACATATAATATAAGAGAAGATTAGTATATTTTCTCTGCGGTTTCATAGTCTCTTATCACCGTGTAAGATTGGGATTGAGTCATGATTATTGAATTCGTTACGGTGTGATAGGCGGCCGCGTTTAATATTCTAATTAATAGCGACGGATTTAACTGCGGGAGCAATCAATTTGCGGTGTAATTCGACAAAGCGCCTCGTTCCGTTCGTATTCAATTAGTTTTGTGTAGTGGCTGCGGAGTTTATATTGAACGTTTTGTTCCGTACAAATGCATTATCGATTAACCAGTTTCTAGTTGCGTTTCCGTTCGTTCCGATAGTATTTTTTTATTTATAATAACTAGTCGACTAGACCAGTCAGCGAGGTAAATAATGACCCATAACAATTTTGCATAAACATTATGCTCGTCACTTTGAGACATGAAGTTAAATTTCGACTCCCCAATAACTTTATCAATGATAAACCGGAACGAAGCAATGTGCTCGAGTTTATCACTCATAAAATTACTAAGCTCTTATTTCGCAGCAGAAATAGGCGCTGCTGTAGTACCTACCATGACGGTCTCCGCCAGAGACCTGCCGCCAATAAAAATATGTGATCTTCGTTACCTTCGTCCGATAGTTTTATATCAACAACTCTTCAAAATTTTATTAAATAATTTTAGGTGTAAGTAAAACTTTTGTTACCGAACCACATTCTTAAATTAATACTGTGAAAAACATAGATATTATTAACTTACCTCTGTATTTCCTTTTCTCTTCTTTTATGTTTGATTTATTTTTAATTTCTACTACACTATGAAATATCTAACAGATCCACTCTCAAATAATAAAAAATATGATAAATTCAACACAAAATTATAGATTAAAAATAATTTTTTCTATATTCCAATTGTTGGAGTTTTCTGTGTATATTATATTCATGAGTCGAACTTTGATGTTTTTTTTGCAAATTAAGAAATATAAGAACTTGTTATCATTATCGCTAGTAGGTAACGGAAAGATTGTCACTATCACCAGTTGATTGTGGAATATATTATCATAATCCCGGTATCATGGTGATGATTGCACTCCACCATTTCGTTTACAAAACGAAGCGATAATCGGAAGAGAAGCTGTAAATACAATGACAATATAAATTATACAAGGAATGAAAAGGATCCCTTAAGGGAGATTTCAAGATAATAAGATTTCAACGCACTCTGTGCCCGAGATTGGAGACGCACTAATCGCCTTACATTAGGCCGAACCGGTGCCTACCCGGGGACAAATTGATTCTTTCAGCAAAAGGAAAGAAAGCTTAATTTAATTTCACTGAAAGAAATGAGGGACGAACAATTTATATTTACAACGTCTTCTAATGGCCGAGAGGAAATCCGATTTAAGGATGTTATTATACGGAGCCCTTTAAAGCACGCCGTTGTACTTACGACTCAAGTATTGGTTCCAACGTTTTTATTCTCAGATGTATAAGTTATGATTTCCTAAAGCGTCTATGTACTTTCCGATATTTGTCTTTCCATTCAAGGAGCCCAAAAGTAGCGGAGTTCATACAGTGGTAGGGTGTCTTCTTTTTGCGACAAGCGAATATCTGACCTCAACTTTACAGGCACAACCTCAACTTCGTTTGTTGAGTAATATACCGGATTTTATATATTCATAGCTAGAATATATTCATAACCAGGTAGATAAATTTTACATAGCAATAATTTAGGCATTGCGCCACTGATGTGGATGTAAATACGATGAATAAATTCAATACTTAAATATAGAAGTATTTTAAACTATGGGAAATCTACGTTTAAATAAATTTCCAATGATATTACTGGGGCAATTACGGAGCACTTGAAGTCAGCCATCGATTTGAAGGGGAGCGAATGAAAATAGTAGGTCTGACTACGGACAGAGTGAGGCTTTAATGTAAGCGGATATTTAAGTATATAAATTATATGTTTAAACGTTCAAATAACAATCAATTATAATTTTTCGTTTAGATAAAACATGTATAAAATAAATCTAAACGTAGCAGAAACTCTGCGAGTAATAATAGTGACTAATCTTGCAAACAGTTTTGTTAGTTTGTATACTGAATCAGCTACTAGTTCATGAGCTAACTCTTGATTTACAAATTTACAATGACAATTTGTTTGAAGACAATGACAGTCCAAAAACGATGCTGTGACAATGTCTTATTTTTATACCGAAGGTGATAAGATACATTCAAACTTCCTCGACACGGGATTCCGGAATAGAACCAGGGACAAGAACAAGGCAAGAGCTAAGGCAATAAGCGCGGTATAATTCCCTTTTTATGTTTTAACTTCAAACTAAATATATAAACTGTTTATCTTTGACCTTTTAATATTTAGAATTCTAAATTTACAATAAAGAGTTATTAATAATAGAAAAAAATACGTGCATCCGCTTGCCGATTCGTTTCCGGAAACAGTCGCGCCATGCCTTTAACACGACGATTCAGTTAGCTACGTAGAAAGAGTAGGCGTAATCTCTGCATTTTTATTGGACATTTTCTTATCCCCGCCGCCTCGGATTTGAATAATACTGTTTCAACACAAAGATAGAAGCTACTTCAGAGCTTCTGTTAAAACTGTAGATATTATATAATACTTTTAATCTTCGCATCTCATTCGTATTCCGGACGGAAGCTACGTTGTGATTTTTAAGCTATTTTAATGGAGGGACGTTGATTAAAAATCCGTAAAATATTAGACCCTATCTCGATTTCTTTCTCCGTCTATGAATGTAGTGACTATAATTTAAGGATTATAATATGGAAATTAACAACGTAGGAGTTTAAGCATTTTTTAAATGAATTTGTTACACCAGGAAGTTAGGCGTCGAATTTATCAGATATTTTATTTATAAGAGATATTTTAAAGATAGAAACTTTCGCTGATCTTGAATCCTAGATGGCGACTGTTTTATGGTATGGTGTAAATGAATTATAATATATTCATTAGATTCCTATTATTCTCACGTTTCTCTTCACGACCGCGCGCGGGTTGGTGGATCACTACTTATATACGATCTGGGAATCGAACCAAATACCTTTGCGTTATAAAATATTTTGCTAACGGATACTCTTAAAATGTAGTGATATTACTATACAACCAAGTCACGAAAATAACTGAAACGCAATTGTAATGGGTGGCCCTCAATAAACACTTTAATCTACCTCTTGTCCCTTCAGGGATCGTCGATTGGAAGTCGTATTACTTTAGTGGCGAGAGCAAGAGCTTTTTTCAATTAAACCTCGATTATACATAAATTAGCACATTTAACGACCTCTCTCGCCCGATGGATTGAGGATTAATGATGAAATCTTAAAGACCTGGTTTCTTTCTAGTTTCTTTCTAGCGCAGACGTCTTTAGTGCTTTTTTATCTACTCCTTGAATTTTTATTAATTCATCTATCAAACATAGATGTATTGCTTTTTTTTTTAATGAAATCATCGAATCTCTTTGTACTCTTATTTCATATAGTAAGTTTATAAAAGAATCTTTAATATAATAGTTGATTAAACTACATTCTGTTTTAATACTTTTTGTTTCAGCGAAAATATGTATATACATCAAGTTCATCAGATCAAACTCACCATGGCGCATTGCTAAAAAAAAATTTTCTCTTTGTTTTTATTAATGTCCCTCTGCTTGTTGAGACAGAACTGTATTTTACGTTTCATTTATTTAAACTCTCTCTATATCATTCTTCCACTTCAGTTCTCACTTTCTCTCTTCCCATGTTTCGTACTTTATTTTAATCATTAATTGCTCATAATGCTACAACACCAATATCTAAGAGATAGTTTAGGTTTTTATTCACACTAATGATGGATGATACCATCTGAATAAACTTGAAATATGTTAATGTATTACGCATTAAACTTAATGCAACCACGTAGATATTAAGAGTTTCAACAAAATCAATAAAAATCTAAAAATAAGAGAACGGTAGAAGAAAACGATAAACGCCGGGGTCGTTACACTGAGATTGGATATTTTAGAGAGATCTCGAATGTGTTAATTTATGTACCCTCGGACTGAATTGAAAAAGGTTTTCTTTCCCCCAAACTCAGCAAAGTGAGGCAAACGTCAGTTAAATTGGAAAATCTATTAAAGACATCCCAATTTCACTTGATTTGTATCGTTGAGTGCCTCCAAAGCGCTCTTGCGCTGAATAATTTCGTTAAGGGCTGTGATCCTTGATGAGGCGATTTGGCTGAAGTTTTTTTTCTAAAACTTCAGCCCAACAATTTAATGTTGTTAGTAAAACATATCCGTTAAGGATTTAACTAATAAAACTACTTTCTAAATAGTAAAGGAAATAATAACTAACAACTTTTGTAGACATTTAGAAGTATTTAAATGATTGTTTTTTTTACTTAATAAACCCTTGTGAATAAGACCATAATAGTGGCATACACATGCAAAGCAAAACAAGTAAAACTTTAAGTAAATTAATAGTAAGTAAATTCCATTGAACTTACGTCTTCCATGTCTATGGAACTCTTACTGTATTAAGACTATCATCAACCAAACGCATCTATGTACACAAAATCAAACAACTATATTTATCTATTCACACTGAATATAGATAATCTGAATTAAAAAAAGGATGTTATCTGAAACTTTGAACTTAATATTTGCTTACAATTGACAAAAATTCAGAAAATTTGTTAAATATATCACAGAAATAAAATAAAACTTTACTAAAATGTTAATAAAGCGATAATGAAAAAAATATTTCTTTACTGAAACTGCCTGAATATCATTTCTATGAAGTATAACATAGTTCTATGTCTTACAAATTTTCCAAAGTCTGCATATTTTAGTTAAAGTCTTTTTCATCGTCTATAAGAAAAAAATATTATATACAATATCTGAGAAAATAAAAAAACACTACTGAAAAAAGCTATTATTTGTTAAAGCTTCTTCTCGAGGTTTTGATTTTGTCTTTATCACCTAATTTCTTCCACCACCTTCAAAGCGAATTCAAGCTTCACAGTAATGTTTGCACAATATCTAACCAGTATCCGGCAACGACAACCTACCTTACCAGTACATGGTGTAAATAAGCAAGGAAAGGAACTGACGCGATCACTAACAGCTTCGTACCATCGTATGAAATCAACTGAATTGTTGTGAAGTTCATGGATCAATTTATACCAACCACTCGGGCCCTTACCTTTGAACGCCGTGGGAATTCCTGTTAAGAGTTTAACACAAACGAAAATTGCTGCAAATCGATTGTAAGTCAGGTCGATAAGGTTCAAAACCATTCGCCCAGTCGGTTCATGTACTAATCAGGGTTGAAATGTCACTTTCATGGTCCGTGACCGTGAGAAGGGTGCGTGGGAAATGGTCTACAAAAGCTGTCCTGTCTTACTTGTGTTGGTTTGAGGTCAGATAAATGTTTCGTTTCCGAGCTTATGATAATTATTACATTTTTAATTGTCTAAATATTTATCTACATGTTTAATCATTTTACGTACGAAAACTAAAATTAAGTTATAAGTTCTGAAAACATTGTGATCATAAATACCTTTTTTTTATTCAATGAAGCAACGAGACAAGCAAGGCGTTCACCTGATACTAAGTTAAACCCTTGCCCATAACAATGTGACTCTAGTTAGGTTAAAATATATGGTATTCGAAATCTTAAGACATAAGACATTAAGTTTCAATACCTCGGTAATTTCACTAGCTACGACACCCTTCAAACCGGAACGCATTAATAGTGGCACTCTAATGTCTATTGACTGAAGTATGAGCTGCGATGGTACTTTTGACGGTGTCCGACAACAGAGACCTATCACCGGCGAACAGAGGTACACAGTTTTTTTTTTTAAAAAAAATCTTCACATATCGTTGTTAACATATGTTATCATTATAACAAAGCAGACATTGCATGCGACACGCAAAAAATATGTCTGACAACTTATCACAACTTCAAACACCCTAATGTCAACGCAAATGTATACATAATAAAAAAAAAACTCTCGTCTGTAATTGCCCCCACAAAATTCTCAGGGAATCGCATTTCCTGTGAGAATTTTTCTGTGTGGGAACACTGCGATGGTTAAGGGTGTGTCGACACGTGCCAACGGCTGATGCCTGACGAATAATAACCCTTAATAACCCGTTCCATAATGAGGGGTTTAAACCTTTATGTTTCTTACTCTTGACCTATAAAGTTCCACGCGGAACAGGAAAGTAATTAAGAAATTAATAGCTTTTATTTTTAGCTTCATATTACCATAGCAGCTCATATATCCTCCAAACAGTACTTTATTCCGGTTTGAATGGAGTAGCGAAACTTGACATCTTATGTCTCTATGTGACAAGAACAGTATGTAGTGTATAACATCCTAATTAGCGTCATCTTATGGAGAAGCTGCGGCAAGTTACAGCAGAATTAGCCAACGGTAAACCCCAATTTGCTAAAGCTAACTTAATGAATAACTTACAAGTGACTAGAGCGTTATTTATGTATACTGATTTATTATTTTTAATAAGTTTAGTACTAAGTTGTCTTAGTATATATTATTTATTATACATGTAATTTCGATTATTTAATCTTACTAATAAACTTGTGAGCTTTTTACTGAAAGTATTTAAAATCTCCACATGAAGCCCAAATCATTAAAACTTTAGATTACACAGCTAAGTCATTGTAAAAAAAAACACTCTGATCTATTAACTTAAAAAAAGTTGAACCTTTTCATTTGTATCCGCATTCAAAGCAGTAATTAAGCCGAATGTATTTTTTTTAATAAAGTTTGATATTTATAAGAGGGTCCGTGTGAATTTCCGTTAAAAGTCCAAATGATAACTCTGATGGGTTTTTTTTGCCCGCCAGTCTCATGGGAATTATCAAGGGTCATCGGCAAGGTCGGGCCATTTCTCACGGGAGCCCGTGGTTTCCTATGTGAACTTGCGTTGTTCGGAATCTGTGGGAACTGCGGGAGTAGATTTTGTATGAATAAATAACACATGTACCTTATTTGCACGATAAACATTATAACACTATTTAAATTTATATTTCAATGTATGTCTATGGATAAATCGTTTTATAATAAGTCTTTAATAGTATATACTATAAAGTATTTAATTCTATACGAAGTTATGTAAATAATAATAAAAATGCATAATCGATGTATAGATCATTGTTGGAGGATTATGTATAGTAATGGAAAATGAAAAATAGCTGAAGGTTCTCAGTCTTTTGTCGATCTGAATGGTGAACATAGCTCTCTTTTTAAATTTTCAATGACAGCACTGAAATTCGTTTCCGGATACACGTACAATGGAGTTTTTATTTTTTTATTGGACAATGCGACGAGAGTAGCCCGACGTTCGCCTGAAGGTCAGTCATCTGCCCACAACGAGGCATTAGTTAGAAGAATATATAAAACATCACATCGTACTCCTCGCCTTTAGACATAAGATGTTAAATCTAGTTTGTTTTTACTAGTTACCCTAGTAATTTCAATAGCTACAATGACACAGTACTGTGTTTTCATTTGATGGTCTTTTTAGACGTTTCACACTACCGTATTTATAAAGTAGAAACGTTATTCGATATTGTAATTTAACCGCTATAAAAGTATATCTTTGTTCGGTCTGTTAACATACTATTCCCACTAAACATATCTGCACAGAAAGAGGCGTCGCCATTTTATCTACCTGTACGGTCTCCGTCAAAAGGTCTACCAAAAAAATTATATATAATTCAGTGAATATTTCCAGGTGTAAGAATCTTATCATTCCAGCTTCATTCGTGCACTTAATAAAACATGTCAACCCTCGATGGCGGCAAAAGGGAGCCGTTAATAAAAATTCCCACGCGCCTCCGGAGATTCCCAAGCGAATTTACGCATAATGGGCCCCAGGTGGGGCCACACTGTCAGCGTGCATCACCTAACTGCTTGTAAATAACTTTATGATAAACAAAATATATTAAAGTTTGTTCCTAACATGTGAAAGACAGGAATAACAATCTTTATTAATATTTATATAGGTATTTGTTTTTTTTATACTTTTAGTTTCAGTTCCTAATGATTTTAGTTTTTATTAAAAAAAATCTTATACAAATGCAAGTGATACGAAGCTTAATATATTAAGGCGATGGACATTACATGATCAATCAAATTTATTTGTAAAGCTCTATGGCCAGAGAAATCTGACTATACTCCGATTATTAATATATATGAAAACAAATATAATTTAACGTCTATTAGAAAGAATAATAAACCAGTATTGTTATCAAAGACCCTAATATATTTTGTCTACAACAACATTAAAGCCGTCGACTTTCAAACAGATCAGTTCAACTGTTTAAGAGTTATAACGGCATAGCATGCATGAGTTCAATTTAAAACAAATTAAATAAAAAAAATCGGTTGAAAAATAGTCCGCTAGAGTAATGGCCGCAGGGTACGTCAGGAGGACGAATATGAGATTACAGCCGCCACCACAGAAGGATTGCCTCATTAGATAGCTTTCTGACAATTTGTAATGAAGTTCTTTGAGCATACATTTTTCTTTGAGAAAAAAAGTTAAATTGGATACCGCAAAAACAATTTTGATTTGAAATAAGGTGATAAAAAAATATTTAAATAAAAAAAGTTACTGTTTAATATAATAAAAAACTCATGGAATTTAAAACGGTGTCTTAATTTAAAAAAATTATCTACTCCCCCTGTCAAGGTAGCTGATAAAAACGAAACCTTGAAGGGTCGTATAGGGTTTTTTTCCTTCACACAAAAATGCAGGATCTCCGGTCAATTATTCATCAAACTCTCACGGTCGGATTTCAACGGAGCGCTCTTGACCTGAGATTCTATAATGACCGTTTCACACGAGACGGCGGTGGTTCCGTGTGAAACGGACCAGGGTGGGAACCGCAGCACGTGACACACAGCCTTTTGTTGATGGGAGCTCATTTAGTCTGTTGTGAAAAACGAAAATATCTGATTAAATTGAACTTAGAAAATATAAGACAATTATAATACACTTTAAGTAATTTAAAACTTATTAATATGAGTGTTTTTTTTTTACTTAGTATGAAAGTGTCTCAAGTGTTACTTATTTATATTTAATTAGTTACTTTTCGAAGTATACAATATTATTAATAGAGAACTTAACTGAACTTAAACTTTTTGATAAGTTTCTACAACATTATAATCTTTTCCCACTTTTAGGCACTTGTTCCATCGCCGACGATGAACAAAAAACAAGTAAAGCTAGCATCTCCGAACAAGCTAGCAAGTAAAAAGTAGCAGGTGTGTAGCTCCGCCAATTTTGTTTCTGGCCTATAAGCTACTGTGCGAAGGTGACGGGCCTTTACCTGCTCTCGAATAATGCCTCCCAATCGCTCCGCAAGTGCTCAGCCAGTTTTCTGATCAAGGAGAGCATCGCTCAAAGATTATTATCTTTGAGCGATGCGATCTTGTTGTTGCGACGGAACTCGCAGAGCAAGAGTCTCAACGCCAATGTGAACTGACAGCCTATTCATGTATTTATTTCTTTCATTCACACGAGATCTTTATCTACTGTACGATTCTTAAGAGAAACAAATAATTGACAGCTGGTCGTTTTATCTTTTGCTTAATCAGAAATATAATGTGCATTTTCAGATCTATCCAGGCCCAAATGTTGTGGTCGCACACTGCAACAAGGCCCTCGCGCATACACGGCGGCACGCGCAACAATTCCCACCCCGTCTCTATTCACACGGTGTCAGCACGCTCTCTCGTGTGAAACAAACACAAAAAATGCACCCGAATCATTTTGTGGGATTCCGTTGAAATCCCACCGTGGGAACACAACGAATAACCCAATTTCCTTTCGTCCTGTAGAATTTCTTCGAATTATTAAATACAACGGATGCACGGAGTTTTTATCATTGTGCATAACAGGAATTTCCCACGGTTAATTGTAAGTATTATTATACAGTGGTGTCCCATGTGAACCATTAATAAAGGGAACTTGGCGCGTGTCAAAATAACCTTAACCGGTTCAAACCCGTTTAACCCCATAAGCGGTAGAGTTCACGTCCTTTCAAAATCGGCCTCTCTGTTAAGTTCAGTTTTTAATGACTTTCAATATATATTACACAATAGACCGACGTTACGATTATTTGTACACTGCATCCCTTTACACATCTAAAAATTATAAATTTTCTTACCTCAGGCTCTTTCTTTCAGGACTCTTTAAATTAGACTACAGTAAGATATGCTAATTACAGTTTGAAGGTATAATAAAATAGATTTTTTGATGTTCTACGACACACGATCAAAACATTTTAGATGTCGTATATATCTCAGACTACAGAAATATAGCATTATCTACAGATTGTTGATATGAGATCGGTTTGGAACGAAACTATCACTACAGAAACTTCGCTTCTTATTTCGCCCCGTAAAAAACCAACGGTATATACAAACCAGTGATCCAGGTATCTTGATAGATGTTCTTAAACCATTATATGACATGGAGGTAGTGCTAACAAAGTATGAGCCTAAATTGTTATGTTACACGTGAAACTATTACAAAATATAGAAGAAGTAGAATATAAAAAAACTACTTGTTACTAACAGATTCCTTGTATTAAAGCCCAATTTAACACGGGGTAAGTGGTATAGTGTGAAATAGGGGTACTCTTAGCCACGTGCCTTTGTGCTTATCCCTCGGGCATTCGTTATGAATTACAATATACGGGACCCAGACAGTTTAAGTACCTGCTCACAAAATAATAATCCAACAATAATTAAAGGATAGTGGTGGTGACACATTGAGCGTAGAGAAGGACCAAATTACATGATCTTGATCATGATTCTTAAACACTTGGTAGATCAGGGGTGTAAGGGGTGTAAGGGTGGCAGCACAACAACTCACGGGATCCAAACCAACCTCACCTCCTCGTGATAGACCCTGCTAATCAACAAATGAAGCTCTGGCTCCCACAATACCGCATTGGTCCAGCGTGGTAGGAAATGGCCCAAATCTCCCCATATGTATTCCCATTCTAGAGATCTTTGGGAGAGGCTTATGTCCTGTAGCCGACGTCAAACAGCTGACGATGATGATGATAACTTGGCAGGCCGGACTTTTGTATATGTGAAATACGTGCTGTAAGACTCTTGAATATCTGTGTTTGATTCCATCAGCGATTGAGCTTCCAGCGAAGGAACATCATAAAGAAACCGACAGCCTATATTTTGCCAGCATGGTAGGTTAATAGTCATGGTTTCTTTCTTGTTAAAGAAGCTCTCGAGCCCGAGGAACGCGCTGATTAAGAGAGTTGTTCATATTACGTATTCATTTTTGTATATAGAGATGAATTAAAGTTGTGCTCTAATATTAATTGTGATGCTGGTGTGGACACCAGGCATGTAGTTGTCAATATTCGTCAATAAGCAAATTGACAGTTTTAACGTAATTATGAGAAAAGCTATGCTCTTCTGTAATGGCCTGCTTACCCTGCTGTACAATCACTGTACCAAAGATCTTTGAAGATAAGACTCCTCGCAAGAGATGAGTGATAATCTTTGTTATTAAGAATAAACCTGAGATATTAATGTGTATGTTAAATTATGTGCCGAATAAAAGTTTTTCTTTCCTTCCTTCTTCACATGCTCTAACTGAATAAAAAAGTATTGATATGTTTAGCTTGAATAATGTTTACGTCTGCGTCAAAGATAAAAGTTTTTACACAAACAGAGCAAATCCTTTCTTAAAATCAAATACACAAATATACACAGAAAGTACGGAGTAAGTAGATCTTATTAAAAATTGATTACGCTTCTCTAACGAATCCGTTTAGATCTACATCTCCCCGGTCTCCGGAAGTTACAGGAAACTACATTATATGTAGTCAATACATTATCAAGCGGTACATACGTATGTGTATATGTTATATATATAAAATGCAGGATATTGTTTCATAATGCTCAAAAACAATTTTTAAAAAACATCATAAGTTTTCTTAGCTCTGCTTCGCCAGCTTTACACCTCCGCTCCTTCTTCCGTTTTGATTTTCACCCCAGCCTCTTCATCTGCTTTTGCACTCGATTCCACCCGCTTCTGCTTCCTATTCTTAGTTGCAGCTCAGTTTATAATACCTTCGCGAAACATCCTAACACGGCGTATATCCTGAAAAACTCAGTGGATGATCAGATTTGTTATGATATAGAAATACCTGTTGTTATAAAACATAATTTCCGCCAACATATGTACAATGTCTTTACGATATTTTCATACTCCCTTATTATATTACTCACCCGTTTTACTTTGCATAATTTAACCCTAAAGCATAAAATAAGTTACACCGGACCAAATCATCATTTTAATAACATTATTTTAATTTAATTATATTAAGGATACTAACATTTGATATTATCAAAAAAGTAATGAAATAAAAATTTATGGAATTTAATATTTTGCCCTGAGGTTTTGAATGGTTTACAGTAGTCATGTCATGGTCATGGGAGGACTGTACTGATAGATATCCTGATCTTATAGTCATCTCGGAATACCTGCAGCGTTTCAATTATTGTCTACAGTCCTATCTATGCTATATAAGCTGTGTCTTGAAGCCTTCCCGTAGTATGCTTGATATTGATTTAATTTTTTTAATAATGGGATCCCAAGCTAAGGTACTGTATCGAAATCAGGATGATTTTTCTTATTTATTGAAATATGTAACACGGTGACCTTTTCAGATGGTTAAAGTCTTATATCACAAATCGATCCCAAGCTGTTGTAATTTTTTGAAATTTTATTAAAATTCTCACGGGAGTCCCACAGGGATCTCATTTCGGTCCTTTGCTTTATAATGCATATCTATTCGAGATATCTGTTCATATTAAACATGCTCGAAATCTTATATATGCAGATGATAAATAAATATTTTTCAAAATAACCCCATTATCAGATAGCATTAATTTACCAAACGATTTAATATTAGACAAATATTATGCTGATAATCAAATATCAGTTAATGTAAAAAAATTCAATGTATCAGCTGTACGCGTAGAAAAATCCCATTATATATAATTATAATTTTGATGGTGACAATATTGAAAGAATTAATGTAGTTCATGATCTAGGAGTATACTTTGATAGCAAAATGTTGTTTAGGAACCATGTAGGTAATACTGCAAAGGCATTTCGAAGTCTGGGATTCATTATTAGATGCTGCAAAACCATTTAAAGATGTCGTAGCTATTAAAACTGTTTAATATACGTTTGTATGCAGTATCTTAGAGTATGTTAGTGAAGTATGGTCGCCTCAATTCTCAATTTACATAGATCGTATCGAGTGTCTCCAAAATAAGTTCATTGAACATCTAAATCACCGGCTATACACACCTGCAAAATCATATTTTAGCTCTAGAAGACAGACGTAAAATACTAGATATGTGTTTTCTCTATGATACCATAAACGGTGAATTAGATTGTGAAGAGCTGGTGGCGCGGATAGCGTTCTGCACACCTTCGCGCAAATAACTGACCATTAATAAGAATACTACGAATATATAACTCGGAATTTGCTGATGCAGATTTATTCTTTTTTAAAATATATTTTTGTTCAAGAAACACATCGCTGAAACGTTGCGACAACACTGAACCACAAATATTCCATGTTGCTATTCGCACGCCAACTTATCCATTAAAGTAAGATATCTATTTATGTATTGTTACTTGTCTTCTTTACTTAGATATTTTTACTGTTGTAGCCTTGATCAACTTATTTTTTTCTTTTTATTCTAACCTTCCCTTCCTTTTATTTTGACTATATATTTGCGCATACCAACGTACTAATTTGATGTACAAAGAAACCTTTATATTAGCCTTATACTATAAAATTTGTTAGTAATAACGGCGTTGGTTTCTTAATAATAAATAAATAAATAAATGCCTTTGGGTAACACATAGTTGATCCTTAAAAAATCCATAAAACTTTGTTTCCTTTAATATACCATATTCGCCTCATTATTATTATAATTAGATGAAATATAAAACCTATGGATATTTTAAAACGCAAAATATAATTTCTTTGTACAGATATAGATTTAAAAATTGTCTGAAATATTCCTTGAGAGCAAACGTAAACGGGAATGAGTTTCTATAGCAACCGCATTAATAATAAGAAATAAAATTATTCATAAAAGTTAATTAGAAATAAAATAATGAAGGATCTATGAAATTGAAAAAATAAATAGCCTATAACCATTCTGCGTGGAATGCTCATGCTCTCATATCGATACGTTCACTAGTTTTCACGTGATTAGTGAACAAAGAGAACCTATTTACATTATGTGTATATAGATTGGGATGGGAATAGAACTGCTGCGTTATTATACAGTTTAAGTGATTGATACTTAGCTTTTAAATAAAGTTGAAATTGCTTTAAAAATGTACTTAAAAATCACTCGTCTTATAATTTTAAACGTTCACGACCTTCGTTAAAACTGAATATGCCGTTAAATATTCATACCGGACGAGCTCATTCAAGGTGTACAGCGAGAAAGAACATTTTAATAATAAAACTGTTTAATTTACTCTGCACATTTCCATATTTAAAATCCAGCAGATTCTGTTCTACCTGGAAACTTTTTGAATGGAAGAAGAGCATCTTATAAAAATTACTGAAACTCCTTTACGCTGAGTGGATGAAGACAATAGTGAAATGTATTCCTATTGTATCTTCTTATTATTAAGGAAATGCTACAAACTTTAAAATTAATCTTTGTATTAATTAAATGTACAACATCTCACGGGATCCAAACCAACCTCACCTGCTCGTGGTGCACCCTGCTAATCAACAAACGAGGCTCTGGCTCTCATCAACCCGCATTGGGCCAGCGTACTGAGGAATGGCTCAAATTTCCTCTTTACGACGACGTCTTTAAGATTAAGGTAACAAAATACTTAAAACTTTAAAAAATTGTTAATATTCATCATCAGCCGACAGACGTCCACTGCTGGACATAGGCTTCCCCCAAAGATCTCCACATCAATCCATCCTGCGCTGCCCGCATCCAACTGCTGTTAATATAGATATATAAACAAATTACTGAAGACTTAGTAGGTAAGTTTTTTTTTATGTATTTAAGCGATGAGACGAGAGGGACGTTCACCTGATGGTAAGTGATACGCCTGCTTATAACAACGTGGTGCTAATCAAGATAGTATTCACTATACCGTATTGTGCTGATCGACTGAGACATAAGATGTCGAGTCTCGTTAACCTAGAAATTACACTTGCTATAGCGCCCTTCATAGCGGAATACAGCAATGTTGTCACACTACTTTTTGGCGGCAAAATTGACACAGCGGTGGTACCTACCTAGACGGTTTCCGGCAACTGAAACGCAATCAACCGGCAATCAGCACAGCTCTTCTGCCACCAAAGAGTAGTGTGAAACTATTACTGCGTTCTAGTTTGAAGGGAGGACAATAACTAGTGAAATTACTTGGGTAACGAAACCTTACAACTTATCTCTCAAAAGCTTAATATAAACAATTGTGGTGATCACGAATTGATCCAGCATAATGAAGTAGGAATGTAAGTAACAATTAATGTTGATAACGATGATCCATTTAGTACCAAACATTCATCAGCAGCTATATACAACACCAACACCAACATGGATAGCTGATAGACGCTCACTACTGGATCTATTCTTCACTGCCCGCCTCCAGCTGCTTCCATTCGCCTTTATAAACGGATATTCTGCGACATATTAATTCATAAATGAATTTTTAACCTTATTACAACCAGTAACTGATATTTGAGAACTGGTTTTTAAGTTAAACTAAATTTATACAATTTAGATAAACTTTAGTTAATTATTTTGTCACACAGATGGGATTTAATTTTTGTTGTTATTTTAGACCTTTACAGCTTGATGAGGTCAAATAAAAACCATCATCTTAATTAAAGTAAGTACAATCTGAATTTTCCGGTGCTGTCTACTTCCATCATTAAGAAATTATTCTGTGATGTATACATTAGTTTGGAACTACTTCATACTTTACTAATGGCAGGTCTCCGTCTAGGCAGTTACCACCTGCAGCTTCCGTTTATGCCGACAACCAGTTATGTGCAATTGTTACTGTGTACGGGCTTGAAAGACGTTGTAGGTGATGAAATCACCGAGGTTACAAGACAAGACGTTGTCTCTAAGTGTGTATAGTTTAATATCCCAACTAGAGTTGTTATGGGCAGTAATGTCCTTTACCAACAGATGAACGTCTTGAAAACTTTATCTCTGGTAAATTTTCGGCTGAAGCTTCTATGTAGGATCTAAGTAGAAGACATTAATAGATTCTGAATTAAAGTACTACTTTCCTACCTATCCATGACATATGAAAGAATACTCAAAATTGGTTTAAAACCGCAAGGACTAGTTACTCTGGTTACTTTTGAAATATATCCTTCTCTCTCTATCTCCAAATTTTGTTCCCTCCATACTGAGGATCGTGAGTTTTTAGTGAACCAATTTCTTATTGTTACGTCAGCTCTTTCAGTAACTAATATTTCTATAATATTAGTAACCTGTAGAAATAAGGAAAATAATCTGAATACCAGCCGAAAAATCTATCTAGGTATTAATAAGACAATAATGCAGCCTAGGAATAAATTATTACTGTTGCTTTAGACGAATACGAAGATAAAGTTGCTCTGTGATTTGCGTCTGCTTCTAATGTAAATTTGTTACTAAATTCGTTATATTTCACATAGCACCTATAGTTATGCTCTTAGCTTAAATATCTAATGCCGCTGTGACACCCCGGGGGTGCGACCTCTCTGTAAAATTCAAAGCAGTCGCCTGACCGTCCTCGGCATCGCCACTATGCAATGTGACTTAATAATGTGTATGCTAAGTCAGACAGCATAAAGCAAACGTTAATGGAAAGAATATCACAAGGATGAATTATTTTATATATTATATTATATAACAGCAAAGTAAAAACCTATAGCTTTATATAAATATTATATAAACTTTTTTTTATACAACGAAGCCTCAACAAATGTGACCTGAACTGTATTATAACTATGCCAATAACAATGTGGCGCTAGTTAGAATGACACCGCACCATATTAAGCTCATCGCCCGTGACATAAGAGGTTTAGTCTCGTTACCGCAGTAATTACACTAGGTACAGCGCCTTTCAAACCGGAACATAATAATGTTTGCATACTACCGTTGGACTGCAGAAATAAGAGCTACAGCCCATACCTATATAGTCTCCGTTAACAGAGACCTACCAACGTTTCTAATCACATAGTTCTTCTATAAAAATAAAAAATAAGATTTTTATCTCCAAATTGTTTCAATTAGATATTTTGGTAACAGCTTTTTCACAAAGTAATATTGTATAAAGGCAATATGCGAAGTCGGTTCTAGTATATCAAGTTATATTTTTGAAAAGGAAAAAAACGAATGTTCGTAAATCGTGGACGCTGCAAGTGCTGCGAGGGTGTTGGCTGCTCTTTGCTGCGGTTTTAACATCTCAAAGGTTTCAAAGCTTAGTTACATGCGATTTCTTTAAAGCACACTCTTTGAAGCCACCTAATTTTTACCAGGTTCTATAACCAAGTTTTTAACATATTAAATAATATATATATGTAAAGAAGGAAAATAAAGGAAAGAAAAATCAGTGCGTGATTACTCAAAATCTGATAGTACTTAGGTCTGTAGTGTTTACACCATTAGATATATATATACATATAGATTTTACGAAATGGAATCGTCACACCCCTGCGACTCCTTTTGGTGTTGCAGAGTCCAGTTGTTACAGGACAGCCGCGGAGGTCCATGTATAGTGGTGATATGGGCAACTGTCTTCCAGACTTATTTCCGCAGATCTCGGGACAAGCCATGACAGCATGGAATTTAAAACAGAAATTATGAAAATGATTTCACTGTATATAATCATTAAAAAATACTTATTTTTCTCCCCCTTCCGCTCTCCATATATTTAATACCAAAAAAAATAAAAAACAGTACTTCTTGATGATAATGGATAATGTGCACATTGTAACTGGACAAGTTAAACACTTTCGCTTTACTTGTGTATGAAACAAAATTAAGTGTTTATATAAAAAAAAAATGCCGTACAACCTTTGCCCCCACAATTTTTTTTAAGGTTATTTAAAAAAATGCCTGTCACGTGTTTAATCAAGCGATTTAACAACCTCGCTTACTGTTTGTCGCGCGGCTTAATCAAATCACTCCCTCCATAAATTCCCGAGCTAACTTTATTTTCGCGGCTTGTTTTTCATATAAATTTACACGCCGGGAGTTTGCTGAGTGAAATATGTAATAAAAAGCTTCCTTTCATTACTACTGTGTAAGCTTCGGGTAATGTATGTAGCTTTTGTAATTAAAGCATTTATAAGAAGGATTTCATTGCAAGTGCACACTCGCCTGTTTCGCATAAGAACTCAAATGTTTGAGAATTACGAAGCTTTTCTTAAATAGAATGATGATTATTCGTAGAGAATACAAAACAAAACGTCTTAAATTTTTTTTTATGAAACAGCTAGCTCATTTAACCTTAATTGGAGCTGATGTTAAATGTCCTCGCTTAAAATAATCTGTCTCACACATTTTAATTGTTTGAACACAGCAATTCTGTTGTGTTTATATTGTGAGGGTGGCAGCTAACCAGACAGGTTCTAAAAATCCGACCACTAATCATCACAACATGTGGCTTTCAAGCGGTTAGCCCTTGCGCTACATCTTTCATATCTTCATCAGCATTATCAAGAGCCCGCGGCAATCCATTGCTGAATGTAAGCAACAGACAAGAAAAGCCACGCCAACTTTCATACGGTGGTAAGTAATCTGCCCAGTCAATGTACTAAGTTAGGATGTTTACACCACCGTTTAGAGACAAAATAAAATAGTTATTAGGTAATGATGATAAACTAGTACCATCGAACTGAAAAAATCTTTGATCCTTTAGATAAAGTTTTATTACTAAGATCGCCATGCAATAAATCTACGTTAGCTGAACAAAGGTTGAATGGAAAATTAGAAGACCAGAACAAAGGAAATGATGAAATCGAACTTTGTACTCTACGACTCAAAAGTTTGAATTCCACTGAGCTGGAACGTCTATGAGGAAGCATATTCCTAAGAATGACAATTTTATGAATAAATATAGAGTAAATTCGAGATAATATACATGTTTCATTAAATTGCTAGCACGATATACAGCAAAAAGACTGGTGGAACACCACAGCTCAGTCCTTTGAAGGTTAAAAGGGTAACAAGCAATAAATCCAGCCGAATGAAAGGGGAAAATTAATTGCAAACGCTTTGTTGCGGTACTTGCTGTTCTCCGACGATTTTATTAAGAATTTATCTGCGCTGCACTCTGAACTTTGTAAACTGATTTATTTCATTTTGAAGAGGAAATATCTCATCTCAATAAAAAAACCAATTCATTTTCAGACGAATTCAAAGGAAAATAAATTAGTAATAAACTGTATTGTTTAACCATGATACACATCAGTTAATTTCAGATCAGTTGTTAGTCACAGTGGGACTAAGAGATGAAACTAGCCAACTGGGATTCTTCAGGGTCTAATGAATGTGTATAGTTACCCAAACTTAGCAACGCACTTAAGATAGTAAATCGTTAAAATAGGTTAATGGTGGTAGGTATCTGTTGACGCAGACCGTCTAGGCAGGTACAAGACTTAACATCCTATGTCTCAACGTGACGACCACAATGTGGTGCTGTGTATATCATCCTAAATAGCGCCACGTTGTTATAAGTGGGCCTATCATATAACACCAGATGAAGGTCTTGTTCATCTGGTCGATTCGCAGAATAAATCAAAAATATTCTAACTTCGACTAAACTCTCTTCTTCTTATTAAAGTGCCTCTCCAACTAGTGAAAGCTGCCAGCGTGTCTCTAGTTCAACGGCACAATTCACACATCCAAGACATACCAGTCTATTCCCTGATATTCCTTAACCATGGCTTTTTCCTTCTCTTCACATATCGTTTTCCATACTAAACTCTATCACAATCTAGTTAGATTGTGATAAAGTTTAATGCTGCCGAAGACTCGAACTGGTGACAAAACAAGCTGATTGGTTGATGCGTTGTGAAGGCATATAAGAAGTAATATAGTTTCATGGAACATTGACAAGATTTCTATTTAACCGCCAAGGTTTTTGGCAACACACTAATTAGAAAGTGTAAACACTCGATATCTTAAGATATAAAATGCTAATGCTGTTAATCCAGTAAGTTACATTCTTCCAATAGTTCCTTTCAAGCTTTAAGTAAAAAATTTTTGCATACAACTATTTGACGATGAAGAACTGCTATCGCCACATCAATACCTCATCATCACTATATATGAATATAAAAAAAATTAATAACGTTATAGACTATTTATTAGAAACATATATGGAGTGATCTTTTGCCTCATTCCCTAAATCTGTTACGCCGTTTCCCCTACAATAAAAGAAGAACTCGTGAACAATACTTGTATACAACGGTATATACATTTTATAGTACATGTAAAGGTAACTGGTATTTTTATACCTCTGATATTGTAAAGTGGTTGTTTATAAAAATATAAAAGCTCTGTGCACTTGGCGAAAATTCCCGACAAATTCTGTTTGGAAGCGCTTAAAAATTCCCACTGTAGTGTCGACGATGCATTTTTTAAATTCTTTATTCGACTCCGGAGTCGAGGGAAATTGAACAAAATTTTTTTTTTAATTTCCCAACTTCCAAGCAAGAATTTTAAGTTGCTTTTAACTACAGTATATTAACCTGATGAATTTCCAAATTTATTAAATAACAAAATGTTTTCATAACTGAAAAACTTCACGTTTAATTTAAACTAATCATTTCCTTTGATTTTTGATACTGAAAATGTTTGAATCTGTTTCACGTGGTGTTAAATTAAGATCAGTATCTTTCGTACTTCACTTCTAGTTCACTACTGAACAAGTGTTAATAAATTTGTAGTAAGAAAATAGCTAAAACGAGAACTAAAAAAAATATATAAAAAGAAGGTTATATTTCAAAGCGAGCTGTAGTACTATCGAGATTGTCCTGTTAAGTGGGCGAGACTATTTCCCGGAGGAAATTCGCAATAACATTGAGTTACTGCCCTGGTTTAGATTTACACGTTCATTGTGCCGATTTCTTTAAGGCCACACTACTAAACCGAGCGATTTGATAAAGAACTCGCTCTGCTGACTGTAATATAAAATTAAATTTGAAATTTGCCTGAAATATTCCTTGGGAGCAACTGCAACCGCAAATGACTTTTTAAAGCAACTGTAATAAAAGTTAATTAGAAATAAAATTAAGGATATATGAAATTAATAGTCTATAACCATCTACAAATCATTCAGCGTCGAATGCTCATGTTTCCATGGCGATACGTCCACTAGCTTCCCCGTGATTAGCGAACAAAGAAAACCCCTTTTCATTATACTCGTATATATTTTTATACAGAATCTAAACAACCTAGTGGCCGACCTGACGGAAGTTCAGTCATTACCGCAGCCTTTCGTCACTTTAAACACCAATACTTTGATAAAGGGTAAAATAAACTGTGTTACTGTCTTTTTGGTTTCCCTATTGCAGTCACGATATGATGGTAGACTAATATTTATGTCCCAATCCGTCTCTCACAAGTCTTTCTTTGAACCTTTGATATGGTGTTAGCTGGAAATATAGCAGGACACAGTTACAACAAAATGTAACTACTATGTAATCTATATAGATTAATATCAGACAGAGAATTTGTATTATTTCTAGTATTAACTTATCACATTACATGGAACTTTAGATTTTTCTATAAGTGGACCGGAAAATGCCTACTCCAAAATGATGTTATATCAACAAGAAGTCATTTCAAATTACATGCTGGAGATATTATATATTTAAATTTACTTATATCCTTACTCCTCACAAAAATTAACTTTGCCTTCCAACAAAAGAGTGTCAACGTCGTCTATCTCACTCTATCTTATTGAATCAACAACAAGAAGCTTACAAAGGCCATGTTCTTCCTCGTCCTTTAAGAGATATTAGCCAGCCGACAGGTTCGTAGCCAATGGGGATTCCGAAGTACGCCCTCACAACATGGACACATCCATCATAGGCCTTGTTTTAAATTTCCTCAAGATTATATTCTTCAATATTAGGGTACCTATTAGAATTCCTAGATGGTCATCTAAAATTATTCGGATTTGTTTTGTGTTTATTGAAGATTTTCTGACTTTATGTGAAGCACGAAAATATAATAGGTGGAATGATAAAAACGCATCACTATAAGATACGACGATAGTTAACATCTTATATGTTAACTATCGTTAACCTAGTAATTTCACCAGCTACCTGAACATAGTGATGTTCACGTTACTATTTAGCAATAGAAATACGTGCAGTGGTACACAACAGTGACGTACTACCACTATCCACTGATTTCCTGCGATCTTCACCAGGTCGACTGTCGGTCGTCGTTTCACACTACGTTTGTTAACACGATGATATTACAATATGACTATGTAATTCATTTGTTTATAGTGAGCCATAATATAGGGTTTAAGGGTTCCCGCACAGTAACTCACGGGATCCTCATATGAAACCCTACAAACGAAGGTCGCGGGAAACCGCTGGATGTAGGCAGCGCAGGACCTACCGATGTAAAGATCTTTGGGGGAGGCTTATGTCTAGCATTGGAATTCTATGAACAAACGATGATGATAATGATGAGCCATAATATTTTATGCAAATTCCATAGATGGTTTATCAGTTATAATATTATCAGACAGTAATTAATTTAACAAAGTATGCAATAACAGTGACCTGATCTACTTTCTATGTATATAAAATATTAACCTTTATTTTGTGTAATAATGTTACTCAGTAGTTAAGTTGGCTAATAGTATCCTTCTTCTTCTTAAAGTACATCTCTAACTAGAAAAGCTAAGCGATCAGCTAGATAGATAATATCTTTAACTATATTTAATATTTGTAATTAAGTGTAAAAATTTGTTCTGGCTGTTTACTTCCTAATTAACTGACCTTGTTAAGTTTATTTAAACGAAGTCGTTAATTTCATCATCATCATTTCAACCGATGAACGTCTACTGCTGGACATAGGTCTCTTTTTAATGTGCTCCACAAAACACGATCTTGCGCTGTTTCAATCCGGCTCCAGCGATTTCTTAATGTCCTCTATCCACTTAGTGGAGAGTTGGCGAACGCTGTCGCTATTCCAGCACTTTAAGACTCCAACGTCCATCGGTTCTACGAGCTATATACCCCGCCCATTGCCACTTCAGCCTCGCGACTCGCAGGGCCATCTCGGTGACACTGGTTCTTCTGCGGATGTCCTCATTTTTGAGTAAGTAGTTGTAAGTTTACCTGTAAATAAATAAAAAAAAAAATTGAAATACACATCCTCTACTCTGTTCATTCGCATGCACCTGCAGTTGTATAATACTACGCTTTTACGGCGTCTCCTCATGCCTCAGCTATAAAGCGGTCTAAAGTTACACTTATTAATATTTCACTTACCAATACTTTCGTGAGACGTTTTAAAATAACTTTAAAATGTAGTTAGAACGGTTATAGTTAACTATGTAAGTACAGTGTAACCGTAAGCCGTGAGGCACGTGAGACGATCCTCGTTAAGCTGGAGCTTCCCATGAAAGCGTGAAACGAATCCTACATGTTCCAAAACTAGTTACCCGGCTCACAAATAACTTACGTAATTAATAATTAGTTAGCTCTTAGTCCTGGATTCGAATCAGAGACCCAGCGTTGTTAGACAAGAGAGTAGATAAGTCACTACGCCATCGAGGCGGTTAATAAATGTAGTTCTTCTTTTTTGTTTTTTCAACTCTCACTCAACTGGTCAGGACAACTGGTCAACTGTACTGCTGATGACCTTCAAATGAACCATTATCAGCAACCGCTGACATATTCAATTACATTCTGTATAATACAATATTAATACTGATGGTAGTTCATTGGTGCCCGAGGTCGTGTAAAGTTCCTTATACCCGCGCAACTCCTGTTGCAACCGACAAACTAGTGTTCCGGATTGAAAGGCGCTATAGTTACTGGGGTAACGCGGCTCAACATCCTATGTTTCAGGCGATGAGCGTGATGGAGTGCTGCATATATCATCTTAAATAGCGCCACGTGGTTATGGGCAGGCGGTACCACTTAACACCAGGTGAACTACCCGTCCGTCTAGTCGCTTCTCTAACTCTAAATCAGCCAATTTACATCCCCACTGTTGAGATACAGGCCTACCCTCAATATGAGGGCTATGGGCCACAGTCACCACGCGGGCCCAATGCGGATTGGTGACTTAACATACACCTTAGAATAAATTTTAGTTCATGTGCAGGTTTTCTCGCTGTGTTTTCCTTCACCCTTTGTATTTCACACTTGTTGCACATGCCCAGATTCAAACCCGCGACCTTCGGAATGATGGCCGCCCGCTTTAACCATTAGGCCAGCAAGCTACTCATTACTCGCTTCTCGTCGTTTCATTCAATAAAAAAAAATCGGTGTTTCTTTAAATCAACACGTTACATCTTGAACTGTGAGCATTAAAATTCACTCGATATCCAAAGTGAATTCCAAAGATATCATTCAAAGAACAAAAGCGGTGCTTCGAGCTTTCTTCGGCAAACAATCAAGATGAAGAGTCGCCAATCCACTTTAGAGGAGTATTTGAGCTTCGAATTAATCTCTGACAAAGATTGATTCTATGCTTTCTATTTGGTACTAGATAAACCAAACTTAGCGATGATGTGGAAAGGTCTAGAAGGAAAGCAAGAGGCAAAACCAGAGATTGACAGAATCTTTATCTCATGTTTAAAGGTATCCGACATAAAAAGCAGAATAATTAAACTAAGCTTTCAAACAATAAAACTTTGGAGCATTAAGGGCGTGTTAAATTAATGCCTGTTTTTTTTATTATGTCGGTTAAATATTATCTAACATTCTATTTACATGACACGAATATTTTCGAATAGGATCACAAGTAAAGAACGGTCGAGATTACCTCACAGTGTCCGGGGCCATCTCCCCGAGGAAATCAGCCATGATATAGAGTTACCGACTTGGATTACTTCATAGACGTTTATAACAATTTCATCTTTACTGCTTGAGAGTAGGTCAGACATACTGTAACGTTTTCTTTTTTAGCCGTAACTCCTCAAATTTATTTCTTTGATAAAAGTTAGGAGCGAAAAAGGATTTTACTTCTTTAGACTTGCTCAATATTTTTTCGAAGTGAATTATATCCTATTGGATTGTTTTTATCCTTGTGAGACGAGCCAGACTCCCATTTAAATATGAATGGATTAATTACATATATTATAACATATTAAAAAATATTCCTTATAAAAATACAATAATGAAGCACAAGTTAGAATATTTACATAACATTTCATTGTTGTCCTTAGTTTAGGATATTCCGGAGTATTCTGTTAGGTGCAACGCCTTTGAAATGTAGCGTCTGCACTGATGCTTTTCAGTCTCTACCGTCACCACCGTCACTAGTAGTTTTAGTGTTATAATCAATAAACATTTTAAGTATGCTTTAATAACGATTATCAACATAACTGTTGCCATGAGTCCTCAGCTTCGGATATCCAGAATTGCATAGGCAGCGGTTATTCTTGCAGATGCCCAAGGATTGTTTCTCGCTGTTCAAACATTCTAACGAGCACAATAGTTTGATGCACTGCGAATCTGAAAAAATATATGTATATGTAAACTCGAATACTGTAAATTACTATAGCCGAGAAGAGTTTTTATATTTGACATCGATGGTACAGTGCCAAAGTTCCAAAAATTTTTTTTTCTTATATTTTTGTAGCGAAGATAAAAAGAATAAAAAAACAAAACAAAACATTTAAAGTACGCAGTTCGCAAAAATTAATACTAACATTTCTATTTAAAAAACATTGTAATTAATATAAATATTGAAGTTCTCTCCTTTAAAAGAGTGTCTTAAATACTCGGCTAGTTTTATAACCTAGAATTACCGGAAATGTCACTAACATGAAGAAATATTGTCTACGTATAATGTTACTAACCTATATTTAAACCAAGCCGAACTATTTGGTCAGGTTTTGCTAAAAATATTCATTAATAGCTGTCATCAATGTATTTTAAAACTATTCCTACAGATTAATTATTAACCAAATTAAACAAAAGTATTATTTATTACATTCTTTTAACTTAGGTCTACGATTGACATTAAGTTTAGTAATGTTCATATCACCAACATACTTTAAATAATTGCAATAGCTGTGATTACCACAGGAGTATTGAAAGATATTTAGGCGCCTATAATTGGTGAATTAATAATGATATTTATGTACCATCTGTAACATTTTGTTACTAACAAATGAGCTCTTGAACTTGCACTTGAACTCAATTACACATGTTTTTAAGTGACAAAGCCGTGAGGGATTAACCAAGCTTGTACTCTTATAGCTCTATATCTTAACAACAGTTTGTAACCATATACATAGTCTATCTTACAGATTTGTTTTATTATATATAATAAGATGAAGCTTACTTAGATCTCTTGTAACAATTTTAAATTCTATTCATATTTCTTTTGTGGACTTGTCTAACAGTGGACGTCTACCATCATCCTACCTTTGCCAGAACAGTCCTGATTCAGGCAACGGAATAAATAGTCACCCAAGTGAATACACTGGCTGCGACCAATATTGATGGAAATTTACCAGAATTTCACTATCAGTGAAATCTACACAAAGCGTACTTCTTTGTCTGTTAAGCGACACCATTAAGGCCTGACCTACCTGGTACATTATTTAAGCTTTCTCGACTAATAAGTAAAAACTCTCACCGTAATCTTCATTCGGAATGTCCTCTGTCAAACCGTCGTCATCACTGAAATGTCTTTTGGAATTATTATTTTGCATTCTCTCCGATATATACGAAAGACCTGGAACCAACCCTATAGAGGGACGTTTGAATTAAAAAAAATGATTTCTTCATACACCTTATGAAATATCACATAGTAGTTGTACGTAGTATAAATAATATATAAATTTCACAACCATTTCTAACAAAGTCGATATTGCAACATTAACCAAAAAATAAAACTGACTTGACAGAAAGAGATATAAAAAACCCTCTTTTTATCGTCGAGTAAAACTAATTTTTTTTTTAACTTTCTTATGTTTGTTATTGATACATTAATTTTCGTATTTTTATTCTAATTATGAAGTAGTCGTTAAAACAGTTTACATACCGTCGTCATTCGAGTACCAGTAATCAAAATTTTCATCAAGACAAACCGCATTCTGTAATATTTACAAATACTCCACAATATTTATTGTTAAAAAACAAATAAACACAGAAGTCTACTTAGAATCAGTTTAATTATTTATTCTAACTACAGAAACAGAAAACAAAGTTCAATCTTAACTCCCAAATGATCTTCGTTTAATCATTACTGAATAAAATGGGATTTAGGAGATAGATGATGAAAAGAATATAGGGAACAACAAAAACTTGTAACAAAAAAATTAGTTATTTTCAAATATCAGTATTGGTTAAGGTTCTTTAACAGTTTACCGAAGTAACATAATTCTTAGTATATAAATAATATTTAAAAAAAAGTTGCTGATGCTAGTAGGCATGTTATCATGAAACTATAACGATTTAGAGAAATAACAGGATAAATTACCCTCTTTTTGCTAAACTATGCTGTTGTTAATATTAACAAAAAGCTCGGCTCTCGTAACATCATTTTGAAACTAATATTAAAAAAAAACAATGACTGTAACATCAAAAGTAACTTACCAAAACATAGGTTAAGAAAATGCAAAGAACTAAATGCAACATATTTCCTGTAATTTTTCTTTGAAATAAAAAATCGTACGGTATTGAACACTTGCATTATTGTGTCGATAATAATTGTTTAATTATGTAGCGATTAACCGGATTATAGTGTGTAGCGGTAACACAACTACAATTATTAGCTACACTCGGCTTGGCTAGGTTTCAATAATTATGTACAAGTTCCAATTCAATTGGGCATGGATGATTAAGGCCCTGGGCTCGTATTCGTAGTCTAACCTATACAGAAATTGAATTTCATCACAAACTACATCAACACGGTCATAAACGTTTTACATTCAATACAAAATAAAGTTTTTACTAAAAACCGAAGATAATGGGATTTGAGAAAAACAACTCAAGAGTTAAAGATTTCCTTTCCTTATATATGCTGGCTTTAAAATGATAATCCACGAAGATCTTTTTTCTAATGTGAACGTTTTATCCATAATTTTTAATGTTGGTAATTCTGCTAATGTTAATTAATAAAACATAACCTCAATGATATATTTTATAACTTAAATGTATTTGGAAAAAAATGCGAAAACTTGCTATCCTATAGACACAGACTCGACATTAGCTTTCGCCTAACAAGTTCGTTGCCAATTAGGTCTTTTATAACAATTCCAAGAAAGCAACTTTGAGAGTGTGTCTAGAGACGGCAACTTAACTAACTTAGTTGCCAGGCAACTGTCTCATAGCGGAGTATTAGCTCAGCCAATTATACGAGAACCAGCTAACTCATGCTTCAAACTATTTTAGAGCTGGTCGTATAATGAGTTGGTAATACTTGTTTCCTGTGTTACAATAAAAGAAGACTCATTCATAGAGGTCAAATTTAATTTGCTGAAATATTACTGAGTTCCAGTTTGCAGGGTACTGTTGATAGTAAAGTTACTACAGCAAGTATTAATAACAGCGACTAAACGGTTGGCTCCGGTGCTTATCGTATATCTACCACCATAATAGCAGTATTCTGTTCAGTGACATACCAGATAAAATTACTCATCTTTATCTATTAAGTATTATTGTATAGTAGTTAAGTAAAGAAAAGTTATTGTAAGATTCTTCAAGCGAGAGCAAAACCAATTCGGTGTGTGAACATAGCAACTTCAGTGTTATCTGTCGTCGCATCCTTTAATATTCTTCTTGAAGATCTCCTCCTCTCGTTGCTTAGTTGAATAAATAAAAAGGCTCTTATTTGAAAGACAATTAATACTTACTGTGTGATACAATCACATGTCAAATATAAACAACTAACAGACAGTAAACTTGGATACTGAAAAAGCACTTGTTCAAACAAACCTACAACCGATGGAGCTGCGTCATAACATTTCTAACTGTGTGTTAGTAAACATATTTATCGATTTTAATCAAATATTACTATTACAATAAATCATTAATAATATAAACTAAGAGCTTATAACCACTCCTGGAGTATCAACAATATTTTAATTCAGTTAAAAACTTGACTCCGTAAAATATTCTATGACTATAGATGATAAAACGCGCTCGTCTAGAAGTCTTCGGCTCTCATATTTTGATATCTGGAATCAAACAGTATAACGGCAGAGATCCTCACCAGCCAATACACGTCCACTGCTGGATATAGGCCTCCCACTGATTTCTCCACACCGATCGGTCCTGCGCTGCCCGCATCTATCGGCTTATTGCAACTTTCACTAGATCGTCCACCTTGTAGGGACCACGTTCAACACTACGTCTACCGGCAGATTTACAATACGAGAATTGCTAACAAAGCGGATCCGAAAAAGTCTACTATATTCCACACTATGGCGTATGGCAAGAGACTAGAGAAGAGATCCATCAAGTAATCGACATCAAACACTAGATAGAAACACTTCTCAAAGAAAACCTAGAAATCGGTTTGAACCGGTTAGGTACTAGGAAGTCTTAGAGAGATATAATAGCGTTGAACTATTTCTTTCGCCGCGAGTCAAAGAACTAACATTAATGAAAACAAGTAGCAGTCACGACTTCGACGTACCGGAAACCAGCGCTAAGTTGCCTTTAAATTTTTAAATCAAAGTAGCACTTAAACTAAAGAGTATTTAAAATGTTCGTCGAAGAAAAGTGAGAAAAAACGCAAACCCCTCGGAGCATTTAAGTTTCTACTCTAGAAAACTTAATCTAAAAAGTACTGCTATTCTAGAAATTTGTGTTAAGAGTTAATATATACTTAGAATTAATTTTCTTTAAGAAAAACCTTATTAACATGTTCTGTGAGTAAAGTTGAAGTATTTTGTAACCTCAAGTAGACTTTATGTGAAATCGTATCAATATTATGTTTAAAATTATCCCAGTTTTAAAAGCATATCATCTCATCTGGCTATACTGCTCAAAAAGGCACGAGTTCGATCCTTGGTGAACTTGAACTTCCGTTATAGGAAAATATCGTGAGAATACCAACATATTTCGTGGACATGGACAACATATAAAGACAAAGGAGTCTAACAATATATAGATACTAACTAAACAGTTTAAAATGTCAAGGTAAGAAAGAATATATACAGGACTCCGTACTTTGTCGGCATCCTCGGCAGTAAAGTAAAAATAGTAAAAGTTTGTTGCTTCAAGTTAACTTAAAACTTAGCAAGGATCGTAAAGTCAACTAGTCTTGACTGCACGATGTCAGCAGCTGTTAACTTACTTTATGTTAGTGTTGCCTCGCTCTACTAATCACATCGTAGTAACGTCAACAAATAAAACTTAAGTCAACACTTGATTTATAATATGAGGTAAAGTTGCATTTCTGCATTTGGAATCTAGACAATCTATTTTGTCTAGACAATCTATTCTATTATCTTACTGGCGATAGGTCTCTGCTAGCGGAGACTGTCTATGTATCCTATTGCAACCGACAAACATTAGGGTGCAAATATTACTGTTCCGGTTTGAACGGCGCTCAACATCGTACGTCCTAAGGCGGCAAGCGCAATGTGTTGCTGTGTATGCCATCCTAGCTAGCGCCACGTTGTAAAAGGCAGGCGTATCACTTAGCATCAGGTGAACGTGTCGCTCGTCTCGTCGCTTCGTAAAATAAAAGCAAAACGTTTAACGAATCGTCTACATTGCAACGGACCATGGATGCTGTAATTCTTTATTTATGATTATATTTCTTTGTTATTGTAAATCCCATTTCGTATACAATTTATGCAGCTTTCTTAGATTGTAATGGCCTGAGTAAACAATTGGAGCTCTAAGCCGCGGAAGGAATCGCGCCTTGGAGACAGATAAGGGGGAAGTTTTATGAATTATTTATCACAATCAGCAGGTTGCGACGCGCGCCATTGTTGGGGGATTTCTTTTGAGTGTCAAGAACTTTTCAGTAATGGAATTTTTATTGTAGAATAATACCTTTTTCAATATTTTTTTTATTAAATAAAAGGTAAAATCATACATAGTATTACTACCTTCCGGTATGTTTTAAAAATATTACAAATGTTTACGAAATAACCATTTAGTTTTATATTTAACAAAAACCTATATCCAATAATTCTTACAAGTTAAAAACTAATGTCAATTATTATATAAATATAAACAATAATTAATACAGTAAAATTTTATACATATGTCTTATATATTTTATAAGAGAATTACACCTATGTAGAGACATCAGTATATTTGTGGAACTGTAAGGTCTGAAGTCTTGAAATTTGGTAGGAATATTCCTTTTCCCGAGTACAGGGCAGTTAAGAAAGGGTATTACGAAATTCTTTCCCCAAAAAGAGTTAGGAGGGTGTTACAGCTAGCAAAGTGGGCGGGGAAAAGCTAGTTATATATAGTCTGCTTAGTGGTCCAAGATAGCAGGCCTCTTTTGTGAAGTCATAGTTATAAATATGGTCGTTTATTTGGAAAACTTAACACTGTTAAAGGTTAACGTACATCTGAATAGAAAATAATATATCATCATAGTTTGGCTACAGCACTTAGATCAGCGTATTGTAGTGTTTGCACATTACTTCTAGGCAATAGATATAGACAATATAATAGATCTTTTAATAGTTAGATGCTACAACATAATGAATATGAAAAAGTCAGTTTGACTAAGTTGTGCCTACGAACTCGCATTGGGACAGCATGGTGGGAAACGGCCCAAATCCCCATGTGAAACCTATAAACGACGGCACTGGTGCCCGACGTTACCGAAGGCTATGCTGACTGTGACGACCGTTAGTCAGGCGCTGGAACCAGAGCAGCGAGGGAACGATCGATATATTTATGAGAGGTCTATGTCCAGCAGTGGACGTCTATCGGTTGATTATGAAATTGTGCTTATATCAAAATATAAATTAGTCCAGTTATTGACTCCACTAATTTATTTTTTATTACTTTCCAAACTTTCATTTTAATTTGACCAAGACGTGGATATAAGCAGAATGTTCAGCTGATGGTTCTCAATAAGTACAGCACCACATTACGGCCGTCGCCTTGAGATAAGATGTTATCAAATATCTAACCAGCAACAGTCGTCGTGGTGTTTACTCTTAGACACCTATGTGTTTGCTGAACACTGACGACGCGCGGATAACAAAAAATTTAATTTCCCATTGTTGCTCACACAAAGAATAATTTACCTTAATGATTGCTTTCAAGCGATCACACAAACGGACAAATTAATTTAATCTCTTTGTTCATTTCATAAAATTGACAAATTTCTATTTTCCATGCAGAAACTTACAGCTGAAACAATGTTTGCGGCTTCTCGCTTTAATTTAAGGTTTAATTCATGAAATGCTGTACACCACAAACTGCAAAGGTTGTGTGTTTTTTTGTTTATTTAAGGTGTGTTTACACAGATGAATAGAATTTACGTTACTTTTATTAAGATATAAATAGTTGGTGAATTTACTTGTGTACGTGTATATTATATACCAGATTGGGCGAATGACGACCAACATGATGCTGCCTCTCGTATTGGTACTGCTCTTCGCTACGGTGAGTTTTTTAGACATTTCTTTTTGTTGTATATAATATTTACCAAATGTAAGATATTAAAGATTCAACTAACATATCTAAAATTATACAAATATACTTATATTCTCTCGGATCTGTAACAATTGGATCGATTCTATTATTAACTTCATTGTATTTAAAACTCGACTCAATCCGTGTGTTCTTAGCTAAAATAAAAGAAATAGTTATTTTAAACTTATATGAAATAAATTTATAGCTTGTAGAAAGCTTTTTAGTTTAAATGATTGTTTATTTCGAGATGTTTGAATATTTCGGTAAAGGAACCAGAAAATGCCAAGTAATAATTTTAGCATAACAATGTACTCATGTTCATAATATATGCCGTTAAAAACATTTACGAAATCAGTCTCAAAATGTCACAATTTACTTAAATATTTGTCGGAGGGGGTAAAATAGAAAAGAATTTTTACAGCAACAACCCACTCCCTTACATAGTGAAGCCGTCAATAACCGTTTGCGACGAATATTCGGATTTGCATAGAAATACGTTCTCCAATAAGATGTGGCACAATGACTGTATTGAAAACGGGGTTTGCCTGTGACAGCTCGGTTTGGTCGAATTACAGATTAAAAAAAAATATATCAGTAAATTGTTTGTACTCTTACGTGTTACTGAAAAGCATCTTAAGATCTTCGATAGAATAGTAGACTTTAATTACAAACCATGTATATGAGAACGAGAGAGACCCTGACTTGATCAACAATATTATGAGTGTAACTAGCTAGGCGGATTAAATACCTTAACACTATCATAATTATAGTATCATAAATTAAGTGGAAACGGAAATAAAGGTTTTTAATTCTAAATATGAGCGAGAACTGAGAACCAACTGAGAACACGATACAATAATTAAAAAAGCGAATAGTATTTTCCAAACTAGATTCTCACTAGAAATGTACCAAACATCTTCAATATTTGTTTCTTTCGACAAATCTACTCGTCGAGCAAGGTATTCACGTGATAATAAGTGATACATAATGCAGCACCACATCATGCTTATCACAATGAGACAAAAGATGTTAAATTTCGATTTCCCGGTAATTTTACTAGTTACGACGCTTTCAATCCGAAATATAATAATGCACTGGTACCTTGACGGTGGCCAACAATCAAAACCACCAAAAAAATATTTCAATTTCACTTGATATTACGTGACTATAAAGATGGTGAAATGTGTTCATTCTCACATCTTTTAGGAGATATCGAGAGCTTGACTGAGTCATCTGGAGATCTCCGAAATTATTAGATTTAAAAATTGGTTGAGATATTGCTTCCGCCATTTAGAGGTCAGCTAAGAATGGATTTAACAAAATTCCTTCCCCAAAGTGAATTACGGAGTTATTACGAGGAACAGCTAATATGTTAATAACCATAAAACTGTTAATTGTTCACCCGGCAGATTTATATATGGATGGTAGGTTAGGGTTACAAAAATCTCACCATTCAGGGCTTGCTGAAATCAATTGTACGGGAACCGTAAATCTTAAATCCGATCTTTTACTACAACACAGGAATGAGATAATACAATACATCGCACGCTGTACGCTAGACGTCTGAATTTCGGGATTGAAACGCGTTCATGTATATTTGCACATCAATCCACTCCGCTATGAATATGTAATGCGATAAATATTCATAGACCCGCACCTCACAAGCACCGCCGACTGTGGATTACATACATAACGCTAAAACTCAACCGTGTATATAAATGTCAAACATTTTAAAAACTACATTATCGCATTCCTTTGTCTACATTAAAGCTTTTTTTTATGTAATTGACGAAACAAGCGAGAGGTTCACGTGATAGTAAGTGATACGCCTACTCATAACAACGTGGTGCTAGGATGGTTCACATTGCGCCCGTTGCCTCGGACATAAGATGTTGAATTTTGTCAACCCAGTTATAACAGTAACTACAACTCCCTTCAAACCGGAACACAGTAATGTTTGTACTGTTTTGCAGTAGAAATAGGCGCTGCGACAGTATCTACCGTTTTTGATTTTGCAAAGACAGGTTATGTCGGACTTGCACCGACTAAAATCCACTGTCGTCGTTTTACACCGGGACAACGGGAACGCCTTCGCACAACTTCGCGACCCTGCCAGCGCAGGGTGCAACGCTCAACTCCAACTCGGTGGAGTAACCCTTCCTTCTCATCTCAGTAAGGACGCGCCGGAACCTGTTCAGGGAAGGCCTACTTTCACTAGTCTTTTTTTTTTGAAAATCGTTCCCCTGCGTATTGTGGGTCAGGGCCTTTATTTCTCTAATTACATGGCCATCAGGTAACTTATGTTTCTAATTTCCACATTCATTTCTCGTCGTTCGTCTTTCATTATATTCATTTTTCACTTTTACTAGTCTTAGGTTTCTGTTGACGTATAACATCTAGGTAGGTACCCTTGTAGCATCCCCAAACAGGTTCCCGCCTTGTCGTGACGGAGGGGCTTAGTAGCCATGTCTGGGTCCTCCACGGTGAAGCAAAGAGGAACCTACCCGGTTGGCCCGAAGTATAGGGCCAGCCCGAGGTGGCCGCTCCAGGTTAGAGCTCCGAAGTTCCGTGAGCTCACCTCAGATGCGTGCCAGTGAGCCGCAGGGATGTTTTATGCTACCTTTTGCAGCTGAGGTGGAGTCGCAGAGAGAGAGGATTGTTGGTATTGCGATGAGCTGCACTCCCTATCCTCTGCGACTAAGCGGTGCCGCACCGCTGATGCGGCGGCGGAGGGGCCGCGAGAAAAGAGGAATGTCGGTATTGAGTTTTGCCGCTCTCCCTACCCTCCGCGGCCCTATAACGGGTGGCGGCCGTCCCAAGATTGGATCCGCCGCAGGGAGTCGGGAGAGTGTTCTCTCTTGGCTCCCATGGCTTCTAAGTGACGGATTCGGGGGAATCCGTTGCCCAGGTTACTGCAAGAGACCAAGGAGGAGGCGCGCTATGTTCGGGCGTGCCCCTACAGAGGTGGAAAGGAGGTTTCTGCCCTCCCTCCCGAGGTGGGAATGCGTTGTGCGGCCGCCGCTGGCGGGATCGCGGATGTGTGCGAGAGCGTTCCCTTGACCCTGCCATAAAGCGACGAGGCGAAACATCGTGGGGGTTTTATTCGGTGCAAGTCCGACATAACCTGTCCTTTCCCCCGCGAGCATGGATATGCGCAGGCATTTCCTCCATATAAAACAAAAAAGTACCATTGCAGTAACTATTCCTGACGCAAAATAGTACTGTGTAAATATTACTACGTTCCGGTTAGAAGGGCGCTGTTGCTAGTGATATTATTGGAATAATAAGACTTAACCGTCTCAGGCTTTGTCTCCAGGCGATGTGAGCACAAAGTGTTGCTGTGTATAATATTCTAACCACGTTGTTATAAGCAGGCGTATTATTTACCATTGGAACCTTTCGCTCGTCTCGTTGCTTCGTAAAATAAAAAAAAATTATAGCTTTGAACTTTTTTAAATAAATTTCGATTGTCCTTTAGTTGAAAACAATCACAAGTTAAAATGTATTGGTTACAAATTCTATGTTATAACTTAATGTTAAACAAATTATATATTTATTCTACACATAACACCTTAAGGGTACAGAGGACGGACCTAATAACAAAGAGGTATTTTCTGAAAATCAACCCAGGGGTAAAGCAAACTAGGAAAGAGTGAGAAAAAAAAATTAACGACAGATTAATATATATAGTAAATAATCCGGACCTTAAATCAATTTGAACATTGAGGTCATTGAAGTATTTATAAACAAAGAACAACTTGTGAAACTAGTCAATGTCGACCCATAAAAGTATTTTATAACTTTGAAGTTATAAAACATTAATAATTGCATTTTCTAGAATAATTATTGTTCTTAAATCAAATTTTGTTCATTTTATTACGCAATACATCATCTAAACTGTTAATATTAATATAACAAACAATAATTAATAAATGTACTAGACATATCAAGGATGATGAAATAATTAGTCCTCTTTAAATAAATTAAGTACTAACTTATATTTATTATAAACTATTTAATAACAAATAATAATGAAATACTTAAATGATATAAAATTAATGTTTGATCTTAAACATTCGCCATTTAATCTGTGTTACACTGGAAATGGAGTGGCGGGGTGTCTCTGGTGTTTGTTGAAACATTATCAAACATTGGCAGTTAGTTAAATCCTTCTTTGCCCTTTGAGAGACAGGAAAGCTTCCGCCGCCGACGTCGCCGTTCCCGCCGGATACAGTTTGTGACAACTGCCGGAAAACTGTCACCACTTAATCCCGTACCCGGGAATTGTTTTAGTATAGAACTTTTCGATGATTAAGCGTAACATTTTTTGTTTTATACGACCAATAATTAGATTATTTAAGTTTCAGAATACACCAGTTTATCAAGTAGATCAAGAAATACAAAATTTCTCTTAAAATGGACTAAACTGTTTTACGATGTAATACTTTATAAGCTTATGGAAGTGGATGTTTTTTTATTACAAATACAATATTGAAGACTGACCTACAGATATGTTATGATTGATGATATAAATCTTTCATTCCAAACACAGAAAATAAATAAGATGTTTTAAAATTTTCCAGAGTGCTTTCGCCGCCCCGTCCGTGTCGGTCAGCCAATACAACGTGAACGAGATCCCACCGCTAGCTGACAACGGTAAACCCAGGTATGATAGATTTCGCATCTATAAAACCTTTACTAGCTTGACGGTGATGATTATTAATGTAAATAAAAGGATTAGTATAAATAGTTTTCAGTTGCATAAGAACTATCAGTCTACAAGCAGTTGCAAGATACGACGTGTTCCCGAGGCGGGCCCGTTCGATCCGGGCGCCGATCAGGGGTTGCGGGAGAACTGTTCCGTGTTATCCCGTGACCCCCGTGCATTCTTTTCGGAAGTGATGGAATACCGCGTGAAACTTTTTAGTCGGTTGGAGTCCGACACTACCCCGTCGCCGGCGCTCTTGGTTCCGGGGTGTGCGTTCCGTTAGCATTTTGTTATACAGGTTAAATAAAAATAAAAGGTACGACGTGTGCCTTATCCATAAATGCTTCTTAGTCCGATCTTGTAGATAATACTAAGATAAAATCTAGGTTTTATGCTAATATTGTATGACTAATTTATATATAATAATTATCTTCTACCATCGGTAAAGTTTTTAAAGAAATCGTACATATAAAAGAAATTTACCGATTTTAATGAATATGAATCTACATAAATCCAATGGAAAATACAGATTTAACATATATTTATTTATACTATTAATCTGTTATATAAAATGTAGGTTTCTTATATAAATAAAAATTATATAATTAATGATGTCAACATAACTAAAATTCTCTATATTGATCGTAATAAACTTTCTTTTCTATAAATAAAAGGCAAAAAACTGAGAACTTGCGCCTATACAATCAATTTCTAATATAAGCAATTCCTTTGCTTCTTCTCTAGTTCTTCAATCGAGAATGCTTTCGACGTCCTAGTCGATGGTGGTGAGACCAACATTTATATCCTCACCGTCCGTCAGATCCTTAACGATCTGGCCAACCAGCCTGACCCTAACAGCCAGGCCTTGGCGATCGGCCAAGCCCTCGCTGTCCTGGGAGAACTTGCATATGGCAACCCTGGTGACGCTTGCGCAGCTGCCGAGGTAATGATCTATTAACTAACAAATTTATTTAGCAAATAGTAAGATAAAATTATATCTTTAATTAATTAAAATTACACGGATTGATAATAATTACATAATGATATGAGCAGCTCTCATAATATTCCCACTGATAAGAAAGAACCTTAGGTCACATTAAGAGGAAGTCAAGATCTTTTTTGACCATACTGGCCAAGTGTGGGTTGGTGAATATATATTAAGATGGCGTTAGTTACATCACCACGTTTGGGAACAGACACCAAGCTCAATGGATTTACTTAAAAGAAAATGTACTTATTGTTTATAATTTAATAAATGTACAAGCAATGGAGAATATAAATATGTAAGAAATAAAGTCGCACCGAGAGCAATGGCAAAGACTATGTTCCAGGTTTCCCTGTGTGGTCGAATCAGATATGAGGAGATCCGTAAGAGAACTAAGGTCACCGACATAGTCCAAAAGATTGCTAGCCTCAAGTGGATTGCCACTTGGGGCTAGCAATCTTTTGGACTTTTTATTGCCACTTGCCCATTGGGGCAGGACACATCGTTCGAAGGACTGGCAGCCGATGGGGCACTAAGGTCCTTGAACGGCGCCCGCATACTGGCGGACATAATGTTAGGAGGCCGCCCACAAGGTGGACCGACGATCTGGTGAGAATCGCGGGAAGCAGCTGGATGCGGGCAGCGTAGGATCGATCAATAAGGAGATCTCTGGGGGAGGCCTAAGTCCAGCAATGGATGTCTGTTAGCTGATAATGATTATCGCTTGCAGCTTGATCACATGCCTTCTTTTTGAATTGTTTCAAGGTTGACCGTCGGGTTCTAACTGGATCAGGGCGCAGTTCAAAAACACACAGATCGTATTGCTTTTTCGAACTACGCTCTGATCTGATGATTTATTTGTTGAAATTATTAAATCGTTAATTTAACTGATTCGTAGCTAGTGAACGCGTACGTCAGTGGAAACAAAGCGGCCCTCCGCACCGCCCTCCTCAGGTACATCGAGATCCAGGCCAGCAACATAGACGCTTTTGTACAACTGATCCTGAACCCCAACTCCATCCGTTATGCCGTAAGTTTCTTAACCTCTGACAATAATTCTGATGGTGTAAGTTTGGCGCTTATTTTCATTTGTATGTTTGTTTGTGACATCATCATCATCTACTGTACTAAACATTACATCAGTTGTTGAAATAATTGAGGTTAGATACATTACACTGCATCATTCATAACCTTGAGTCAGGTGTTACACCTCGTTACCACAAAAATTATACCAACGCTGCTATGCTACCCAACGAGATCAAGAGAGAAGAGCAGCAAAAGGACTCACTTTTGATTGTAGAGATAGCACACTTACAGTTGCAGACAGCTTTTCATAGCTAGAGGAAGTATTGTAGACAGAATAAACAAAGCATCAAACGGTATATCTCTTTACTCCGATAATTTTATTAGTTATAGCGCCCTTCAAACCGAAACAATTCTGTTTGCGGGCACAATAGTGTCCGGTGGCAAAAATAACAGCTGCGCTGGTACCTACCTAGAAGGTCGCCAGGAACAGAGACCTACGATTAGTATTATATACGAGCATAAGTAAGATCATCCATTTTCCGTCATATTAGCCATCCGTTGGCGTTGAGCCATTCAGTCAAACCAAACGTGGATAGGAGTTTCATGTCTTAGAAAGCTGTTCTACGCACATATTGGTTTCTATGTGATTTATTTCTTCAGCTGGGCTCGTACCCACGTATTTTTAAGTTTTTTTAAGTTTCATTTACATCTGTGCTATCACAGATTTAACCGTATCATCTTTATTCTAAACATCAAGTACCACTGCTAAACACGTTTCTCATTAACTCGGTAGAAATGCTAATAAGCTCCAATCTCTCTCGACCCTTTCTCTTATTATGCATTTCTATACACGAACGTCTGTCGGAATCCGCATTATAAAATGCAACCGCACACAACCAGTCCGCAATACATTTATACGAACGTCTCACTAAACGCCCCCATAAGCTTCCACTCCATTTATCTTCACAGCTGATTCCCTTCGCGCCACTATACTTGAATTTACATTGTTATTGATATTAATGATTTCTTCCACTTTTCCGTGCCACACGATTAATAGTCCCCGACCACATTTATTACTGTCACATAAATAACAACAGCAATTATTCAAGTAATGATGCGATTTAAAATTTACTGGAGTAACAAGACAATGTGACTCAGTAATAAATCTTAACTAAAATATCTTATTCATATGCAACTTAAGTATGTCAATTTATCGCCAATAGCTTATTCGTTTCTTGCATAACAGTGGCAGTCAATAGAGTGAAGTTAGCAAGGAATTCAAATAGTGCATATACACCGATACTATATATGCAATTATCATGTTTTATTCAATTTCCATAATAAAATTGATGATAATTAGAAGATTTTAATGTAACTAGAACATCAATCAATTATGTTCACTGCCGGGCTTTTACTAGTAATTTATATGGGCAAGGTTATCATTTACCATCATGTGAACGTCCCGCTAATTTTGATCGATTTCATAAGATGATAAATGAAAATGATGAGATGAAAATGATAAATGAAATAGAATATAGTAACGTAATTAAATATTCAGATTCTAATATTTTGTGACAATTTGAACATAGGAATATTACAATAACGGAAACACGAATACCACCAACCAAATAATCAGCTATGTTCATGTTGAAAATCTACAGGGTTCTAAAGAACTTTAAGACCCGTTCAACTCCACAACTAACATGACCTCGGAATGGAACTGATGGTTTATATATTACAATTAAAGCGGCCATGGAGGCAGTTACATCAACCCATCAAACCATTTCAGAACGAAAAGATTTCCCGTTGACCAGCAGTCGGTGATTAGTCCGCTGCTAAGGGCAATTATTCCGGACCAAAATAATGACGTCATTTACTGCTAATGGCGTACCATACAAACCGTAATCACGTGGAAGAGGGTAGATATGAATTTACCGCTCAATAGCAATAGCCACATGATATTACTTACAGACTTAGACATTAGTAATCTTTTTGAAAAACTTAATTTCTTTCAAAATACGTATCGATGTATATTTTAATTGTAATTTCTTTAAGAGCATAAAAGATATTTATAATAAACCTGGAAATTTAAATGTATACTAACAGACTGAGATGATTTGACCTGGGTTCATGTGCTAAGAGTTAAGGGTGCCAAAATATCGAGCATTTTCATTATCTCTGTCAGTTATGTTTAACTTTATATTGATTTCTCTAATATATTTTTCTATTGTATGTAAATTTCTTTCTATATAATGATTTAAACTATCGAATAGAAATAGAGATAGAGAACAGTATCATCATATTTTTGGTTTTCGTGTTATTAGAGTGGTCAGCGAGGTAATTGCGTCGGTGGTGGCAGAAGCTACAACTTCGAGGCAGCATGGGACGGTGTCCTATCTAATTCTGACCCCTTCCAAGCTGGGTAAGTTTATTTTCAACACAATTTCTATTAAAACATAAGAATCTAACTGCAACCCTTACTGCCACCATCCATGGTAAGTAGGTATCCAGTACACAACAGCACACCTTTTCAACTTGTTGCTTTGAAATATAGTTTAAAAATTAAACTTACAAATTATGTGCGGGTGAAAATTCATTCTTAACTATCCTCAGACTTATTATCACCTAACACCATATGCACTTTAAATCAAGTGTTAGCCCATCGTTGAAGGAAAAGTATGCGACACTCTGTTAATGCAAAATGCAATAGAAAAATCAAATTTATTGTAATATTCCATTTCCCTACAGTTTACTGAACGAAGAGTACTGTGCAGTCAAACGGCTGTTCAACGCCTTCAACATCCGCAGTAACAATGTTGGTGCAGTAGTTACCGCCTCTTCCGTACCACCCGTCGCCGAGGTCATCCAAAAAGCTTATGAAGCTCTAGCTAACGTAAGTCATCATATACTATTGACTTCATCTGAATAAACACCAAATAGAATTAGGAAACTAACACTGGAAGGAAAAGAAATAACTAAAGACGCCTGCTTTGAGTTAGTGCTTGAGTGAAGAGTCTTATTATGCTGTCCATCATAATGCACCTTCAATAATCATCAAAGAAGCAATAAATTCCAAATACAAAGCTATAGATATAATCGTCTTTTCTTCACAGCTCTTCAGAGCCATCGGCAGCAACGGTAATGTCGTCGGTGCCGCTGCCGCTGCGAAGATCGAGCTTATCCGAGCAGCAGCTACCATAGTTTAGATCATCGTCCTGAACAACAGACACACATATGTATCATATTTGTATATATAAATACACAAACAACGACTTATAAGTGAGACTTTTTACTGGTGGTCATTTTTATATATATCTTTCTGTACATGATTATTTTATGGTAATAGATAAATAATTTGTATATATAATAATATATATATATATTTAAATATACATTTTATAACAAACAAACGACGTGGCTTTTCTTTCCGGTTTCGATTAGTTGTTTAAAAACGATTCTCAATAAAGATGTATCCTACAGCCTTATGTGATTTCTTTTATTCTCATCGTCTTAGAAATAAATACTTTCTAATAAAAATAATATAAGAAAAATAAATAAAAAAATGACCTTCTTTTGAAATCGTTTACAATATCATCATCATCATCAGCCGATAGACGTCTACTGCTGAACATAGGCCTCCCCCAAAGATTTCCACGTCGAACGGTCCCGCGTTATCAGCATCCAGCGGGTTCCAGCGATTCTCCCCAAGTCGTCGGTCCACAACACCACGTCTACCGGTACACGAGCGCCACTCAATCGGCCGTCGGTCTTTCAAACAATGTGTCCTGCCCACTGCCACTTAAGTCTAGCAATCTTTCAGGCTATGTCGGTAACCTTAGTTCTTCTGCGGATCTCCACATTTCTAATTCGATCGCGCAGAGTAACTCCTAGCATAGTTCTCTCCATTCCCCTCTGGGTTGACTTTCAGCCTTTTTTATAAGGACGATAGTAAGAGGTCACGTCTCAGTTCCGTATGTCAACACTGGCTACAAGCACGAGTTGAAGACTTTTATCTCCAGACACTGCGGTATCTGAGACGTTTCCCATATATGACGTATATTATAACAACTTAGGTGGCGGAGTGAATAACCTCTTGCTTTGTAACAAGGAGACCTTGTTTCAGTTGATCCTGTCACTCGTAGAGCTTGGTTAGCGTTACAGTAAATATGAGCATACAGAGTATACAGAGCGAGGATAATTCATCATTTACTGCTTCATTGTTATTTAACATAAGGTTTAATTTAGATCAAGTGTTTACTCTGTTGTAGGACATATAAATGCACTATTATCAAACATTTTGTTTCATGACTGTTTTCGCTTTATTTTTGAGAAAGAAGGAAGCAAGGAAATTTAATTAAGGATTATTTTGAAATAACTAAAAATAAAAGAATTTACGTAGATGAGAAAGGTTATTGCGATGTGATGCTGAATTCTTTATACTTCTATGACCTGTACTAATGAAACAAGATTTACTTGGACAGTAAATATATCTAGGAATATAAGAAGCGGTTGCTTATAGCGTCACACACTAAGCTCTTAACATTACAAGGTGTTAAATCATGCAAGCTTAATATTCAGACTCTGCGGCGGTCCATAAGTAACCCTTTCATTTTGTTAGGACCTTAACCGGTCCATATATCACGGAGTAGTTCCCCCGGAATTTAGGTGCCGACTAAATTGAACGCTCCGAAAAAACAAAAGGTATACGTGAAAGATTACTTTCAGCATCATTAATAAGTATTTTACGTATAAATATACATAAATTAGATTTTATATACATTTAAAAAGAACACAATCACATATTTAAGCTTTTGCTAGAATTATATATGGATGATGATTAGTTAAGGTTCTAGGTTTTTAATCAGTGATGTTGGAGATATTAAAAAGTTTATAACCTTTTTTGTGAGATGAAAATGGTAGAAAAATATCACCGAAATCAAGAGAGGAAAACCATGCTCGATCTATATTCCCAGCTCTCCAGAGAAACCTAAATACGGCTTTTGTAGTTACGAACGGTAAGTATAGTTCTTCTGGTCTGGAGCCGTCTTAGTAGAAAATTCCCGCAATCCTTTCCTCCTTCGTCACGCTGGAGAAAGGAATACAACTAAGGAGACTTTACTTGACTGTCTTCTAAGAACACACAAATTTTAAAGTAAAACAGCATTTAAAGGTCTTGCCGTGACCAATAAAAACACGCCGAAGACTAAATGTAATAAATCCAAACCATAGCCATACAATTAACAATCCTTTCTTTTCCATTTCCATGTCTACTATATAGGAATTGATGACAATATATTTTAAAGAGAAGCCATAAATCTCTTAATATATTATTATGTTGAATAGAACTAAACAAAAATAATTTATAAGAGTAAGCAAAATGAATTTCCAACACAAAAGTAACCAACCATTTTGTGCTCAGTAAAGTACGAGAATCTCTCTTATCCATCTTGATTGCAATTCATCTTACAACGGAGCAAGATTGCACCGAGATTTAATTTGTTCAATGGATTAAGGCATTAGGAGTTTTGATTGGTTCAGACTGGATGGATTCCGTTCTTTATATATCATAATGATTTTATTATTTCTGAATGACTATGGAAAGTTTTAGTTTACCGAAAATTTCAATACTACAGATCAGTTACTGTACTCTTATCAAATAAAAAGAGATGCTCTTCTACAACGTTTAGATACTACTATAAATATGGCTTCTTACTAGCATTAGTGTTTCAGCTGTTAAGATATTCTAGCTTAGCAAGCTTATTCTTCAACATCCTTGTCACTTAATATGATGTAAAGTTGAGATCAATTGTTGATTCGTTGTCGAAATAAACAGTATTATCTCCTTTTTCTTTTGTGTCTAGAAAGTTATTAGTTCAACGATTTTATCCTGTCTAGATTTAATCCCGCACAGTGCACCGACTAACTCGGTAGTTAATCCGATTTATAATTGCCGAATCTAGTCAAATCTACTGTTCTATTACAAATCGATACGAAGCCGATCACACGCACCACTGACCAGTTATATTATGTACGTCTTTATATATTACGTATGTATGTCTTTAACAAAGCACTTTGAGGATTAAGGGGGAAGGTATTCCTTATCTCAATCATCCCAAATCGCGACCTCATATGAACGCACTGAATCGCAGCGGAAGACAACATTGTAGTACTCTCTGCTAAATAACCAAATCGGTTCTGGAGGCCGAGTGAGTTGCGGTATAGATCGTCTACCCTCAAGTATGCAGAACTATTACAGCTTTAATTTCAAATGATCTCTAAAATTACTAGAACAAAGATCATCGAGAAACTACTGCTGCTATTTATTTCTATAAAGGAAAAGTCTTAATACAAGATCATTTATAACGACTACCATACTAATAATATGTTACAATGCATTGTTTTCTATTAAAACAGGAAACAACATAATAACAGAGCATATACACAAAATATATCAGTACTTCAATATTAGCTTGATGTGTAGTACTATCGTATGACTGTATGTATATTTTTTTCTCAAGCGACCAGACCAGCAAGTGGGCCACCTGATGGTAAGTGATACGCCTGCACATAACAACGTAGCGCTAGTTAGGAGAATAGATACTGCACCAAATCACGCTCGTCGCCTAAGACATAAGATGTTGAGTCGCGTTATCCCAGCTACAGAGCCCGTCAAACCGTAACACAGTAATGTTTGTATATTACTATTTGGCAGAAGAAATAGGCGCTGCGGTGGTACTTACATAGATGGTCTCCGACAACAGAGACTTACCACCAGTGTGGTTTTATCTGAGGGATAGTAGTTTCTAAACGGTTAAACCGCTTCAGGTCAAGTTCCATTCTATTGAAAATGAAATCTAATACAAATTGGTTAAGTTATTTGTAAATTCTCAGTCCTTTTCCTCTTTCTATTAATTCGTGTCGGGGGTATTTTACAAAATAACTGTCTCTGAACACACTTAAAGTAATACTTAATAAATTAATACAAGTTTTTACATAAACTTTTGATGCTTTTTTACTATTAAGACTTCATGAATGTGTTGACAAATCTTGTTACTTAAGATATTATATTGTCCTAATCAGTCATCAAAGTAAAACTGACTGTACTAATTAAACGGTTTCCCAGTGAGTTGACTAAACAGGCTACAGTGTAGAATGTTATGTAGCAGTTTAATAAGAAGTTCTAAGTAAATTCCTCCGGCCCCCTAACTATCCTTAATCCGATTAAAAGCCGGCGAAGCGTATAATTTAATAACGAGCGTTTAAATAGAACTGAAAGGCTTTCAGTTAAGCAAAACATTCATGAACTCCACGAACTGTATTATATACTTTCAGTACAAAAACATTAGTAATATAACCAAAAGCGGAACGAATAAAATCGAGACGTTCACTTGATGATAAATAAACTCATCACAATGTGACAGGAATTATGTTCACAACACAATTTCCTCATCGCTATAAGGCTTTTTTTAAATTGGCGAAACGACAAGACGAGCTAGATATTTACTTGATGATAAATAATACACCTGCTCATAATAACGTGGCGCTAGTTGGTAGATGATATTTCATTACATTGCCTTTAGATATAAGATATTAAGTGTCGTTACTCCGGTAATTTGACTAGCTACAACGCACTTAAAACACACTACTGTTAAGTAGCAGATTTAGGAATTGTAACGGTACCCTACCTAGTCGATCTCCGCCAACAGAGACCTAATAAGAATAACTAGTCTCTATTCTTTATTAATTTTATTACAACACCTATTCCTGGCGGGAAACAGTGGAATGTGGAAAAATTACTGTGAATTTAATTTCGTACTTTTAGTAATAAAATTACTATAGTAACTAGACTTATTGTTATAACAGCAATAATCACGATGTATAGTAGAGTAAAAAATTCACTGAGATTTCGTTATAGTAAGCTCTGTCAATCAATTTCTTATTAGTAAACAATAAATGTAATAAATTATTTACGTAGCTCTTAATATGAAAATACCAATAAATAACATATATATTTATTGTATATATACACTAGATATATAACAAACTTGCACACTATGTGATAGTCTCTAAGTCTCGTAAAGTTAATATCATTGTAGTCTTTTGAAAATTTGTTTGTTGTTGGTTAAGTTTGAGTAATGAAGAATGTGAAAATATATGAAAACACTAAAATGTTATCAGCCAAGGTTTTTAATCAGTTCCTTCAGATATTTGATGTCTTTCTTGTCGTGGATGTCCTCCTCCTCGCCGTCCGGAGGGGCCGGAGTGCGCGTGGCGTGTCGCCGCCCGGGCAGCTCCATTATGAACGACCGTATCTGCAATAAAACCTCAAATTACGGGATCAGAACTATGTTTCTACAGATTTCAAGAGAAGATAAAGAAAAAGCGTTGAGTATTTAACAAGACATCTCTGTATATTCACAGTAAATTTCAAACGACTAAATCATTTTGATATTTGCTTCATAAGCTAATCTAGACAGTCCAGCCAGATTTAAAGATATATCTATAAAACAATACACCCCATAAATGATTATTTAAATTGAATATTTTTCAGCTTCATTCTATATTTACTTTTTGCAAAAAAAAAACCTAAAAATATAGGAACATAAATTGTACAATTTTTAATATCATATCATGATATTATTGATCATGACTGAACTATACAAAATCGCAAAATTTTATGAAAATAGATCCCATGTAATCTAGTGCTTCTATCTAAAGAACAGCAAGTCCTTTCAGATGTATACATCGAAGTTACTAAAACTTAGATGTACTAGAAGTGGTCGAAAGAACTATTTTAAATAAATAAGAAATCATAACTAAGTTGGTCTTGTTAAAGAAAGGCACTGTTTTATCAAAATCTAGCTGTTTCCCGCTCGCTTTGGTGACCGTAACAACTCCGCAACTTCATCATCATCATCAGCCGATAGACGTCCACTCTAAAATCTCCACATCGAAGAGTCCATTGAGAGGAATTTTACCTTAGCCCACGCTGACCCAGTGCGAATTGGTAGGTGGTCAGAGTCTCCTCTGTTATTCAGCAGCGAGCACCACGAGCAAGTGAGGTTCACTTGGACTCCGACAAATGTTGGGCGGAACTCCTTACACCTCTTAAGGACTACCAACTTTCTTTGGAGAAAGAATTTTGTAAAATCCACTCTTAGCTAACCTCTAAATGGCAGAAGCAATATCTGTACCAAATTTGAGTGTTCCCGTCTAACAGTTTCGAAGACCTCGTGTTGAGTAAGTGAATCTCTGGATATCTCCTCTAGATATCATAAATTTCTATTCTTCTTCTTCTTCTTCTTAAAGTGCCTCTCCAACTAGAGAAGGTTGGCGATCAGCATGGTACAGTGCCTTCTGTCTCTGGTTTTCGAAGCAATTCGGACGCCCCAGATATGCCAGACCAAAATTAAATTTCTATACATAAACAATTAAACCTCACCTTATGATTGACCGCTCTGAAGTTTTGCAAGAGTTTCAAAGCGGAGCGTTTCTCAGTTGGATGAGATATTTGATAGAGACGTATAGCACGATGGAACTGCAATCACAAGTATTATCTCAAGTTAATTTTAACTTGTTAATCCTTGCAGATGATGCACTTTTAATGTACAATAATAAATAAACAATCCTCTTAACGTTCCTGCCACTGGGAACACACAAGGAGAGAGAAAAGACAATTAAATTTCTAGTGTATATTTAGTAATATTTAACATTTAAAGATTTTAATAATTTTGTGAGGAACCCTAATTAATTTTCTTAACAAAAGTAGCCTGGGTTACGTTTTTAGTTACCTGCCAATGAGTGTCTCTTCGAAATCTATCTAACCAATTAACTGAATGGAAGTAAGTAATAACTAGATGTGAAAGTTCATCGGCTGAAGATGATGATGAACTACAAAATGAGATTATGTAAATATATTTATGGTTAAACGAATAATTACTTAAATTAATTCCTGTGAAAAAAAATTATTGCGGCTGCGGAATATTGAATTATGCACCAGGCAGTTGGTGGTAGTAATAAAAATTGCTTTAGTTAATCGCTCGTTAACTGTCTCGGTTAACTGGAGCGTTGTGCACAATGTAAATCGGTTGTAATGATGTGGAAATCGAATTCGCAAAATGATTATCATAAAGCTGATGCCACATCATTACACAGCGCAACGGATGTAGGTCAGGTCAGGAGGAAATAAATAATGATTAATATAACGAAATAACAGCTATGCATTTAATTTCTTTTAGACGATATGAACAAGGAGCTAGTTGGAATGATACACACAGCATTGTTTGTTTTACCTCCCTTTCAATGAGTAATTTCACTAGTTAAAGCGCCCTTCAAACCGGAACAGATTAATGTCTGCACACTAGTGTTCAGCGGCAGAAGTAGTAACTGCGATGGTATCTACCTAAACGGTCTCCGACAAGAGACCTACCACCAGCAAATGTATAACAAAGATTTACTTAATTTTAGAAAAAAAAAGTGTACTATTTAAGATTGCTTATAATACTCCATTTATATTTTTTATCTTAATTCTTTTAAATATTAATAAGTTGTAAATATAAATAAATAAAATCTTGAACGTAAATTCCAATTATTATAGGTCTTTTGCTGGACATAGGTCTTAAAAGAGACCATGTTCAGCAGTGGACGTCCATCGGTTGTAATGATAATGATGATGATGAGCAATATAATGATACGATTAGGCTTTACGATGTTTTTGTTAATATATAAATAGTAATAACCGTATAGATAGAATAAATACACAAAGGCAATACATTGTGCGCCGGGTTCAACTAATTGTAATTTTATCGTCCATTGACGATTACTTGCAACGTTTATTTTACAGAAATTAACTTGTTAATGGTAATAAATACTTTTTTTCTGGATACCATGTTATTACTAAGTTCCAATCAGAAGATCCTCAATCTAGAGCTACTAGTGTTCTACCATCTTAAACACAAACCGACAAACCCAGTAATTACTAATAGATGTTTAAACGTAAAAAATAATAGACTTTCATACTATTCTGGTATATATCAAATTAAGAAGTTCATCCAGCGTTTTTATCTAACACGAACTCACGCTTAGCCGCAACTTCTAAAGGTGTTAATTTACAATGAGATCGAGGATTCTGAAGTATTCATGCTAAATATAAATTCTCATGTGTTGACGACTGGAATACAGGAATAACTCTACGGACGCATATTTACAATATGAGGGTAGTAGCTAAGCTTGAGGGTTCCCTAAAATCTTTCTACTAACCAAAATCCCATTAAATTTGAATTCAGAATCTAGACAGGATCCTCAATGTTAACAGACATTGGTTTAGCCGCCAAAGTAGTTATAGTTAGCTCATAAAAGGCGACATAGCCGTAACAATAAGCTTTTAATAATTGTCCATTATCCATTGTATATAATTACATGGTAATAGCGGTGTAAGGGTTCCGCACAACTCATGGGGTCGAAACTAATATCACCCGCTTGTGCTGTACTCTGCTAATCAAAAAACGTGGTTCTAGTTTCCACTAATCCCCATTAAACTCGCGTGATGGGACTTGATCGATTTGATATTCTTTGGGAAGGCCTATCCAGCAGTCAACGTCTATCGGCTGATGATGATGATGATTATGATGATCTAGTAATACAACTATAATTGCTATGGTATCTATATAGACGATCTCCGATCAAAACACTACTATATATAACAACTTATCTCCCCGACCCGTTCCAATAAACACCAGGCGTCCCGATACTGCTGTAAGAACACCAGAGGAGTGAGTATGGAGGCGTAGAGGGCCGCCTCTCTGTCCAACAGGTCCCCGCCCTCCGACATACCGTGTACAGTCGCACGGTACTTGTGCAAGAAGGCTGTGTTCGCGTGATCCTTGTCGAAGCTGTAAAGCGAGAAAAGTTGGAATGTAAGTTTGAAATGGAAACTTTATTTTATTCGACGAAGGTAAGAAAAGCAAGTCGTCCACCTGATGATAAGTGATGCGTCTGACCATGACAACGTGGCGCTAGTTAGGGCGATGTACGCAGCGGAAGAGCATAATAGCTGCGGTTGGACCTACCTAGACGGTCTCCAGCAACAGAGATCTACCACCACTAAATATGAAATAACTGCTAAATGAGGGTTATTTCTAACCGGTGATGCTAAATAGGAGTGTTGTAACCCATTTGCCCGCTTTTGGAGTATGTACCTCGAAGACGAATTTACCATTTTCGATTTTAATAAGCGCAGCGTCTAACCCAGTAACATATAGGACCTTAGATAAACTACTACGAAGTACAGATGGTGATAGGATCGAACCTGCCTATCTAGGCTATCTAGCTACCACGTCTATACTGTACATCTGCTACCATTACAATGGGACAATATTCTCGCTGTCAACATATAAGAGTCAGAGTATTCAGGGCATGGACTCTCCTCCATCTTAGGTCAAAAATATATTCTATTCACTAGTGGTAGGTAGATACCACCGCAGTGCCTACTTCTGCCGCGAAATAATACTATTACATTACTGTGTACCGGATTGAAGGGTGCTGCAGCTAATGTAATTACTGGGTTAACGAAACTCAAAACCTTATGTCTCAGGCGACGAGCTCAATGTGGTGCAGTATATATCTTGCAAACCAGCGGCACTTTATTATGGACAGGCGTATCACTTACCAACAGTTCAATATCCCGCTCATCTCGTCGCTTAATTAAATAAAAAAAAATTGTAATGAATAACTTTTTTACAATACGTAAACAAAGGTTAGGAGTCAGTAAGTGAATATTTTGCTGAAAATATTTCCATGTACCATTTTTTGATATAATTTTATTATTAAAATTCTTTATTATGTTCAAGATTCGATCCTGAGGGAATTTCCTTTGTAATGGATTTCAATGTTGCTACCTCTCTTCGCTACAAAAAAATCATCCAATTATTTTATGCTTATAAATCCTAATTCTTCTTCCTTAGCCGAAAAAAAAGACAATATCTTGTTTCATTATCATCATCATCATCACCACCAGCCGACAGATGTCTACAGCTGGACATAGGCCTCCCTCAAAGATCTCCACGTTGATCAGTTCTGCATTGCTCGCACCAAGTGGATTCCCGCGATTCTCAACAGATCGTCGGTCCACCTTGTGGGAAGCCTCCCAACGCTACGTCTACCATTACGCGAGCGCTACTCAAGGACTTTACTGCCCCATCGGCCTTCAGGCCTTCGAGCAATGAGCCCCGCCCACTGTCACTTATGTCTAGCAATCTTTTGAGCAATATCTGCGACCCTATTTCTTGGCGGATCTCCACATTTCTGATTCGATCATGCAAAAAAACATAGGTCTCTCCATTGCCCTTAGGATGACTTTCAGCCTTTTTATAAGGCCGATAGTAAGGGGTCATGTCTCGCATCCATATGTTAACAATGGCAACACGCATGAGTTAAAGACTTTTGTCTTCATACACTGCGGTGTCTGAGGTACGCTACTCTGTTCGACGCACTCCCGATCTGTACAAAATTATTCACGAGAGACCTGTGAACAATAAACCCGACACCACCTTAGGACTGTTCTTGGCGCTCCTAGAAACAGAGCCGGTTGCCGGATTTGAGGGTCATTGTGTCTTCATCCTCTCTACCGTCCTTAGATACTCCCACAACACTCCAGCGAAACCTACTCAATTCTTTCTCTAGCTCCAGCAGCTTCTCCTCGGTTGTCATATGTTGCCAGGGCCAAGGTCGTCTGACGGGAAATCGTCGCCGCCCGGGGATTCTTAGTATCCCTGGTTCCGCCGCCTAAAGTGCCGATGGCCGGCGGCAATATCTGGTTACTAAAACCTAATTTCACTTTAATCATCAACATTAAATAAACCAATTTTTTTATAACAAAAACCAAGCAGGTTCATCTTATCGTAAATTGTTTCCTGTAATGTCGGTGGTGGTCTCTGAAGTACCGTATTATGCTAGTAGAATTAAAAAGTACTAAATTAAGCCTCAAAACTCCGGAAATTTTACTAGAAAGTGTTCATATTAAAGCTGAACGCAGTAATATTTGCACACTACAGTTTAGTAACTGAAGTAGACAAAACGGAAAGAGAGTATTCATTGAAAATAATATAATAAAAAAAAAGATAACATACTATGGAAGTATAGCGTAAACGCGCCTCACTATATCCTTCGGGGTCGGTTTGATGCGGCCACAATTCTCCTCCATGTCATCCTGTCTCTTCGCCAGCTTGTACGAGATTTTATCGCCAGGAAACGCCTGGTCGCGTTCCACTGGCACCAACCCTGAACCGTTTGACGTAGACTAAAAAAATATTCCTTTAAATTTTATTATATAGAGGTAATTTAAAACTAAATATTAGTTATTTTAAAATTCCAACTTATATAGACTTAAAAAAGCAATTTGTTGGACTACTGTTTGCAGAAGTAAACAAAATTTCTCAAGAAAATAATTTGTTCGCAAAGCTCCATTCAATTTTCTTTAAACTTCACTCCTTTATAATTTATCTTGATAGGGTTCTGAAGTAATTAAATTGTTATCAAATATTTTATCTAGAGGTGTAAAGGGTCCCGCACAACAATTCACGGCACCCAAGCCAACCTCACCTGCTCGTGGTGCACCCTGCTAATCAAGAAACGAGGCTTTGGCTCCCACCAACCCGCATTGGGCCAGCGTGGTAGGAAATGGCACTAATCCACCCCCCACCCCCCATATGAATCCCTACAATCGATGATTGCAGTAAGCCGCTGGATCCGGGCAGCGGAGGACCGATTGATGTGGAAATCTTTGAAAGAGGCTTACGTCCGGCCGCGGACATTTATTGGTTGATGATATAAATATTGTACATCCTTCAAGCTTAAGGCGAATAAAATTTATAAGACCATGATAACACTAAGATTGTTGCTATTTTAGCATCTGAATTGGTAGGCAATCTAGATATTTACATGAATATGTTAAACATTGCCTCAATAGAAATTGGGATTATACTTCCATGGTATGAATGTACCATGAGATGCGATGACCATATGAAAAGAAAACTGGATGAATAAAGATATTAAGACCAAAGAATGTGTTGAGTTACTATGTGGTAAATGAAACAAGTGTAAGCTTTAGTAAAGTTATAAGGGATAGAGATGAATGGAGGAACAATCGATTGCTCCAATCATCTAAATCACTAAGAGAAGATCTGATAAGAAAAGGAGGAACTAAATTTTCAGTACTAACCGCACAGACTAAACAAAACAACAAAACAGTTCGTAGTCCCATTGCGGAAAATTTGTATTACTCATGATAATTTAAACATTTGGATCGGATGCCGATATAAAATGAAGTCCTACAAATGTGACATGAAATACTTTTGATAGAACTGCACATTTCTGTCAAATTGACAATGCCAACAGATACCGCGGTTGGATCTGAAATGTAATTCCTGATTTTAATCTATTTAATTAAATTTATATATCAATCTATCCCCGTGACGTATTTAGGTCACCACGCTGTCCCCAGTAGTGGAAATTTTAATCTAATTGCACAGGGTAAATATTTGAATCCACCGATGGTATTTACTACGACAACTGCTTTGGAGATTTTATATGCAACCTTCAGGAAAAAAGTTGCCGTAGACAAAACGAGAAGAATTTTATCTTTGATTTTTTTTTAGTTAACAATTTTATTACTTACATATTTTTCTCCGGGTTGCTCACTAGGTGAAGCATGTGTCTTGTAATTCTTCGGCATTAAAGATGTTAGTTATGCCAAATATTTGTATTACTAGTATTGGGTGTCGGTTTTTAAGGACTTCAATAAACTGTCCAATTTTATAAAGTGTATTTGCCAATTGAATATTACTTATATTAGATATAAGAATATAGAATTTTCTTATGTCGATTATAATAATGCGTTACATTAAAAAAAAATTATAATAGGAAAATTTATTAAAACAAATACATATTGATATCAAATTAAAGCGGATATCAATGAGAAAACGGGACTAAACTCCGCCACACGAACTGCCCGACTCTTGGGAGGGATGATACCAACTTCTTCCAACACGTTCGCTATCTGCTGCGCCTGTTCCAGCACCGGAGTGCTTGAGAACTCCCTATCCAAACTCGGCACGTCTGGCTGCTCCTGGTCTTCGGGCTGCTCCTAAAATAAATATACCTTTATTTTTTCCTAAAAAATTACATAGTTATCTTCAAGAAAGAATATAAGTTAGTTAACACAGTTACACATTACACCAAACTACAGAGCCAACTTATACCATAAATAAATAAATAACATTTTAAATAATATTTCAAACGGTAGTTACTATTTGTCCTCTAAGGGTTGAAAATTTTGATACATAGTTGCTGAATTTATGGTAATTATTTTCATGATATAATATAGTTAATTTTTTTATTGAACATAAATAATAATACTCAATATTAAATTGATATCGATAAATAAATTCGAGTTTATATCAATGAATTTATAGCTTGACTGTACTTTAGTACTACATATATGGATAGTCTTATAATATAAATTAATTCAAATAAACTAATGGTTAGTTATACGTTTTTAACCATCACAAAAATTATTTCACAAGTAGTAACAAGTTATCAGATACTAGAATTGTTAAAGTACCTACCCTCAATCTTATCGCATAGGGCATATCAATTAAAACTACTAATAAACGAATGTCTTAAGAATTAACTATACAGTAGTATAAAAAATATTTCCTTACCATTTCCTCCCCACTGGAGCGAGGCAGTTTCGCTAAAATGTCAACAGTCTCAATTGGCGACGTTTGTATCAGCTGTAAGGAATAATCATTGATTGATGTTTATCCTTATATATTTTTTTTTAACAATACGACCACAATTTCACATGGTGATGAGTGATGATGAGGCTGTGGATGGTGAAGCGTTCTCATACAGAATATTCCGGCTCTCAAATGCTAGCAGCTGGAATACGATGCTGTTATGGCGACAATTTAAAGCGAGAATTGTCGTTAGACGGTTGGGTTCGTAAAACCCTCACCACAAAAAAAACTCCACAGCAATATAGTCCCATAATGGAGCCCAGGACCTCAGAATTGCAAGGCGAGTTGCTTATAGACAGACAAACAGGCACAAGGTTAAAAGTTAATCTGAATTTAAGTTGGCAGTAACTATAATACTAAGCTGCTAAAAATTAGATATGGTAATCTAAAAATCAGGTTAATCCATAAGCGACTTTTATCATTTTACTATAAATATAGTAATGTTTTACTATATTTCGTCATCATCATCATCATCAGCAGATAGACGTCCACTGCTGGACGTAGGCCTCCTTCAAAGATCACCACATCGATCGTTTGTAGGGGTTCATGTGAGGGGAAAAACAACAATATTTTATTATATTTCCTTATAAATACACAAAAATGTGAAATATGTATATTTTAATGACTAAAATTTTAAATGGGGTTCGACGATAGTTGATTTCAGCAACTTTTTTTATCTCTACCCCCAAGTTTGTGAGGAATGTTAGACCTTTAACTTAACTTCATTCAACCCCATGCGATAAGTTCGAAGGTTAGGTCGATACAAAATGACGTAAATTAACGAACAATTTGCTAAAATTTGATAAAATAATATATTACTGGCAATAAAAAAAAAAAACGTTGAAATGGAAACATTTCGAAAGGCCCCGTATGAAACGAGACGGGCACAGTGCTCGTCATACGTGATACGCTTATCATTAAGGATGCTCGCACCACCACAATACGAACGATACCTAAAGAAATAAGTCCCTAATCACATTAGGCACTACGTCCTTCAAACCAGAACACAGCGAACTTTGCAGACTTGAATTTCGCAAACGAAATCAAGACAAAGTAAATCTAGACGGTCTTCAGCAACAAACTGTTTGCTCTTAACCCAATAGTTAATACCATCGTATATTACCGTTTTATTTTTCCATAGAAATACCTTAAGTCCTGTTGTCTTCTTCTGATACATGTTGAGCGGGGTCACATTCTGTATAAACTCCTCCATGATGAATCGGGCGCGCGCCACCACCGTCTCCAGAACTCGAAGGTGCTTCGCGATGTCCGTTGGCCTCGTAGACATAATGTATTTGTTCACCTTCAAATTTAATTATAATCCCAAGTTATTGAGGAATGTATGGAATAGACCTGATGTTTCCTAAAATATATAACGGAATAAAATAAATAATAATAGGTCAGTAATATAGCGATAGATATTGAGTCTCGTTACCCCAGTAATTTCACTAGCTACAACGCCCTTCAAATCGGAACAGATTAATGTTTGGCGCAACACTTTTTGGCGGTGGTAATAAGAGCAGCGGTGGTACATACCTATGTCTCTGTTACCGGAAACCGGAGGTATACCAGTAACATTGACCACCTGGTCAAGTTAAAAGAAAATATTATATTTTTTTTCGAACTAATTTATAATTTTAAATTCTACTAGAATAAGTTGACTAACTTTGTGAATAGGACACCAGCCATTGTTCCCTGTCGTAGTGGTATCAGTCACCAGCATCCACACTATCGCCAGTATCCTCGGAAAGGTGATGTGGGGCTCGCCCATCATCATCATCGGCGTCTTCACCAGCGATTCTAGATCGGGCTCCGAATCTAACATAGACGTTTCGACCAGTAACTTTGCACGAATCAGCACTTGAATCAGTTCGGGTACTAATCTCCCGTCGTCTCCTTCGAGATTCCTGGAAGGAATAATTTTACCATCCAATCGTACGAAAAAGAAAAGATAGAGGTACATTTCGCAAATTTCTCTTAATTGCTACGGATTAATGAGAACTTACTTCAGCAATTCCAGCATTAACTTTCCGACCTTACCCGAAGAAGGGCGCGGGTAGTTGATGCACTCCGTGGTAATGATGCGTGCAGGGGCTGATGGTTCCGTCTCGTACGCTGCGACTAGCTCGCGTTGCCTTGAATCCTCAGCAGCCAGCCAGTCCAAGGTGAGAGCAGACCTGTACGCCTGGATCCCGGACAGCGTTGTTCGGGTCACATTCCCCGGAGCGTAGTAGTAGTCCTCTGCGTTTACCTTCAACCACAACAATATGTGCTAACTTCAGATCAGATCAAGACATTTCTTATAAAGTTAACTAGATTTTTTTACTCATTCAACTAAAGAAAACACGACTTATTAACACGTTCAATGCTTTATGAGATTTGAAGTATCTCCTATGAGTCTTTCAGCTGGTGTCGGTTCAGCTAAAACCATGTTCTCTCCTTCTGGACGAGAGGCCTTTATTTTTTTATTTCCGTCTGCAAAAGTCAAATAAATATACACAGTTCCTGCTTGCAATTGGATTGAAGTTAAGTAAAAAAATTGGAGATCGTTTTATCCCAAACGAACTGCGATTAAGGTCGGTTACGAGATCTCATAGGTCTTCAACGCGCTGGTTGTAAGTCTACTGAAAACGGTCCCGCAGTAGCTGGTTATATTACTGCGGACCGTCCAGGCGGTAGTGTGCAAACATTACTGTATTTCTCTTTGATGTACGTTGTAGCTAGCGAAATTACTTAACATTTTGTGTCTCCAAACAACGAGCACAAAGCGGTGCAGTGTACATCATCCTAGCTAGCACTAAATTGTTGTATTACTTACCACCAGTTAAAGGTCCTGTTCGCCTCATCAATTTGTCAAATAAACCAGGAGTTAGCACTTTTGGTGTGGTGCTAAATGGTTATATTATTCTGACCCCCGTTGAGTAATAGTTTCTTTTTATTTAATTAAGAGACGAGCGGGACCTGATGGTATGTGATACACCTGTGCATAACAAGGTGGCGCTACTTAGGACGTTATACATTGCACCATATTGCGCTTGTTGCTTAAGACAAGATGTTGAGTCTCATTGCCCTATTAATTACACTTGCTACGGCACCCTTTCCGGGGACCTGCACAACAACTAACGGGAACTACACCAAACTACCCTGCTCGTGCTCGTGGTGCACCCTACTAATCAATAAACTAGACTGGCTCTCACAAACTCGCATTGGGGAAGCTTGGTGGGAAATGGCCCAAACCCCTACTTAATAACCTCTACAAACGACGGCCTCTGGTGCCTGGCGATACCGGAGCCTATGTTGACTGTGACGAACGTTGGCAAACCATCCAATCGATATGGATATCTTTGGGGTAGGCCTATGTGCACCTGTGGAAGTCTATCCGCTGATGATGATGACAGCGCCCTTCAAATCGCAACACAGTATTTTTACTACTATCAAATTGGCTTTAGTTACATATTGTTGTAACCCTTAGTGGGTTCTCTGGATGTCGGCTTCGATTTGTTTAGCAGCAACCTTGACGACTGTCTAATACAGATTCAATTCTTTTAAGGACGCAAGTGTTTTTTTTTCTCTTTAACCTTGGACACTGCTAATTAATTGGGCGATTTGCTTTGACCGCTGTCCTTGCCACTCCCAGAGAATAGTCCAGTAGTAATCCTTCAGCTACATTATCATCGTTTATTTCATTATGTAAAATATCATAAACTCTTCCGAGTTCTCATCACACTTCTACGATGGAGAATAGAATTGAAAAAGTTTTTAATGAACCTAATATAATTCCAGTTTGAGACGCGGTCCATGTCGTTCAACTTCCATCTACCTTCTCTCGTTTGTTTGAAAATATTATAAAACAAGATTAAAGCGTTTGATTGAAAGTTTTTAGGCCAACTTTTGTTATTACTATATACTGGTGGTGGTGGTAGGTCTCTGTTTCCGGAGACCGTCTAGGTAGGTACCACTGCAACTCCTATTCCTACAGACAAACAATAGGGTCCCAACATTACTATGTTCCGGGTTGAAGGCAAGAGTAGGCGCTGTAGTGGCTCTCACTTAAATGGTTTCCGGCAAGTCAGTCACATCAGTAGAAATGACTAAACTGAACTTCTAGGTATAGTCTTTCAAAGGTCAAGGTAGGTCTTATACATGTTATGCGATGTTATATAATAAAAAGTATCCTTCTAATAAAAACCAGCTTTTTGTCAACAGTTAATAAATTAATAAAATACTAACTGTTAGCAATTTAAGAGCAAAACGAACGAAACATTTAACAAGAGCTGCGATGTTTAAGAGTCCATTAAATAAATTCTCATCGCGAAAATGCTAAACGGCCCACCCTCAAATAGCAAACCGTAGTCGAAATGACACTTTTATTACAGGACATTTTAAAATACCAAGTATTGAATACTTGGTATTTTGAACTTCACTACGGAAACAATGTTCAGAGTGAATCACGGCTAGATATCTTCTTTATAGCATAGTTAATCTTTAATCTAAAGATATATATATAAAAACTTTCCACCTATTCAGAGACCCGTCACTATATCTCCGGAACCATAAGGCCTCGAGTCTTGAAATTTGATAGGAATCTTTTTTGTTCACAAAATTCTTTCACCAAACGGAGTTGCGGGGTAGGGACGGTCAGCAAAGCAGGCGAGGAACATTTAGTCATGTATTAATAATGAAAGTATTAAAGATTTAATTACTTAAGTACAATTTCATGAACTGGTAAAACGCTTTCAGCTGCCTCTACAGCGCAGTCGCTAAACGCTAATATGGAGGTATTTTATGAAGCGGTTCATCATTTACCACTGGATGAAAATCTATTTAATTTTAATTTGACGAAACGAATATACGAGCGAGATATTCACTTGATGGTAATACGCCTGCTCATAAAATCATGCCATTTTTATTTTATAAAAAAGTACAAAAATAATCAAAGGATCGAAATATATATCGCCTACATAGACTCGCGAAACTTTTGATTGATGGCGATAAGATGATACACATAGCACCACTTTGTGCTCGTCATCTTGAGACAAAACGTAGTCTCGTTACCCCGTACTTACCTTAGCTACAACGCTCTTCAAACTGTTAAACAATAATATTTGCACACTACTCTTTGGCGGGAGAAAGAGATACGGCTGTGGTACCTACCACAGTCTCCGATAATAGAAACCTACCACCAGTAATCTAGCTGTTTTGTATAAAAAAAATTGTTTTACTCTTCAATCCGCAACGATATCAAAATTTTAAATATATTTATTTGTAAAGGACAACATTCATAGTTCTTTTTAAATTATAACTAAGAAGTGAATGCAAAATTTAACATATCCTGTACTCTATTCATTGTTCACCTGTTAACTTTAGAGGATAATTTATTGACGTCAAATTAGTTTAAATATTTGATTAACTTCTTTATTCTTAACAAAATTAACTGATTGATTTAGTAATGGTGTACTTACAGTATAACAACAAATTTATTGAGAGCATCGCACTACAAAGAAAATGTAGAAACATTTAAAATGCTTTAGAAGACGCCGCAAAATAACACCGCGCGACAAATTTATGAAGCTGAAAACTAAACTGCCCTTAACTAAGGGGGTAACTTTTTATATTTTACGAGCTTTGTGATTTTTTAGCGCTTCCTCCTTATTCTAGATGCGGTAGAGAGGATAAACTACGTTACAATACTTAAATAGCCTGATCCTTACAGGATAGGATTCTTTTTAATATACTTATTTTTCAGCAAAACTTATAAATAATAGAAATGTATGAATTTTATTTAAAGTAACATAATAATACTAAAGCTGTAGAGCTTAAGTATTATTTATAAGTATTATTTTTAAAAACATATATCACTAGTTAATTCATTTTTGATACCGATAGTAAGTACATCTTCAAAATATACCCTGCTTCTAACTTCTACAGTCAGGAATATGAGCGATTTCCGCCCATTAAAACTCCTAACGGTGGTCTTCATAAATGTTTTAAAGGAAGCTCCAGAATCACCTATCACATATATATAGTAGTATATGTCGTAAGGAAAGCCAAGACCCTCCTTAACATCCTCGCTGTGCCACGGCAAATATGCTACGGTGGATTTGCTCTCCCCCGTTGGCTCACTTATTGAGATTCTCTTAACGCCGTCCTAAAACCTTTTTTAATCTTCTTTTACGACAGAGGAGACTTAACTTAGTTCTAGTCTTACTAGCCCAACTACAGAACTACTTCTGTTACACCCACCTCATATTTTCCGAAGATATCTAAGGAAGAATAGCCATTGGATATTTCTTCCGCCTTTACATGTTTATTTAATTATAAACATCATATCAAATATTACATATATGTATCACGCCTCGTTCCCAGTGGAGTAGGCAGAGACCGCCTCTCTCCACTTGCTACGATCCTGGCACACCTCTATCGCTTCCTCCACTTTCACGAGTGTCTTCATGCATGCTCAAATATTATTCCCAAAAAACAATATTTGGTATGATCGTCTTATTATATATACATAATAATTAGAAAACGTATTATTGCTAAGTTTTAACATTGGAGTGTATACGTACCACCATGCCCAAGAGAATAGACAGGGATATTGAAATCATCATAACTTAGAATTTTACGTACTATAAAAAACTCATTGTAACATTTTTAGACGGTGTCAATAAATGAAAGAAGATTGAATTGTCTGTTATTTATTTTTTAAAAAAATAACATTACGGCAGTCAACGACGTAAGCAAACATTGAGCTTTTTTACAATAACCATTGAAAAATATAATTTAGATTGAAGACTTAATTTTTGTAATATTCTATTGATAATTACTTTATCTACCGCAATCTGAAATTTGTTCTAATCAAAATTTTAAAAAAAAACAGTTTACAGTAAAATATACTTTATTGATATCATATATAGATATAAAATCAACGCTTATTCTAGTGAGGTCCATACATATATATATATATGGGAGAATAAATACGAAATAATCGAAGAATATTTGTATATCTATATGTTATGAACACAATATGTAAGCACCAGGGTGAGATAGATGAGTTAACATGATTTTATTATAAAAAACACACACACCGAAATATATTTACAATCTTCTAAAAATCATGCCAGCTATTAATTCACTCATTAAAAGTGTCAGTAATATTACTAAAATTACTGCTTATCAGCTAATATTCTAGTTTCAAACCTTAAACCTCATATTCAACTCTTGAACTTTCAACCTTTTATAGAATTTTATAAACAACAAATATATGCGATTTTCATATTATCCAACAATACCACAATTTAATATGATGTTAGACAATAATGATGTAGTGATAATGCGAGCTCACTCTGAACACTCCAGGTCATACAGGTTGATAGAACACAGCGTTTCCGCTGCGGTGGCAGTTTTACAATAGAAAGGCAGTAGCTAGACAAACAGGTTTGAAATACCTCTTCCAACAATTCTTCAACATGTGGCTGTGGATTAAAACAAAAGGCCTCTCGTGGTACAAGCTAAGGAGCTTAGTCACAGATAAATTTATGTAATGTTTATATAAACCCATAGAAAAATATCTATTTATATAATATATTACATAAATGTAAATTTTTCTTAATTAATTTATAAAAGATGCTTAGAAAAGGTTTCTCAGCTCAATAAGAGCTTATAACACAAACAACAAAAAATCTACAGTAAGGCTTTACGTATAAAGTAGACTCCAAAATTTGCATCATTGATCTCCATACTTAAATCTGATTACTGGTAAGTATATATCTCAATAACTTTATAGAGATTAAATGATAATTAAAAAAAGTTTCACTATCAGCTACCATCAGTCCACCCCATTGGGATTCATTTGTACTTATTTACTTACCGCATATAAAATTCATAGAAACAAAAAACATCCCTTTTAATGTCCCCCAACTATTGACTACATTTAAAAACATTTTCTAATACAAACAGAAACTGATCCCAACCAATTAAGTATTATTGGCAAAGACTAAATTAATAATAAGAATAGATAAAAACAAAATAATTTAACATTATTAGTAATGTGTATTTAATATATTAAATACATATTACTAATTACCTATATGCAGTTAGTAGCAGCTGCAGATAATGTTTTTTGTGATCAAATAAAACACTTGAACTCATTACATGCATATAAATCTTATTCATATGCAGATTGTGTGTAAGTTTGTTGCCGATAGCTTATTGGTTTCTTGCTTAACGTTGCCAGCCAGTGGAGTGAAGTTGGCACAGAATCCAAATAGTCCATATACACTGATACAGAACATGCAATTATCATTGTTAAATTAAATTTCCATAACAATTAAACATTGATATTAATTAGATTTTAATGTAACTAGAACAGCAGTCAATTCTGTTCACTGCCAGGTTTTTACTACTATGTATATAACATAAATATATATTATGTTATTATTTAAAATACATTTATTCTACGATACTAAAAGATGAGCATTCATCTGATTGTGATACCTATACTCATAAAAATGTGGTGCTAGATAGGATGATGTACTACATTACTGCATTTCGCGCTTTCAGATAGATGTTTAAGATCTTTATTCTAGTAATTTCACTAACTACAGCGCCCTTTAAACCAAAAAAAAAGTATTAGTTAGTGGCGGCACAAACAGGCACTGCGTTGGTACCTAGGCAATCTCTAGGATCAAAGTAATGTAAGTAATTTATACACTACTAACTAATGTGTGACTACATTCCGTTGTACGCGGGGCCGCCGCCGCCTTCCGGCACCACCCAGTTGATGTTCTGTGATGGGTCTTTGATATCACACGTCTTACCTGTAATTAGTAACCATGTACTAAACAAATATAATATTACAATAGTTCTTAGTGTCTTTTTTTTTTTCAACATCCAATTTACGTCTCTACTGTTGTGGCACAGTCCTAACCTCAATATGAGTGCCTTAGTATCTTAGCAGATGTTATTAAACTAGCTGTTATTCAGATATCTTTTGATTAAGCTGTCAGCACCTTCCCACTCACGTAGCCTTAGAATCGAAATTAATCAATAGATACTTTTTTTTAATTCATACTCACATCTCTGTTAACAATAGGCAAATTAGAATTTATACCCAGTAGTCAGTTATATATAAAAAAAAATCGCAATATAATACTTACAGTGAATACAGTTTTGTGCGTTAATCTGGAGCCGCTGACCATCGCCAGTTTCTAACGGTACAAACTCGTATACACCTGCGAAAAAAAATAACATCTTAAAATGCTACGAAGCCTCTAGAAAACAGTTTGAGGACCTCCTTTTAAATAATGGTCCTTTCCATGACAATGTGATGCCTAACCATACCGCATATACCACAATACCAATAGTTAACATGTGCACATTGTGGCCAGAATATTTTTTTTTAATTAAATAACTTCGTTCCCATACCAATGTCATTACTTGCATACTTTGTATTACAGTGGTATAGTAACAACAACTCTTTTTGATCCCCACTTAAAGAGAATTATTTAGTAGCAACGGTAACTTAAGGGAAAGTCTGAGTTATGTGCATATTTCTACCAACTAAAACTACCTAAGTGGCAGTCCTAAGCATTTGATAGGTTGAAGGGGTCTCCTAAAAGCTTTGCATGATGAACTTTTTTATCAGCAGAACACCTTCAAATAACTGCAACTTCTGGAAACTAGAGTTATTTGGAATTTTATTCACTAAAACACTCTGTGAGTTACAAAATACCTCAGGATTTCCATATCTTTCCCTTGTCCTCCACCGAGTTATCGTTAATACAATGAGGTACCCCCAACTAAATGTCGTTGGCTCCATTTCAGCAAAAACTTAATTTACTGGGTTGCCTTGCTCCTGGTTGACTATTCAATAATATTTAAACGAAAACTTACCTGCTGGACAGAACCTAGCCTCTGGACCATCAAATACACTGAGATTTCTCTTAACAGGGACTGTGTCATCTTTCAAAGTCAAATGGGCAGGTTGATCAGCTTCATGGTTTGTCCCTGTTAATATAAAAGAGAAATTGAAGTTATTGCTTGTAGATCTCTCTGTAAACAGTTGATATTTCTACTAGCATATAAACAGAGAAAAAATTTACCACAACATAGGCATAACGTCCAAGATCATTGCCTCTATCTACTAGAGACTTAAGCATGAAAAAAAAACATACTTCCTATTGAAAGCAAACTAAATACCAATTCAATTTTGACAACTGTTCATTTACCTGTTAAAGCAACGGAAGAGAGCAGATCAAATGTGACAACTCCATCAGGTTTAGGATATTCTATAGGTTTGAAGTCTTTAGCTGGCTTCAGCTTTGCATAGTCAGCACCTGCAAAAATATAAATTTAATTAGGAAAGTTACACATTCATACAACGGCAATGAGACAAATTTCCACACTCAAAGATCACAATACACCAGAGTTACTTCCTTCAGTAATAAAGGAATGGACATAGAGAAAAGATAGTGAAAGATATTTTTATATGTAGAGAGAGACCATAGAACAAAGACAGTGTCTGCCAAAATCAACTAATAAAATGTGTTTTAATAAATTAAGTAATAGTATCAAAGTAAAATGGTATAAGGGTTCCCATACAACTTCTCACGGAATCCAAACCAAACTCACCTGGTCATGGTGCACCCTGCTAATCAATTTACAAGGCTTTGGCTCCCACCAACCCGCATTGAGCGTGCATGGTGGAAAATGCCCCAAGTGAATTCCTACCCTATTTATGTGGAAATCTTTAGAGGAGGCCTACGTTCAGTAGTGGATGTCTATTGAATGATGATGATGATGAACAAAGTATAACTTTCTTCTTTCATTAACAATACTTACCCCCATGACTTAAAGTCCAAGGCTCCTTCCCACGAACAAGAGTAGAGAAAGCCGAGTAAGCAACACCACCATAGAGACCCATCTTCGTGTGGAATGATGGACGACAATTGCGTACTTGCTGGAAAAACAACGACAAAAACAATGAATGCTTTTATTTCTATTCTATTAAAGCATAATATGTCTAAGTTCCTCTTTGGAAAAAGTCACAATGAAAATATATAAAAACTTTGTTATTATATTAGGCATTAATCTTTTACTAAAATATAAGTACCTTTAACTCCTTATAAACATAAGAACTCTTCAATTTGTCTTCATAGAGAGTTGGGATCACACCTTTGTCATGTGTTGCTTCGCCTGATAAAATTAGTTCCATCGCCGACTCAGCAGCCAGCATACCTTTGTCACGAAAAGCATTTATAAGTGATTTTTTTTTCTACTATTACTGTTGTTGATTATACAAGTTTCAATAAAACTATTTATTTTAAAAAAAAAATTAAAAAGGTTTATTTTATTCAATCCTATTCTAGTAACAAAAATTAGGTTGAGATTTTCTAGTAAGCAAGAGTATACTTTTATCAAAGCTTCTTACCACTCTTCATTGCATTGTGGGTGCCTTTAATGCGAGGTACATTGAGAAAACCAGCCGTGTCTCCGGCCAGGCAGCCGCCAGGGAACACTGGCACTGGCAGACATTGCCAGCCACCTTCAACTAAAGCTCGAGCTCCATACGCAACTCGGGTACCACCTGGAATAAAAATACATGTATTGTTCATAACAATGAACTATTTTCTTAGCTAAAATGGGTAAATACTTAACCTAAATTCACTGTGTTGAGTGACAATGAGACTGGATGGAGTTGGCATGTTGGCAAACTGAATGTAGTGATTCTATCATAGCACTAGATTTACAATTAGAGCATGGTAGCTAACCAGGTGAATTCAGTAAAGCACTAATATAAAGAATACTCCACAACATGTAGCCTGGGAATTAAACTAAAGACCTCCATGTTACAGTGTAAGCTAACCACAACTTAGAAATCAGAGAGAAGGTTATGATCAGCAATAGATGAAATATGAGAACAGATAGATATTGGATGAAATAGTGATAAATGGAATACCATTCCTATGGCAGTCTAAAACTTTTAAAGATATATAAATTAAGGCTATACCATATAATATACAACATTAAGGGTACCATATATTACATAACTGCAATATATTAGCTTAAACACAAAAACATAACCAACCAACCTTCAAACATGGGCTTCACGTAAGGATGCAATTTAAACCTTTGGAACTCCCTGAAAGGACTTATGTAAGGGTTCACATAGTCTAGGCCCACTACAAATCCAATAGCTACCAGAGGAGCTTCACCTTCTGATACATTTAGATGATATATGAAGGAGCCACCATATGTGTTCTTATCTAAGGGCCAACCAATTGTATGCTCTACAAGGCCAGGCTTGTGGTGCTGAAAAATAGTAAAAAGTTTTCATCACAAAGCACTATCACGTTAAAATCAAGTTAGTTTAAAAATATTTTACAGCTACATTTTTGCGAGTGGCAGGTCTCATTTGTCACAACCCATTTCTACCACTAAATAATAAGCAAACATTACTGTATTAGGAAGTGTCACTAGTGAATGGACTGTGTTGATGAAACTAAATATAAAGTGTATAGGTATATAGGTCTATAGATATCTAAAGGTAACAATATGGTGTTTGTGTATATATGATCCTATCAAAACTGTAATATAGTAATGTTTACACAATACTGTCCCGCAGCAGAAATAACTGCTAGAAATCTACCAGCTGTCATTTATATATTTGAATTTCAACCTACCTCCGGTTTAACTTCCCACAGTTCTTTCAGACCAATACCATATGATTGTGGTTCACTTTTTTCTCTTAGATTAAATTTATTTGTTATCATTTTAGTCAAGTGACCATGACATCCTAAAATAAAAAAAAAATTAAGACAAAATATTTTTTAAATTTATTCCAGTGTTACTCTGTATTATATATACCAAAAATCTTTTCATCTACAATGGACTAACACTTGACATACATATACAGCTAACAAAAAATTAAATACCTTCAGTGAATATAGTAATTTTGGAATGAAACTCCATGCCTCTTTCAAATGTATCTTTAGGACTTCCATCTTTTGCTATGCCCACATCACCAGTAGCCACGCCCTTAAGTGATCCATCATCACGATACAGTAAATCTGCTCCCGCACAGCCTGGCCACACCTTGAAATCAATTGAATTATATCTATAGTTATAAACAAAATGGCAAAAGAAGTTATTTGCAAACCCTACACGAAGTGGGAAGAGAACAAAGAAAACATGATGTACTATCCTGTCACATGTTTATTGTTTACTACCACTATCACATGCATTACAACTTATTTTAAAGGTTCTAAATATTAATTATACAAAGTATATTTTAAATTTATCTCTTAATTATAGGAACAATGTTTTCTATTTTTACTTATATAATTATTCTTTTTTGCAAATAAACAGTCAAGAAAAACAGGAATTGTTAAATAAAAAAGTGGACATATGCTATAAGCCATTTTCTTCTAGTTAACATTGTGGTTTGTGAATATAAAAACAAATTAGGAAAAGACAATGACAATGAACAAATGAGGAAATAAATGCAAAAAATTAGCCTAGGTTATTAAATAGCAGTAACATAACATAGATGTACATATTATAGGAAAAATAATTCACAAATATTTTTTATATATTTACACTGAATGCGAGCTATACATGATTGGATGATGTGAAGATTTTTGGGGGAAGCCTATGTCCAGCAGTGGACATCTATCGGCTAATAATGATGATATATACACAAATTTATAAATATAAATATATATAGCAACACATTATCCTACCTCAGCTCCCAATGCCTCTGCTTGTTCAGACAACCATCGTACCAAGTGTCCCAGTCTTACTACATAGTTGCCATGATTGTAATTAGGTAAACCTAAAATAATACAAATAGTAAAATGTCTGAAAGTATCCAGATTTCTTTAGAGTATAAAGTGACACAGCAGTGATTTACCTTAACCAAAACAATTAGGTACTAGTTACAATTATAAAGACTGCACCACATAGTGCTTCTTGCTTTAAGACAAAAACTTAAAAAATACTGGATAGCAGTAAGTTTTGCGTACTACTACGTTGCGGCAAAAATAAAAGCAGTAGTGAAACCTAATGTACATGTATATATATTGCAACTTTTAAAAATATTGATAAAAAAAAGAGGCACCTGGAAAAACAGGTATAGGAATTCTGCCACCTTCTGTGAGTAAACCAAATTTGTCAGATGTGACTGGAGTGTTAAGAGGAGCACCCTTCTCTTTCCAGTCAGGAATGAGTTCATTCAGAGCTATAGGGTCAACACAGGCTCCTGATAAGATATGTCCACCAATTTCAGCTGCTTTCTCTAAGAGTGTTACTCTCACTTCCTGAAAAAAACATATTTTACATGCAGATAAGGTCTAAATATTTTCATATATGTGCTATAGACACTTATTATCATAATTTTTTTTAGATCATTCTTTATGTTCCAATTACAAGACACATTTTTTAAACTATAACATTAAGTTTATCTCACCTCTAAACCAAAACAGATATATAAAATTTTGTACAAAGAAATTTACGAAATAACAAAATACTTTCTGGTGGTGGGTCCCTATGCAGAAAAAGTAATTTATTTAATATTTCTTTTTGTTTTAGTACTGAAAGCATTACAAAATTCATCAACGAATATAGAGCTCCAAACTTAGGCATGAAAAAAATTATTATTCAATCAAATTTTAACTTACAGCTCCCTTTTCCTCTGCTATTTGCCGTGCTCTGATAGCAGCTGCCATTCCAGCTGGACCTCCACCAATAATGAGGATGTCTGTCTCCTCCCCAACTCTTTCCATGTTTATATCTGAAAATAATATTAGAACAACTATTAATAACTATTTAATTTTTACACAATAAATATATTTCTTATTTTTATTAATATCCTATGGCTCTTAAGATGCGCAAAGGGCATCCACAGTGACACAATAAATATAAACTATTAAAAATATGATGTGCACAACACATTATTTTTACTTAGTATACTTTTACTGTTAAATTCAATTTCGAAAACTTCTCCACCAATGTATACATTCTAACAACAAATTTTCATTTAGTCTTCTTCTCTGTTGAATGGTATCTTTTGTGATCTGTTTATTAACTATAAAATCTCATGGTCAAAACTTTCATTTGCTAAACTGTTCTAGACATAATTAAGTTAATGACAATTATAGTTACCAAAGACATTATATAAAGAGATAAAGCGTAATACATTTGTTTTAATTAGTTTTTTATGTTCTTTACACTTTACACTCGGAAATTATATTTATCTCGAATAAGATTATCAAGAAAATATTCTAATTAAATACAGAAGCAAAAAAAATTAACAATTATCTAAGAACGTAATAAGTTGCGTTAAACATGCTAGTAAATTTTTATTATGAAAATAATGTCAATAACAACTAGGTTACCTTTCCATCTTGGGTCCCTATCACGAGGATGTATAGTGTAATGTGTTGTTATTTTCGGATAAACATCCGAATACAACCTTCTGGCCGCAGTTGTTAGCCTCCCGACTGTAATAATTAGTTAAACTGAATTAATATAAAGCAAAAATCAAAAACCAAAACATTAGATAAACGTTTGAACTTTGAACCTTTGAATTTGATATGATGTTGCGTAAGTATTTTGCCGAATATTCAAAGAAATATACCTGTAAATTTTTACAAATATAAACAAGTTTAATACTACTTGATAGACAAAAAAAAACAAATTATTAAATGTTTCTTCCCAAACAGCTGACGATATAAGTCATTTTTTAGTTGTACAAAACTTTGTTTGAATGACACCTTGTAATAAAGTATAGTAACAAGATGATAATAAAATAATGCTTGTTAACTTTTTAAGTAAAGAAAACGAAATAAAAAACATTTTATTTACCCTGACGAGCCGAACTAACAATTGCTGTCGCCATTTTTACAACAACATTCGTTCCGGACTTTAGATCAATCTTGACAACTCAACGTTTTGAACTGCGCTGCAGAAAGTATAAGCAAATGTAAAACTGTTATATAATGTTTTAACTTAAAATTACTTTTTTTCAATTTACTCCATTTTCTTTTCTTTGCAAAGACTACAGAACATTAAATAATGTTTGTTAATGAAAAATAACAACAAGTGAAAATCTAATACAAATTCACTGAAATGGAACGTTTTTGTGTCAGAAACGCGGCAAAATTTAATTAATTAATTGTTTTATTAAACGTTTAATATTATTTAATTTTGTAATATATCTTCTTACTGATGGCAGTTAATTATTTCTAAATATCACTGTTACTTGTATACTCATATAAATTTTGTCCATAAAGCCAATATAGAAAGAATTTGATATTGTAACATTTTAATGATCAAAACAAATGACGATGTCAAATGAACACTTTATGCTTTTAAAATTTTCTAAATTATATAACGGTATACTTTATGACAAGTTCTGTTAGTAATAACATATTATGATTAAAATAATAAGAAATTCAAGGTACAATATTTTAAGCTTTTAAAACCTCTTCTATTTATAGTTACTAAAGATGGGAGGAACATGTATGCTAGACTCAAAAATAAAACAAGTAGTAAATACTAAAAAAATTTATTATCATAACATTCATGGAAAAGGTAAAATAATATCAAATAGTGTACAAAGCTTTATTAATATGCTTCCCATAAATATGCAATCCAGTCATAATAAAATTAAAACCAATCAGAAATTATAATAGTGTTTATTAAAAAAAAATCTTAAACATAATGTGCGTAATTCATTATATAGTTTATTTTACAGGCTTCATCTGCCAAAGACCGTCGTTCAGATAATGGAAATTCTCAATTCCAACCCCTTTATTCACTTTAGCTCTGAAAAAAACAACAAATCAATTAAAAAAGAGACACTTCAGAGCACCATATCACAACCAATACAATAAAATAATGAATTTCAATTCAAGGATTTAATGATCAGGTATATTATGATGCAATTGATATGTCAATTAAAATATAATGGTTTAAGACAATGACCATTATCAACAAATTTCTTCGTACAGTTAACCTATCATAGAAAAATAGAAGTTTTTTTATCTGACATTCCATTCATTAGCTTCTGACAGCTCAAACTAGACCTCAATAATGTTATCTTTTTATTCAATGAACGCCTGTCAAAAACGATGTGAAGTTAGAATTGTACCACTGCACGCTGAAGTGTTCCAGTTGAGTACGTTGTGTTGCAGTGTAAACATTACTATGCTTTCACACTATTGTATAATGGCAGAAATAAGCGCTAATGTGATACCTATATAAATGGTGTCCGGCAATACAGAACTAAATTTACACATTACTCCTTACAAATCTTCCACGGTACAAATAAGCACCGTGTTAATGAATAATCTAAACGGTTTCTGCTTCAGAGATTCACTATATAGTTTTAATCTACCATATTTCCCAAAACTTACATGTCATCTGTGGATAGTGAGGTCATTCCAACCGCCAGCGCATGTTGTTTACCCTCTGCCATCACAGCGACCACTTGGCCCTTGTCAACGGCGGACATCCTAGCGCCAGGCGACGTCAGGCCCGGACACATAATGTTGGCGCCGCTCAATACGAATCGGATTGCGCCCTTATCCACTTGCTGCATTGGCAGGAAGAACGGGTCTGGATAAAATCAAATATTTTAGTAACGAACAAAAAAGGGTAAATGATATATTCATCCTTTTTTAATCTTTATTGTACACATTAGCGGACATAAAATTACTTGTAACATCGATGTACTTACACTTATGTAACAACCTAAGAGTAGGCATCCAGGGCCCTTCGCGGTGACGGAAGAAAAGCAGTTCACCAGCACTATTCACCATGATTTCTATGTGATCGTGGCTGAAAATAATAAACATATCTCTGTATTATTTAATGACATTAAATAATTGACAAAAACACGATGATTCATCACCATGATCAGCTGATAGATGTCCCCTAGTGAACATAAACGCAATGATTGCTATTTTACATCAAAAATAATAACTGGTGCGGCGGAAATAGATATTTCTGTAATATGTTTGTCTCTGTGAATGTATTAATAATATGTTTTTTTGTATATGTTGTATATCTGTAAATCAGTCGGCGGCAATGAGTCTCTTGAATAATTATGTATATTTTAGAGGACATCTCCAAAGTATGTGAAAACTAAAAACTCTTTTCAGTGATATTTTTATTCAATATTATAAGAATATTTGGTTTATGTAAAGTAGAATATTCACTGAACACAACATCCTGTAAACCCTGAAGCAAACCGGTTTGAATAAGATTGAACATAAACATAGCAAAAACTATGATGTGTTAACATTTTATAGACAAATTTGTTCAAAAACGGGCACTGCAATATTAATTGGTTTACTTATTTATCAATGAAGATACCATTTAACAATCCTGAAGGTGTCTTTCTTCGGCAGAACTTGATCGATATGGTTCTCAAGGTGAGGGTAGAGCTCTAAAAGTCGGGAGCGAATGCCCTTCTGCACTGACGACTTTAGCTGTTGCATACCGGAAATGCTTTCCTTTTCGTCGAATCTGAAAATAATGACACAAAAATTTACAAGGGTTCAAAAATAAACAAATATCTTTAAAGAAACAAATATTACAATGCACTGTAACGATTTTTTTTTTAATTATTACCGAGAACTTTCCCGAGCAACCTTAAAAATATACTTGAGAGATTAAGAATTGTCCTTAGATGCCTACAAATTTTAAAAACTATGAACATAAACTGATATGAAAACTGAGGGATCTATTTTTTGATATCTTTTAACATCAGATATTTGTAAAGAAAACGTGAAACTTTTTTCAGTTTTATAAAACCTGACCTGAATATCTGAATCAATATATACGAGCCAGCAGTAGCCCCCCCCCCCCCCCCCCCCCCCCCCTCTCTCTCTCTCTCTCTCTCTCTCTCTCTCTCTCTCTCTCTCTCTCTCTCTCTCTCTCTCTCTCTATTTTTCTTGTAAATGAGTAAATGAATATAGGTTTGTGATTTTTTTTATAGGAAGGGTGAGCAAACAATCGTACAGTTCATCTGATGGAAAGTGATCACTTACGCTCAGGGACAGTCGCCACACCAGAGGGGTCATGGCTGTGTTGACGACACAATACTAAAGCGATGAATTAGATCTGTATATTTTGATGTTATTATATTATTTATGAAAAAGTAGCTGAATATTTTACTATACCGCGAATATGTTATTAATAAAACCAATAAAAATCAATAATTAGATTTCATGTACAATATTTCACTTATTGAACCCATCACCAGCTGGTATTCATGTGGTCGAGGTGATTAGTTATTGGCTTATGTACAGATGCTAATAATACGGAGACGGTCGCTTGGGACATCCAAATGAGGTTATAAGTAAAGTGACCACGTCCTTCGTTTTGCTTGCCATGTTAATTAAATCAAAAAAAAATTGTTATTTGTTGCTCATCATATAATAATATTAGAAGAACGGTTAAAAATTTTTGCGAATATTTACAAAGCTGCTACTGTAGTCCATTTCTTCTTACTTGACATCATAAAAGTCTCCGTTTCTGTGTATTATAAGGGTACGATTGTCATATTAATGTACTTTTACTGCTGGCATCAAGATTCACAAAAAATATGTTCTTTACTTTAAACTACAAATTCTTGTTAACGTATAACTTACGAGTACAAGGACTTTAATACGTAAGGTAAACTAGTAAGATCAAGAGAAAAATTGCAATAATTTGTACGTAATGGTTGTAAGTATGATATTTAATGTCCTAAATCTTATTATATGTTTGTGTATTATGAGAAAATTATAATAAAACAATATACACGTATATTACATATACATAGGATATTACAATTGCAGACCAGAACTGCGAGCTCCGCAGTCTAAAATATGTAAGAAAACAATTCAAAGTTAGTTTAGGATAGGTTTGTGATTTAAAAAAAAAGCTGTATCTTGTATTGTCTAACCAAAATACTTGAATTGTAATGTTGAAGTAAATCTCGAATAGTAATGAAAAATTATCCGTTAAATCATGAAGTGTGTTAAATGTGTTCATACGTATAGGTAGAAAGTGCGTATTGATGATCGTATTTAAACCAACTCACGTGCATGCATGCAATGGCTTCTGTGACTTCGCGGCCTTGCAGCGCACGTGATGAGTGAAACAAATACCATGGTAATAAGAGTACTAAGCCAAGGTGAGACGATATATGATGCAATTCAAAGGCGGTATTCATTAAACAGTTAGCATTATTTTTTTTAAAAGATACTCTTTTATGCGTACGTAGACATAAATGTGACAAACTGTTTAAAAAAGGCATAACAGGTAACTTATCTACCATAGCCATAAAAATTTTCTCTTAATAAATGTATTTTTTTAAAGGTTTTCATTAGTCTCCTTCTTTGCAAATTGTACTACATATAATCTAATACCATAGTGACGGTTAGCGTTCTGTAAATAATGAAGCGACTAAAATAGAGGGTTGTAGGAATTATATTAATAAGGTAATAAAAACCATCGATTCAATCTAGTGACATCTGTAGTACAGAAAGTCATTTCAATATTCTTAGTCTAATTTTCTTTACGTATTCATAAAACGGTAATTCGATTGATATCTTTCTAGTAGTTCATATCTCAAAGTGCGGAATTTAATTTCGGGCAGATGGTAATTCATTGGAACTTCTTGATTAAAAGTTTCGACATAAAAAATCCAATCCACTACGAAAACAAAGGAGGAAATTTGAAAAACAGCATTGTGACATTAATGATGTCCAGGCGATAAGGAAAGTGACTCCGGCAATAAACTCACAAGCAATCGTGACTGGATCTCATTCTAAATAAGAAACTGATAAGCCAAGAGCCGCGCCTGCAAAAGAACTTCTTTGTCACCACAAATAACTACTTTATTTTTTTGTCTACATTCACAGGTTAAATATAAATGAAAACTACCCCAGTTCATAACCAGTAGATCATATTAATTGATAAAAAAAATCTAGTTTACTTTAAAATTTTTACCATGACCTGTCCTATTGGATAAAAACACACACTGTCCACAATAACAAGACGATTCTTAAGATGTTTACACAGCACCATATTGACTGTTATCTCGCCAAATAGAATGTAAAATCTTATTATTTCAATTTACTAACAACAAAGCGTTTCAAATCTGAACAGGTATACAGATTATGATACAGAAAATTTATTTTTTTTTAATCTACAAAGCGACCAGATGATGGGATCATTCACCTGATGGTAAATGATACATCTGTCCATAACAACATGGCGCGCCACATTAATCGCTCGTCGCCTTGAGACATAAAATATAAATTTTCGTTACTCCAGTAATTTCATAAGCTACAGCACCATTTGAACCGGAACATAGTAATGTTTGCATACTAGTGTTTGGCAGCAGATATAGGCGGTCGGTGGTACTTATCTAAACGGTCTACGACAATGAAAACGTACCACCAGTTGAAAACCAATTACAAAACACAATTTGTAAAATGTGTTACTTTGATTACTGGACCCTGAATAAACTAGTCAACGATATATTGAAACATCCTCATTTTCGCCACATTTCGTTGGGAAATATAATTGCTGGGTTTTGCAAATCATTAAAGGCTAGTTAGGTGGAAAGTTAGCACTTTTGTACTTTTATCTTTTAACATTATATAATTTATAACACACTTCTAACCTTTGTAATACACGAATAGTTAAAAGATTCTTGCAGTTATAGATTCTTCTGGTTTTTACAAGAATAAAATAAGTAGTTTCAAAATTACTATAATTTAACACTTTCTTTTTGTTTAACGTTTCAGATACATCTTTTTCCGTCATTATCAATTACGAAAATAATGCATATTAAGAACAAAAGATGTTATGAAAATATTTAGATAACATAGTTTTGGATACTTGTATGTTCTTAAAAATCGGGATCGTCGATTGGGAATTAAGGATCGAATTGATTTTCTAAATTTTATAGCCAAATTTCAGATTCAAGAGAGCACCTAATGATGTTGATAATATGTTCTCAAACCACTCTTATCGACAATAATATTAATTTGTACTCGAATGCCATATCATCCTGAGTATTGGTGAATAAAGGATTAAATCCCCTCGTCAATTTGTTTCTTTCGGTGTAAAGAGACTAAACATAGTACTCCACTCTTCACACAGTCTGTACTTCAAAGGTCAGACAGTACACATCTATATAACACGAGCTGTCTGAAGTTCTTCAACCCTACCACGACAGAAATGTCTAACTAATTAATAATTTGTCAAAGAACTTTTAAGTGAAATCGAAATTATTATATAATTTCACATTACATAATTAAACACGAATAATCAATTTTTTTATGTTACAAATTATGTATTATCATTCACTTTGTATGTAGTTATTAGTTAAGGTACTACGGAGCTAATACATAACTGCGCATTAAAACACAAATGAAAAAGAAAAAAAAAGAATTTCTCCGACTAGCTATAAAACAGTTCTTTCTTCTTTCGCTTATTATAAACATTTTTTTTTAAGTTTTAAAATAAATCTATCAATGACATAGTTATTATTTTAACTACAACGCCCTTCAAACAAAAGAAAAATAATGTATGCACATAGTAATATTTTGCTGTAGACGCGTTGCGGTAGAGGGTCTCTTGCAACTCTCTCTCTCTTTCTCGCCCCCAGAGACGTGAGAGCGATAGAGAGGTTATTTATTAGTCCATTTATTTAAAATCTAAAAGTTCAAGCAATAACGATCAAAAGGAAAGAGCACAAAACTCTAGTATACTCGGCCACATAAGTTAAGTACTAAGTTACGAACCGTGTGTAATATGACAATAAGTGATAAAAGGTTCTTTTAAAGGCTTTATAGTCATCTATTAATGTAATAGGTTATTTGAGTATATTGCGATTTTCGCCCCACGCGGGGAAACGGCGCGTGCGTAATACCAACTAGGGTTGCCATTAGCAACAATTAATAATAATTTATTTGCACACTGTACTAACTCTGTTGCCGGAGACCATCTAAATAGGTATCACTGGGTATTTCTACCGTCAAATAGTACTGTGCAAGTATTAGTATTCCGTTTTGAAGGGCGCTGTAATCAATGTAATTACTGGAGTAATGAAACTCAATGTCTTATGTGTCACGGGACGAGCACAATGTGGTGCAGTATAAACCATTCTAACTTGCAGCACGTTGTTATGGGCGGGAACATTTACTATCAAGTGAACGTTCCGTTCGTATCGTCGCATAATTAAATGAATAAAAAAACACGTACATATAATTTCGTATAATAACTACCATAACTAAATCATTGTGTAATATAAATATTAATTTCCTTTCTGACGCCATACTGATCATTAAAAATATATTTGACTGAGATATTATTGTATAACTAATTTACGATTTTTTTTTCGATGAAATTAGTACTGTTAGTTACGTCGATAATTTTGACAGCTCCATCGGACTAAAGGTTCATCATCATCAGCCGATAGACGTCCACTGCTGGACAAAGGCTTCCCCCAAACATCTCCACAAATAGTCAGCATGGCCACCGGTACCGCTGGGCACTAGGGACTGCCGTATGGGGGGATTTGGGCCATTTCTCACCACGCTGTCCCAATACGGGTTAGCGGGAGACAAAGCCTCATTTGTTGATTAGCACAGTTTACCACGAGCAGGTGAGGTTAGCTTGGGCCCCGTGAGTTGTTACGACCCTTTACACCCTTAGTCTCAAGGCTCGTCGATCCGATATCCGTGAGTTAAGTATATAACCCAATAAACAAAAAATATAAATAAACTAATATTAAAACAAAATAATTTAACGATAGATAACAAGACAGATAATTATTTATAATAAAAATAATATAAGAAATTTATGGACAGCGCACTTAATATTCACATTATTGTGAATCGGTGGAACCTTCTCTCACAAGTGGAGATCATTTATTGACCAAGCTGAACAAGTGGGGGTTCGTGGAAATCACATATCCAAGTAAAATGTTGTTGTTGGAATATGTCGATTATGTCTCGATGTTTTGCTTCATCGGAAGCTCAAGCTCGGTGGAAAGAATCCATGCACGACCACCTTATAAACATTTTTTTTAATTTCAATCGAACTGGACGTTCACCTGATGGTAAGTAATACGTTTCTCCACAACAACGTGACGTTTGTTAGGATGTTACAAACTGGTCCATATTGTAGTCATCGCCTTGTGACATAAGATACTAAATTTAGTTACCCCAGTTATTTTACTAGCTACAGAGCTCTTCAAACTGCAATACTACTGCAATATTCGCACACTACTGTTTGTCAGCTGGAATAGGCGCTGCGGTAGTAGCTACCTAGACGGTCTCCGTCAACAGAGACCTACCGCCAGTATTACAATAACATAAAAAAATTACTAAATATATATTTTTTTAATTCTGAAATCTCAACCCTATTGGCACCTGATACGCTTCACGTCCAATAGCGTCCGGAGACACATGAGCGCTTCGCCACGTTTCACCATCAGTTACATGAATATCACTTAAATGAAAATGAAACTTTTGTATACGTATGTAATATATCCAATACTTACAGCACATATTAAATATATTATATAAACATACATTTTTTTTATTCAAAGATACGACTAGAACGAAACGTTCACCTGATGGTAAGTGATAATAAGCGCGTTAAAGCCTTGTGTTTAGGTCAATATATAAAGTACTAGAGACTAACCTTTTCTCTTTTAATTATATACATTTGTTATATAATAACAACTATGTATTATATTCATAATCTTAATTTTCGTCGGTATCACTCTTGACAGAGTTGTCGTGGTTATCACTGCAGGTGTTGATCGCAAGCTTAACACGTCTCCATTCCTCTCTGATAGCCGCCTTCCTAGTATATTGATATAGTGGCAACGATGATGAGCCATTTACTGCCGCCTTTATCTGGTCAGTCCATCTCATAGGCATTCTTCCTCGTGACCTGGTACCCTCAACCTTTCCCTGGATCACAAGACGCTTGATAGCTACCTACGCTCGGCGGCATACGTAGCCAAAAAAGATGAAGATACAAAACTGTACTAATGATGATAAACGCTGCGTTTTCGAAGTATAGACTAATATTTATAATATAAGTAAGTATAGTATTTAATAAGTATATTACAATCTATATATATAAGAGATTTCCACATATGTAGAAATGTCATCACGGTATCTCTATCATCCAGACATTTGAAATTAGGTAAGAATATTCCTTTTTCCGAATATAGATCAGCTTAGAACGGATTTTACAAAATGTTACCCCCAAAAGATATTGCGGGGCGTTAAAGGGGCTCAGGGAACAGTCGGAATATTCCTGACAAATTTCAAGTCTAAATTTCAGATCTAATTCTATATTATGGCCAGAAAAGCGAGCGGGGAACAGCTAGTACTATTTCTTAGTGTAATACCACTACCACATTTACAAAATAAATAAAATACACAGAACTGACTATTGGTTTTGTTAATGTTTTAAAATTTTCTTATCAGAATTATTATTACAAGAAAATATCGAAACAAGTGCAGGCCATTCACTCAAAGAGTTTCATCTCCCCATTTTTGATAAGAACAGAAAAGTATTAAAACAATTTGCAAATGTTAGTGTTCCCGTCGAAAGGGGACGTGATTCTTACCACCACTGACCACATCACCAGTTAACATCAGTTGAGATCAAGGTCAAGCACTATCATCATCATCATGATCAGCCGATAGACGTCCACTGCTGCATATAGGGCTCCCTAAAAGATCTCCACATCGATCGGTCCATAATCAGAATGGCTTTTTTGTACCGCCGGGCATTAGGGTCGTCGTATGTGGGGATTCATATTTTCATTCAACTAATTAGTAGTACCCTCTAAACACTTTTTTATTTTATTATATTACATCAATTTCCGTTAAACGTTTGCATATACGTTTGTATATGCAGATGCGTATGTTTATCCGCCCACAAAGCTATAAGAGCAAAGTTACATTGCTTAAGCTTTCCTAACTAATCCAGTCCTCTGATATTTCCATCTCAAAGACTTTAATTAACATATTTTCTTGAAAAGGAGTTTGAAGTTATTCATTAAATTTGTACTTAGAGACAACAAATGGAAGCGTTGCTTATGTTAAAAGCACAAATTATATTTTTTTATAGCACAAAACCATCATCAAAGTAATCATAACCTCCACCACACTATAACAATTTATCGGTTGAAATCTCTCTACCCTTAACATCCTCTTATAATGGCTTCTATAATCATTTATTTCAAACTAAAGTAAGTAAGACTTTGTAATATTCATGATTAAAACATAAACTTAAAATTGCATTCATTTACTTTAATGTTAATCCTTAAATAAGATGTCAAAGAGCTAACTTAATATCTAAATGACTTTTTTAGCTAATCAACATTAAAGTACGAGAATTGAAGTAGATAGGTAGTTTCACTGGTACCCGGGCTCGGTTGTCGAGAACCGTCTAGGTAGGTACCACTACAATGCATGCGGTACTTCCGCCTAATACTTGTATAGAGAGGGGGTGGAGAGCAGTAGCTCCACCCCGAGATGTGGTGTTATCAAGCCGTCGGAACCACGGTAGTGTGCGAAAGGGTTCCCGTGGTTCCGGCCAAATGCGATGAGTGAGAAACCGTGGGATTTTAGCCGTAAGAGTACAGCAAAACTCTTCCGTTGCCCCGACAGCAGAAAGTTATCCAAAGCAGGGTTTCCCCACAAAGAAAAAAAAAAGTTACCACCACAGCGCTTATTTCTACGCCAAGCAGTAGTGTGCAAACATTGCTATGTTCCGGTTCAAAGGGTGCTGTAGCTAGTGAAATTACTGGGGTAACAAAACTTAACATCTTATGTCTCAAAGTGACGAAGGTAATGTGATACATATATCCTAACTTTTTTTTTTTTTTTTATAACATAGATGAGGCAAACGAGCAAGACGGGTCACCTGATGGTAAGTGATTCACCGCCGCCCACGTCACTAGCGACGCCAGTGCGTTGCCTATCCTTCAGATAAGAATATGCTCTTTTCTTGAATAACCCAATGTCGCAGTTGTCGGGGAAGACCGCTGATGGCAACGAGTTCCAGATATTTACTGTGCGTGGCAGAAAACTGTTTTTAAAACGCATTATAGTGGAACGCCAACCATCCAGATGGTGCAGATGGTAGTGCCGGCGAGATGGTCGGTTGCGAAAATCAGCGGCTTCTATTAAATTGAACAACTCCTCGGAACACTCCCCATTATAGATTCTGTATAGTATGCATAGGGAAGATAGATCCCTACGCAGTGCCAAAGGATCTAGCCGATCGGCAAGTTCAGGATCGTCGACAATTCGACATGCCCTACGTTGGATTCGGTCAAATGGAGATAGCTGATAACCCGGAGCCCCGGCCCAAAGGTGGCAACAATACTCCATGTGAGGCCGCACCTGTGCCTTATACAGTTTAAGGCGGTGAGCCGGCTTGAAGTACTGTTTGGCTCTGTTGAGTACTCCGAGTTTTTTGGAGGCCATTTTAGCCTTGCTCTCCAAATGGCCGCCAAACTGGACAACACTCGAAATATCGACGCCCAGAATGCCAATGTTTGGCTTGGCACAAAGGTGAGTGTTTCCGAAGAGTGGCGATGCGACAAAGGGGGCTTTTTTAGCGGTGAACGCGCAAACTTGAGTCTTAGAAGGGTTAAACTGGACTAGATTTAGTCCCCCCCAATCGGAAATCTTCACAAGGGATGATTCGATTTCAGACACAAGTTTGTTCCGACACTCGTCGACGTGATCCCGAGAGATATTGCTGCGGCCGAAATACAGTGCATCCACGGTACTGTCATCCGCATAGCAATGGATGCCACTGGTATGCAACAAATCATTGATATGCAGAATAAACAATGTCGGGGATAACACGCAGCCTTGGGGAACACCAGCATTTACGGTCCAGGGGTTCGAGCATGAGCCGTCAACGACGACTTTAACTCTCCGTTCCGCAAGGAAACTGCCGATCCACCTACAAAGTCTCTCAGGAAGCCCATAGGAAGGAAGCTTCGATAGTAATGCTTTATGCCAAACCCGATCGAAGGCTTTCGCTACGTCCAAACTAACGCCCAGTGCCTCACCCCTACTCTCAACCGCCTGTGCCCAACGGTGAGTTAGTAAAGCCAGAAGATCACCAGCTGATCGGCCTTTGCGAAAGCCATATTGGTGGTCGCTGATCAGCTGGTGCTCCTCTAGGTAGCCCATGAGCTGGCGGTTGATTATGGATTCCATAATTTTATAGAGTAAGGAGGTAATAGCGATAGGCCTATAGTTGGACGGATCTGAGCGGTCGCCTTTTTTAGGAATCGGGTGTACTAGAGCCGTCTTCCATGAATGTGGGACAACGCCGAGGACATAAGAGTGTCTGAATGAACTATCCCCATATTGTCATGGGTAAGCGTATCACTTACCATCAAGTGAACGTTTTGTTCTACTCGTCGCTTCTTTAATTAAAAAAAAAGGCTAGATATATAGAAAAAAGTAATAGATAAATAAATACACAAAAACTAATAGAAATACATATTATTATCCCTTTCACAAATTGCGTCGGTATATACTTTGTGTCTACTTTATAGCGGACTAACCCTCATTTTACTATTTATTTAACTGTTAGTTTAAACGTGCTATAACTAACTACACTCTGTTCAAATATTATAACTGTATTTTACATGTTTCAGTTCAGATCGTATTTTATCTTTCATTATGATTTAAGCAGGTATTTTATAATTTTTATCTCTTCGGACGCAGTGTTCGCTATAAAATATTATAGACAATAAAAACATTGTTATATAATAATACAAAGAAAAATCAGTGTAAATGTCTTCAGTGACTATTGAAATTCATAAACAATTACAAATAGGCAGCCAGTAGTGTATATAACACTTGATTATATTATAATTATATTCTCCAACTTCGCACAACTCGGTTACTTGTAAAGGTCGCGCTCTATTCACGAGAAGGACAGTTCAATGACAAACAGAGAACGTAATGTATTTTAATGAAAACATTAAAAAGGAGTAATATTTTTTCTCTCCGCATCCTATTTTATTTTATGCAAATACAATGTTAACAATGAATAGACATTATCAGCAGATAAATGTCCAGTTTAGACAAAAACAATGAATTTCCACCACTTAATTGTTAATAGGTATGGTAACATTATATGTTAGAAAAAAATTGCTTAAAGTTGAGTATAGCAGGACTCATAGGATCACGCAGTATGTAAATATTACTGTGTTGCGGTTTAAAGAGCTATATAACTAGTGATATTACTAATAACTTCCATTGGCCTCTGACTCAGAGAACTACGCCATGAGATATTAATGAGAGATCCCGTGCTTTAAATTTTACACAATTTGAACATTGTTTTAATGCACCTATAATGTTAATATACCGGAGATGTGAGAAAATAAAAAATAAAAAATACATATCTGATACAATATACAAGAGAGCTATTTATCCCAGGAGGATAGCGCTTTTTGCAGACCACTCCGGAGGATGATTTCCTTAATTCCCATACGATGGATAAAACCGTTACAGTCAGCAACAGAGTGGACCCTATTTGCTCCGTGAGGGTCTACATTTACATATATCCACTCAGTGTTTACGTAAAGGCACTCGTAATATTTTTTCCGTGGTAAATACCGTTATTGATGAACAAATCCAAAAACAAGTCATCGGTCTATTCGAAAACCCAAAGATTCATGTCAACTAATACCCATGATATTTAATAGACATTTTCCTCCCATTATTTACTTTAAATTGCATTTACTTAATGGTCTTCATGCACTTGTTAATAAAGGACAAATTCCCGAGTAACAGACAGTTTACATAACGTAAAGCGTTGACCGCGAGACGGAAAATTTTCTCTACTTATCTCAATAACTTTACTGCAAGTTTAAGTATTTAACTAATTAAAAATAATGGAATGAATTAATTATACAATGTAGCATATCTCCTATCAGAGTTTAACATTTAAACTTTAGAATTTTTCCTTGTTATAAATATTAGCTGTTCCCCGCAGCCTTTGCTGGCCGTAATATAGGATTGGGAATTGACATTTAACCTTGAAATTTGTCCGAATTATTCGCGTCCGGCGCCAACCCGCAGCCCCTACCCGTTATTAACAACCCCGCAACTCCCTTTGGGGAACTGATTTTATAAAAACCATTCATAGCTAACCTCTATATACCAGAAGCAATATCTCTGCGAAATTTTCTACGTGTTTACGGCTAACAGTTTCATAGATCTCGTAATGAGTCAATCAATCTCTGTATAGCTGTTATATATATATATAGATCTACTGTTCTTAAAATATATCAGTCTTAAAATAAACTTTATTTCGATTCGTTCTGATCAGTGTAGATAATCATTCAATAGTTTAACTACTGCCTTAGATATCAGAATTGTTTTTTTTGTATAATTCTGAACTAGCAACAATATCACAATATTAATAACAAAGAATATTCAATATCCTAATTGTTTTCAAACGAATTGCGAGTTAAAACTAGAGTTGACCCAAAATTTTCACGAACATATAAAAAAATACTAAACTACATATATTTTTGGAAATATTTATTCGAGTCTGTATTATTATAAATTCTGTATGTCCATAACCACCTATGAGACTACTTTCATTAGACAATTATATTAACCCAAAAACTTCTAAGCCCGTAACCGTTTGAGAGGTATACAGTCAACCTATTTATGCTGTGTCGCGGAGGCCTGCCAGAAATAGATTTTTTTCGACATTCCTGCCAGAGTTGACTCAAACGATATATATAAAAGAACAGATACAAAAATTCTGTATAAGCTTCTAGCATTACAGCCAGAATTAAAGAAATCACGAATTCGACTATTAATCCAATTGTATCGACTCATAATTTCACAAATTAAAAACTATCTACCATCTTTTAGGTTTTGTTCCTTTCTATTAAATACATAATAAACTTAAATAATATTCTTGTACATGTTAATTACAATTTCACCACATACTTATACAAAGAATATTCAAACTGATTATAAAAAAGAAACGGAAATTAACGAACTCTCTCCATTTTCATTACTTTAAAAAATAGACAATTCTTCTATATGAAACCCACTGTGGGGTAAAGTTTGAAAAAAATAATCGTCAGTTTTGATCGAACAATAATCTAAATTAAGTTCATAATTAAATAATACGGTGCAGCTTCTAATTGTAATCTTTAGATTTTATTCAGATTAAATGCATATTAATAAACGATATAAATAGATAATATCTAATGAATGTTATTACGTAAATGTAGCAACAATGTCCGCCAGACTGCGCCTTCTCCTTGAACCCAATCGATTCGTTTTCCAAAGGTTTTTATTACAAGTGTTACATTATTAGTACTGTGTTTGGACAATACATGAATATTTTTATCTTTTCAATATTACAGCGAGTGAAAATATTTTCAGGAAATCGGCATGTTCCATGAAAAACACTTTTGATGGAAAGAGGACGCAAATACATTAAAAGCCCGGATTATTATTAATACTCATCTAATACTTAAAAGATAAAGATAAAGGTGGCAGTAAATGACTCACCATCGTTACCAATATATGCACTAGGAAGACAGTTATCAGAGAGGAATGGCGACGTGTTGTTAAGCATGCGACCAACGCCTGAAGTGATGACCATGACCACCCTGTCAAGTGTGATATCGACGAAGAAGAAGAATAATCGAAATTTCTCTAACGTTATATATTTATATTATGAATTTATTATAATCCAGAAACAAAGAATATATCTTCATTTACTGAAAGGTAGAATCATAGTTAACCGTGAGTATATACCATCATAAATATATTACCACTACCTGTTTCCCTCGCTTTGCTAGATGTATCATCCCCACAACTTCCTTTGGAGAAGGAATTTTGTAAAATCCGTTCTTAAATACTCTCTAAAAGGCAGATGCAAAATCTTTACTAAATTTTGAGTATTTACGTCTAATAGTTTCGTAGACCTTTTAAAAGTCAATGAATCCCTGGATATCTTCTACTCGTATATATATTACGTAAAAGTTTTAGTTAAAATTCTCGTTACTACTTAACACAATAACGCCGTGAGAAACTTTGACCCCTAAATTACATAATTCTTTTTACTTCGCATTAAGGAATATTATTTAAGTTCAATTAACATCAACAAGCATGAGTGCCAAGATTATTTTTAATTATCTTATTTACAAAGAGTTTAAAGAGGATAAAAACAACACCACATCACAAACTGTATCAGGTAATTAGAACAGTTAACAAATTATTAAAAGTTGATTATCGTGTGTAATATTAGTTAAGAAAAATTATCAATATCTCACCTACTTTTCATGATTTTGTATATTATTATTAAATTTTATATATAAATATTATAAACACCCCTGCTTCGCCTTCTGTCCTAACAAGTGAGTCATGGATGTAATCCTCCCAGCAGTCTATATGCGAGTTGACGGATGTCATATATCCTTAAATGAGATAGACGTATCTCATGATGGTTGACGTTGGATGAATTAACTTAGTCACTGTTTTTGACCAATTATAACATTAACATCACGGATGTTGGTGTAATACAAAACGCACTAACGGACGCAACATTCAAATTCACTAAAGACCTGATTATCTTTCGAAAATTTTATTTATCTTAGTGATTATTAAATTTTTGTGTCGGATAGCCATAAGATTGATATGCTCCTTAAGAGGAAAAATTCCAATGAAAAAATAAGGTCACTCTTTTAAACTGACCTATGACCGTTTCAAAAATAACTTTTGTATGTATGTAAATATGATATTAAAGTAATATATGTCTTTTAGAAAATCATAGAAGACATCGTATAGCTCGTTGGCCGATTGCATCACTTGAAAACGATTAATTACCGCTGACATATCTCTAAGAGACGGTTCAAGGCGGGAAGGCAAAGTCCAATAGTCTTGGCTCATGTGCAAATTGACAGATAATATACAAACAAGAACAATAAAAAATATAAATTTTAATCTGTATATTCATAGTTTTTTGAGTTTTAATTTTTCATTAATATGATGTTGCTAATTGGCACAATCTGTATATAAATAAATAATTTTAAAAATGGGTTTCATTAGTTCGCCAATCACGTGAAAACTAGTGAACGTATCGACATGGGTACATGATCATTCGACACGCAATGATTTGTAAATGGTTATAGGCTAATAATTTTATTTAATAAATCCTTCACATTCTATTTCTAATCAACTTTTGTTTTCGTATTATTTATGCGGTTGCTATAGTAACGGTTGCTATAGAAAGTCATTTGCCGTTCCGATGACTCTCAAAGAATATTTAAAACAAATTTCAAATCTAATTCTATGTTATAGCTAGCAAAGCAGCTGGGGAACAGAATAGACACATGGAAATAACCAGGTTTCAGTGTTTATGGTTTTTTTCTCTGTAAAAACACATGTTTAATGTTCACTATACTATTATTAATATTTAGAAATACATATTATAAACATTTTGAAATTATATTTTTGAATTTCTCTATTAATCATATTTGTATAAAGAAAACATTAACAAGATTTCGCACCATTAAATATATTTAAAACATTTGCAAATAATGTTATGTGTTATTGTAATGACTGTAATAATAATCATATATATTTTTTATTGATTACGATAATAGCACATTTTTTTTTATTGTTAAAGAAACAGTCATTTACATATCCCCTAACAACGTAGTAATAACGTTAAATTACATTAACGTTATCGTTATAAATTGACCGGCGATTCTACCATTAGTAACAAAATAAGTACATAATAATGATAACACGGTCCGCCCTACCTACCCTTATCTATTACAGATAATTAACTATACCGTATAATAACAAAAGTCTGATCTATATCCGGTAGTAGGTCTAGAGACCGTTTAGGTAAGTACCACAGCACCCTCTATCTCTAGTGGCGCCAAACAGTAGTGAGGAAACATTACTGTGTTCTGGTTTGAACGACGCTGTACCTAGTGAAATAACTGTGGTAACGAGATCATGTCTACAGTTGATATAAACATACTCTTTGCCCTTCAATCAAAGATTCTTGTGAAAACGTGTACATTGATGTCAATAGCTTTTAACGCTGTATCGCAAAAACGTAACGAGTTTTATATCGATCCATTTTCAATGCTATTCTATATAACAAAAAAAAACAGTAACATCTAACTGTATACCATCCTATTAACTGTGTCTGTCTTCGAGAAAAAAAACAGGTCTGATCTGGTTGTACTTTTTCAACACTCGACGTTATATATTTTGTTTAAAAACAAGTACTGTTCATATTACAGAGTTCAAAATCCGGAAGAGATAAGTTTTTTTACAAAAGATAATAACGTCGATAGCCACTGTTATATCTTGTAACGAATTGTTTTTATAGTTATTTGTTATTAAAAAATACGAACTCGTCGGTATAAGTTCATTAGATTAAAATTTAATAATATGTGAATAACATGTAAAGGGTATATATGATATATAAAGGGGTGTAAAGGGTCCCGCATAACAATTCACGGACTCAAGCCAACGTCATTTGCTCGTGGTGCACCCTGCCAAGCAACAAACGAGACTCTGGCTCCTATCAACACGCATTGGGCCAGCGTGGTGGGAAATGGCCCAATCCCACCAAATGACCTCCTACAAACGAAGGTCGCGGAAGTCGTTGGATACGAGTAGCCCAGGATCGATCGATGTGGTGATCTTTGGAGGAGGCCTATGTCCAGCAATGGTCGTCTAACGGCTGATGATGATAGAGCAGTAACCTTAAGATACTCAGAGAGAAAGTCGGGTTCAAAGACTACCATGGAAACCTTACAACTTATTAAGTCACGGATTCGAATCCAAAATCATCGTGTAACAAAGGAACAGAGTTTACCCCTCTACCACGAACACAGTTAAAATAGATCGTATATAATCTGTCACTACTGTTTGATAAATAGTCTGTACTATAATTATCAATCCCCAACATGAGAGGCCTAATGGTAATGATTTTGTCAATGTTTATTATGCGAGATGAGGTCCCGTAATCCCTTGACAATTCGTGTTCGCCGTTGATCACTGAGAGTAATACAACACTTCCTGCGTGCGCCTTCCCGTTATTAACACCCCTGCAACATCCTCTGGAGAAAGAATTTTGTAAAATCTATTCTTAACTGCCTTCTAAATGACAGAAGCAATATACTACCAAATTTTAAGTGTTTACGTATAATAGTTTCGGAGATCACGATGAGTTAATGAATCTCTGGATACCTCCTCTTAAAATTTCGTCGTTGACTCTATAACTGTCGTATCCACTCAAACATAGAAACACTTGTATACGTTATGACAATAAACTGCTGTAAATACATTATTATCATTTCTTGTGACGGGGTCGTAGAAGTTAATAATGTGCATTCTTGATTATTCTGAGAAACCTAGTAAGCGACAAAGTGGCTAGACTTGCGACAGTAATACGATATCGTAACTCGTCGTATCCGCTCCGGGAATAAACCACTGTACATAAAGAATAGCAAACGCGATAAAGAAAAGGAATATTTGTTTTACGACAAAGATTAATTTATTTTATTCATTAGGAACATTAAGCGTTTCATTAAAAGATTGCACATATATTAGAAAGTTGTATTTTTTGATTGCCTATGGACTAACACTAGATCTTAATTTCATATGTTAGGTAACAACAATCCCGGAGATGGAGAATTCAACGTAATACTCTCATAAATTTAAAACCGTTACGCAGCTATAATCGTATATTATAGATTCAGTATATTTTAGTCGAAAAAAAAAACTTCTATCATTATACAAACTTCTATATCACGGAGCGAGATAATAAAGCGTAATCTTTTGATATGTAAAGGTTGAAATATATCGTCATTTTTAATACATGTTGGGTCACAAAAAAGGCTAAAACTGTAGTTTTATACGTAAATCCATATTAATAAAGAAATTTTTAATTAGATTTTTGTTAATAGGACAAACTACAGTGATAGAAAAAAATGCACACGATCTTTTGACTCTCTCAAGAATTATTACAAATAGTATTACAATTAGGTTTATACAATATTAAAGTTAACGTGTTTTAAGGTCGATTCAATGAAAAAAAATGTGTTACAGATTTGACACGTATATTTAGATGTTGAAAATCGATTCCGGTGTGAGATAAACCGCACGCTGTAAACTCGTGTCGGGCTGCGCAACCGCAACGAAATATCCACTTTAGAGAAAGCGCACTTTGTCGACGTTATTTATTAACAAGCTGCTACGTATACTGCAGCTTGTAACGGTTGATTAATCGGAAATATAGCTCAACGTCACGAATCTCAATTGGATCAGATATTTTCTAGTTATATCACACGCTAGATTCCAATAAAATAAATCGCAGACCGAAACTGGTAAAACTATTTTACTTAATTTAACTGCCTGTGTGACGCGCCCTCTAACTGACTGAACAGACTGAAGTATTATCATGAACGACGTGAAGAGCTCCCGTCCAGGATATGTGGGTAAAAAGAACGAAAGCTGAACAGTCACAGTCTCTAGCCTCTGCTTTATAAAGACGAAGGAATTTGAACAGTGGTACGGTTTTTGATGACTAGTTAATATAGCGAATCTGTCACACAAGATTAGCTTCACATCGGGCTGTCTACTTATAAGAGTACTCCGCTGATTCGGCTGTCAAATTGTGAGAACATTGCGTCCGTGTACCCTTTACCATCACTGACTGTCGTTTATTATTACAAGAGAAAAAAATAAAAACATTGAAGATAAAAAATTTTCTAGTGATAAATGTAAACTATGATGGTAGAGTTCCTAAGAAGCCTAGTTGAAAGCTACCACTTGAAGTATATAATCATAAATGCTCGTTATATATTTTATGCACTAGGATATATATCAAAGAGGGGACCCACGATAGTTAGGAAATTATTGTCGTCCTATTGGTCTCGTCCCTCCATTCGACTTCCGCTAAATAACTAAAACGATACACGTGCTATTACATATGAACATTGTTAAAAAAAAAACTTTTTTTGTAATGATTTCTTCACTGTTTACACAATTTAAGAGCTCTTGAAAGTGAAGCACTTCACGTAATCCTGCCCCTTACTATTTCATTGTCCTCATAGTACTACATAACAGATACTTTGTCCTATATCGGTTACATATAAGTAATCTACGGTCTTTTATGTTATTGATATGGAAACAAAGGCAGAAAATTTTATCATTAATACTATTCTCATATATCAACTATATTAAAGTATAATAGTCTATGTATGATAACAATTTTGTCACATAAACTGCAATTAGCAACTTCTCTAATTGCAAAGCATCTGGCGACTAAACATATTGCAGCATACGATGGCGAAAATATTAGATTATTTAACGATAAATAACTAATTATTATTATTAAATATAACAGCAGTAATTAGACCTTAGTGGTTTTTGTCAAAGGCGTTGAAAAAAGTGCGTTTTTTACCTTTAATGATCTAGCCCATGACTTCAATTTGAGATGGTGTTAAGTGACAATGTGTCCGTGGGTGATGAAGTCTAGTCGCCCGAAAATAGCCGGAAAACAGCAATACTGTTACGATAGTAGATTTACAATGGAGGTAACATGTTAGTGAGACAAGATTGAAAAAACTAACAACAAGCAAGGTTCACTATATGCGATCCTATAATAAAACCAAAGACCTGTGATACAAGGCAAACGCTTAGTCGTTATATTATTTAAATTATACAAGGAATTTTTACATCATAGCCAAACCGGCTTTTCACAATACCGTTGAAAAATAATTAATATAACAATATCATGACCTTTACATTTTCGACACAAGTTCAAGTCAAGTTCAATCCATTGATAGCAAGATAATGTACAACCAGTCTTCCGTTTCCTTATGGTGATTTTTTAATTAAAAAAAACACGGATATATGCTTCACATTATACAATAAAATCAAAAAATAAACTTATTGTGAACCGGAAGTAGATTTAGGAGTCTACATATTTTGGTGAATTTTAAAAAAAATATGGTATACATATATGATAATTTATAACGAACGTTAAAATCTTTTATATAAACATATTAAAACAAATATATATAGATAAATTTAATTTTAAGTATATTCTTATTAGGCGACTACTATATTTAGTCACTAAAGCTTTTAATATTTAAACTAATTTTTCTTATTTTTAGCTAGACCTATTTTGTTTATTAAAATGAACATTAGGGAATGAACTTCTTAAACGGATGTCTACTAGTTATCTTTGTAAAGAAAGCATTTAAAGCCGTAAGTAGTGTGATAAGGAGGATACTAATGATTAAAAATAACATGATTAAATGATAAAAACTGATCACTGAATCAGACAGAAACAGTGTATAGGTATACAGATGCAATCAAATATAAAAAAGTAGCTGTACAAGAATAAAACTTTTCTGTTTAAGTCTCAACTGACAGTAGGTCTCTTTTGCAATAATTACTAAATACCAGTTTTCGTATTCGTGAATTTAAGTAACAATTATATTTAAGAAACTATAAAACCTTTATAACTGTGATATAAGAAAAGCATCTTCATCTTTGTGCTGGAATAAAATCAACCGAAAAGTGAGTATTATAAAGACATTGGAAAGTTGAGCCGCGCTGGTCATAGGTCACCGACCCCTCTTCAGTACACTCAACATTAAATAGAGGACCAAAGCGGTAAATCAATTTACTTACCCACGGGGCTGCTTTTATTGTCTTACAAAGGAAATCCTTTGAGATTTCACCTCAAGGGTTGGGGAAAAGATTAATGATAGGTACAAAGCTTAAATAAGTAATACGACCTTAGGGGTTACATTGAACTTCAGTTCATTTGACCGGTCATATATTTTCTTTCATTCGAAGCAACGAGAGAAACGAGACGATCATCTAAAGGTGAGTGATAGACCATAACAACTTGGCGCTGGTTAGAATAATATTTAAAGCACCACATGGTGCACATCGTTTTCCACCTACAGTCACCGACAACACCCACGTCACCACACACTTTGGACACTACCAACACGCTCCGAATTTCGACATCACACCGCCCTCCCTTCAGAACGCGGCGGCACAGCTACTCACACACCGCGTACACTAAGTACACCCGCGAACAGGGGCGGTCCTCACCGCCTAGAGATTCCGACTCAGGCGAAGGTAGTCAGGGATCGGGGTCCACGCCCTCTCTCGACGACCGAGTACATTTGCCAGAAAAACCAACAAACAAACACACGTAAAATTCCGCCGTCGGATAACTACACTCCAAGTAGTAATTTTTTTTGTAAACAGGCCGTTGATCCGGGTCCACGAGGCCAGTGTCAGATAGGCTGTAAAAGTCGCATGGCTTGCAGCCCTGACATCGATCGAATCTAGCTCATCGTTTTACATAAAATGTTAAGTCTCGTAATTTTACTAGCTACAGCGCCCTTCAAGCCGAAACACTAATGTGTGTACCCTACAGTTTAGCGACAGAAATGGGAGCTCTGACGGTACCTACCTAGACGGTCTCTGGCCACAGAAACCTACCACCCTCAAAAATGTGTATAGGAAATATTAAACCAAACTCCACATGTGACCCCAGAATCGAACAATGAAACTGTATCATAAAACAAACACTTAGATATTAGTGACCACATGTTTGTCCCAGTTTAATAAGATAACAAATATATGTGATAAAGATAATAATGTAATGTGCTTATACTATAAACACAAATTGGGTAACTTATCTTACTTTATCTTGTATGATTGATGATGAATATGTGCGATAGCATATCTTCTGAAGTGCCGGAAAAAAATGGAGTTTGGACTATTAAATACTGCGACAGAAATATTCCATATTAAAAACTACTCTTGGCTTTTCTTTAATATTAAATAAAAATAACTGATAAATTATAATTAGCTGCTAAGCCATAGTTATTAGACGGTCCTTAACTTGAAAGTTCTCGGAACCAGCAATTAGAAATCACAAATAACATAATGTACTATATACTAGCTATTCCCTGCCTGCTTTGTTAACCGTGATATAGGGTAAGATTTGAAATTTGGACTTGAAATTTATCAGAAATTTCGAGAAAGTCTCGTCTGTCAGCAACGCGCCTCTCGCAAATTTATTTTCTTTTTTTTTGCTTCTACCACTTAGGGATACATCAGCCGTGTTAAACATTCATAAAAAAGAAAAATAGTAAACAAGTCTTATGGGATTTTGATTATATTATACAAAACAAACAACCGATCTAAAACGAATAATAAGTTTTTTACAACACTACCATTATTTGTAACCAATTTGTATAACATTATATCACTGAAAATTCGCCACACGGTAGTAACTAAGTTATTCATGGAAGAATATGGAAGTTAGAAAGAAGAGAGAATAACATCTATAGAAGAGTGTATTCATAGAAATGACCTACTGAAAAAATAGCAGAAACTATTCTAATCGCAATATTTTATATATGACAATAAAAAAATTAAATTACTCGCACGCAAGTTTGCAACAAAAAATTGGTACTGAATCTCATTTTAGCAGTTCTACTCTTACTACTTTTGTCAACGTCATCAAATGTCAACTATTGTTAATGTAACAGCTTCTATTGCATTTTACTGATTATAGGTCTTTGTTGCCGGAGACCGTCTACCGTAGCTCTTATCTTTACCGCCAAATAGTAATGTCAGAACATTTATATGATCTGGTTTGAAAGGCGCTATAGCAAGTGTAATTACTGGGGTAACGAGATTTAAAATTTTATGTCTCAGGAGACTGACAATGTGGTGCAGTGTTATCCTAATTAGCGCTGGCACCTACCTAGACACAGTCTCAGCAAAAAGAGACCTACCATATAAAAAAAGAATTTAATACTAAAAAGTATACTTTTCAATAGCATATATATCATTTTATGAGAAGTAACTTATCCCATTTTAAAAACAAGTAATATTAATGTATAAAAAAAAATTTAAACATATATTGCTGTTTTAAACATTATACGAGTAGGCGGGATTTTTACAAGCTAACAGGAGCAGAACTGGTGTCCAATGTTCATTAGTTGGAGAGGCACAAGAAGAAGAAGAACGAGGGTTATGAACGGTCTTGAAGGTATTTTAGAAAACATATTTTTCAATCAGTTTTCTAAAGGAATGTTTCATTAGCGAATATTTTCTCAATGCCTTAAACATACGCAACGTGAGAAACCAATACTTAAAAGAATATGGTCTTCAGTATTACAAAATTAAGTTTCAATAGAGATTTTTTTTTTCAATTTCTTAAAATTTTATTTATGTTAGAAGCCCTTTTTTAAATTTCATAATTAAATATCTTAAGAGAATATTTTTTTCAAAATATTTAAGTGGTTTAGTTTTTGGTCATAGCAGATAATAGTTCGACATCTAGCATATGCAATTTAAACTCCACATCTGCAGGATTCCGACAAGGCTATGTTCGTGAACTAGATTTGTTATCTGTAAAAATTCTAAATAGAGGAAATAATAAACCAAATGCTATAAAGCTTAAAATACAGTACAATTATGTATATATATATTGACTTAGCATTTTAATCTTTATAACGAGAGGCCAGGTCTTTACTGGTGGTAGGTCTCTGTTGATGGAGACCGTCTAGTACCTACCCACCGCAGCGCCTATTGCAGCTGACAAACAGTAGTGTACAAACATAACTGTGTTCTGGTTTGAAGGGTGTTGTAGCTAGTAAAATTACTAGGGTGAGACAACATCTTACGTCACAGGCGATGTACGCAATATGCAGTGTATAACATCCTAAATAGTGCCACGTTATTATAGGCAGGTATGTCACTTACAATAAGGTGAACGTCCCGTTCGTCTCATCGCTTCGTTAAATATAAAAAAAAAGTATTTATTAAGGGCTTCAACCTTGGTGGATCTACGAGACTTCTACTATAAGTGGTCTCAAATAGTATCATTTACTGGCTATATAGTAAACAGGTATCATACGTATAACACGTAGTATGCAAACAACAATGTATTCTGATTTGAAAATCGATGGAAGAAATAAAATTACTGTGGTAATAACATTTAACAATCTTAAGTAGGGTTAATCAAAATGTAGTCTAAAGGTAGTAAAGAAGCCTTGTAATGAGTAGGCGTATCACTTAAATAATTCGTTCTTATTATATCTTTCGTCTTTTTTTTAAATACTATCATGTTATAAATAACTGTGACGTTAAAATCTCATAAATACACGACGACATTAAATTTTATTTCGAGTAACTGCGAGTTTAAACTTAAAAGTTTCAACGGCCTTTAAATAATTCGCATGTTCGCCATGATGGCTTTTAAATGGCCCTGGCTTTAACGGAACAAGGAAATGACTATAATTAAACGGAAATAAACATCTCAATCGTGAGGAAACTTGCACATAACTTAGAACTTATTCTAAAGTGTATGTGAAGTCAATAATCCGCATTGGGCCCGCGTGGTGACTATGGCCCTATCGCCCTCATATACAGGGTAGGCCTGTGCTCCAGCAGTGGGGACGTAAATTGGCTGTTATGGAAACATCTCAAAATTTTTTAAATTCATGTCAAATATATGTAAATGATATATGAAGATGAGAAAACGTCATAAATACCGGATTCGTTGCGCAATACGATCAAAAATATTACCCACTGGTAATTTTGCGTAAAGTTTTGGCAAATGACCATGAACAACATTTAACTCGTAATTATCTAACTAATAAATGCTATTTGTGGCCTTCAACTAATAAATAAAATTATTAACTTCCTCTACCGGTTTGAGTCCGGTTTAGTATATTATGAAGCAGAAGAAGCAAGGCGCGACTGCCAGAACCTTACTGTCCATATCCTTCGAGCAATGTGCCCAGCCCACTGCCACATAAGTCTAGCAATCTTTTGGGCTATATAAGTGATCTCAGTTCTGCGGATCTCCTCATTTCTGATGCGATCCTGCAGAGATACAGCATACCTCTCTCCATTGCCCTTTGCGTCTCAGTTCCGTAAGTCAACACTGGCAACACAAATTGATGAAATTACTGTTATTACTACTGTATTCTTATATTAAAATAATACAAGAATTAGTTAAAAATGCATAAAACTTGTATCTAAACATAATATTATTTAAACTGCTAATGTTCCGCGGAAATATATATTAGGTCCTTACATATGAAATTAGCGTTTTGTACGGGATGATAAAGAAAATTTTTTTTGGTAAAATATATATAATTAATCAAAGTATGCACTGTTGTTATCTATGCACTTTTGCCATCTCATAGGTAGTTCATTGATCCCTTTATTAAAAAAACCATGGGGGGCGAGAAGCAATAAACTCTTTGAACGCGATTTGGACTGCCGCATTGGAGTTGAATTCTTTTCCTTGTACGAAGTTGTCCAAATTCCGGAAAAAATGGTAATCTGTTGGGACAAGGTCCAGGGAGTACGGTAGATGTCGCAGACTTTCCAATTGTAACTCATCTAACTTAATGTTAACATATACAAAACATTACATCATTAATCCTTCGAGCTGTTTCTGCAGCACTAATGTCACGGTAGAACTCGTACTCGTAAATATACCGATATTTCATATTTTCCATTGTGCGGTAATAAGCGACGACAAAGAAAAAACTTTATGAGGAAAAAACAAATGAATGACTGCTCAAAATTCAAATGTAGCAGCTAAATGAATTTATAAATTTGAATTTGGAATTCTTAACCAAAGAGGAGATATTTCAGATCAAAGTGGTTAGTACGACAAAACACTAATTTCATATGAAAAAACCTAATGTTAATGTATATACATGCACACGTACTCATTTATATTAAGTAAAGGCATTTTCCTTTGCTTACTATATTTTTTTTTAATTCGACGACACGACAAGACCAGCGGGACGTTCACCTGATGTTAAGTGATACGCCTTACTATAACAACGCACCGCTAGTTAATAGTACACACAGCAGTACATTGCACTCGTCGCCTTGAAATGTAGGTGTTAAATCTCGTTACCCAAGTATTTTCACTAGCTACAATTTCCTTCAAACCGGAACACAGTAATACACACTACTGGGGGTCGACTGCGGTGGTACCTACAGAGACGGTCTCCTGCAAGAGGGACCTACCACCAGTAGTACCATCATCATCATTGAATATGTTATACTACAGTATTTTTTAGTGAATTAAAATCTTTGTAAGTGCAAAATAAGTACAATTTTTTACTTTACTATATAACTAACTGCAATTTATGAATTTTAATGTATCTACATCAATTTAGTGTCTGAAGAGATTCCACAAGTAGCGTAATTGTTCAACTGTGCAATTACAAATGGTTTTTATGCATAATAATCTATTTTTATACTTAAAGTGAAACGCCGTTCAACATAATACTGAATCGCGTGTCAAGTTATTAAAAATTAATTGCTTTAGATTTAGAACGACAAACCAGCAATGAGCTCAGCAGGTCAATGATTTTTACTTAAGGAACCATAGAAATTAGGCATCATCATCAAACTGAAGTTTAGCGATTACATTGAGAAAATCAATTCCCCATTCTACTCCCCCAGCTATTCTTTTTACCTGATAGCATTTAAGCCCAGTCCACTCCTTTATGTTATCAAAAAAAAATTTCCACTGTCTACTGTGTGCACGTTTTCAAGGAATTTTGCTCTCCAGGATCAAACTTTGAAATTCATAAAAGAATCTTCTTTGAAGGTTCCCGAAAAATGTAACCTTTCTTTGTATGATGGCTGTCATCGGCCTACGTTTGCTTTCTAAAAAACTTGAGCATTGGAGACAAACTGCTTCCATGTGATTTTAAACATTCGATAGAGCCCCACATCTTAAATTAATATTAATATATTCTAAATAGATTCATACATATTAATCATTATCGCGTGTTAACCAAACTAGGATACTATTGCATACCGTTATAAATCGAAAGATTGATTATCTCGGGCATACGTTCCGGCACGAAATATATCACCTGCTTAAACTTATTAAGATGGGCGCCGAAAAAAATCCTGGCTTCGAAGCATAAAGTAATGGAGCGGTGTTGAGCAACTGTTCCATATGGCTCAAAACAGTCCCCAAATTCGCAAATCTGACGGCCAACCTCCACCAATGTAGGGGTTACTTCAAGAAAAAGGATCATTGTCACCTTTAACCATTGACCTGTGCGGCTGGTTATGGGTATATTATAGAATTTATCTATTTAAGAATAAATCGACCATCAAAAAATTTTACCTAACATCATATTTTCAAGATAAAACCCTTGCGGAGTCCTATACTGGGTGTTAGGAGACCGGTTCCGAACACGAAGACAGACGAGAGTACTAATGACACGTTTGATGATGGGACGGAAAAAAAATCGTTAGCTCATCTTCAAGTCTTCATAATGTTTGTTGAGTAAATTTAGCTTGATATTAAATAACATTTATCTGACATTTTTAATATGTGTGATGTATAGGCAAATAAATGTTTATTGGAATCGTTTTGTACGACACATCTTAAATTTTGATTATAGAGGTCATTCATCAAAATGGCGACCAGACCGGAATAAGGAAATGAATAAAGATATTTCTTATGACATTTCCTTGCCATTTTATAAAAGATCGATTCCGGAGATAGTATTATAACTAAGCCTTTCCGTTTTACCTAAAAGAAGTTTTTTTTTTTTAAAAAAAAGTAATTTTTCCGCTAAAATTGTATTGTGTTAAAAATCTTTGGAGGACGCTTACGTCTTTCCAGTGGACGTCTATCGGCTGATGATGTTAAAAATGGATGTGATGCTAACGGTTTTTTTTTGCCAAAAAAAAACACAAAGAAAGGGCATTGTAAAATGTTATTTTTATTTATTTATATTATTTAACTACTGTACATATAGATAAAGCTAAGACAAACAATGATTACACAGAAGTGGAATAGTACAGACGAACTTAACTCACATTACGTTTTGACCCTTCTGACCTCAGTGACAGAGTAAATCTATATGAGTACTTTTTTTTATTATTTTATTATATTAATTTCCTAGACATTAATAATTAAACATGATAATTAAGTTTACTAGAAGCTTCTCGCTATGAACATAAGGTTTAACTTTAAGCGTTAATTGAAGAAAAGAAATTTGTAAACCTTCAAACTATCGCATACAACAATTGTATTTTCGAAAGCTTAAAAGTTTCAAACTTTATGAATATTGTGAATATAAAGTAGAACTTAAGTCTTTAGCACATCCGGTATTCATCAAGACTATTATTATCATCATCATCCGACAGAACTCCATATGATAGACCCCGCAGTCGATTGGTTTGCACTGTCCGTATCTAGGGCATTGAAAATATTCTCTTCTATGAGAAACATTCTTGATTATTTACCAAATGGTCAGACTGAAGCTGTTCTTATGATTAACTATACGTTCGACCCTTATCGAGACTACGTCATAGCTAAACCATTATAATAAGACAGTTACTTTACAAGGGCGTGTCTGATATAAATTCGATACGCCTTACTTCGAACCAGCAATAGATAAAATATATTTTTATTATATAAGTAAAGTACATATTTCCGTGTTTATATTATTTATACATGTTATCAAATCTTGGTACGGATGAAACTGTTTTTTTCCTCATTTAACTATCATAACTACAATATATGTAACAAAAACAAAGATTACACAAATGTAATCTAGTTGATAGATATTAAAATTGGTCTATTTTTTTTTTTAATAATCTGTTACAAAAATCTATAAAATTTATTTGTTAACACCGACAACTGTTTAGATAAAAAAATTATATTTTGTACATATATTTAAGCCTCATTGTCTCCTATCACAATAATCAGTTCATAAGAAAAGAAAGAAATTACCAATGTACAGTTGGCTTGAAATCTAATCATTGCTTTAATGAAAAATACCCATAGAATTGTCACCATTGATTAGATATCGGACACAACAGTTGGTCGCAAGGTCTTATAATATCGATATCGTCTTATCGATCGGTACCAGTAAGTGCCACACTGAACCCAAACTTAACGCGCATTTGTAATCGTGCAATATATGGATTGCATGACTTACAAACCGCTGGTTATTTCACAGTAACCGTTTAACCGATTTAACCTAGTTCAGTCCACGTTAGCCCGAATACAGCAAAACTATCTTGGAAAATTATTTTGTATACCAATGTCTACCTACATTCAGCTTTTTAGGACGTCAGTCGTGACAGTTTAATCCGTGACCCCCTTTTTATGTGAATGAATTTGTCTGTCTCTGCAAATTTAATCAGATCAGAGGTGGGTAGTAGTAAAAATATAATCATAGACATCTTCTGCTGGGCATAGGCCTCCTCCAAAGATTCCCAACATCAATCGGGGGAATTTGAGCTATTTCTCACCACACTGGCCCAATTGTTGGGAGACAGAGCCTCGTTTTTTTATTTATTAGCAGGGTGCACCACGAGCAGGTGGGGTTAGCTTGGATCCCGTGAGTTGTGCGGGAACCCTTAAACTCCAAATTCCAAACGGAGAGAGAGAAAGACTATTACTATTCATACATAGGAAATGCTACTTGCATGTATCGAAATTATAAACAATAATTAATAAAATTAACGGCGTCTTGATGAAAGAAGATAATGTTTATTTGTTATACTTCCAAGTGGGGGACTAGTTATCCCTACCATTACATATACTGGTGATAGGTTTCTGTTGCCGGGGCCACCCAGGTAGATACCACCCAAAGCGCCAAACAATAGTGTGCAAACATTACTATATTGGGTTTGAAGGGCACTGCAGCTAGTGTAATTACTGAGGTAAAGAGACTCAACATCTTATGTCTCAGGCGACGAGCGTAACTTAGTGCAGTATATATCATCCCAACTAGTACCAAGTTGTTATGGGTAAGCATATTACTTACAATCAAGTGAACCTATGATTCTTATGGTCGCTTAATTGAATTAAAAAAAAACACTACTCTTAATGTTATTAAATTCTATTGAGAAGTGAAAAACTAGGAAATGGTTATGTTTTTCCAAGGATTGTTGCCAACATACTGCACTCCTCAACCCTTATGGACAACGTTATTAGTTTGGCAAACTCCCCTACTTCAAAAGGCCGGAGTTGAACAGCATATCAATAAACTGACGATTAATCACAAGACTCAATGAGACAAATAATAGTATAATGATAATCATTTTACCTAACTAGTGATACGTCGATGTTGGTAGGTATATCATTTACCATCAGATGAATGTCCTGCTTGGCTGGTCCCTTAATTGTATAAAAAAAATGTATCGAGTCCATATTCTAAATGGCATATAGTGTTACTCAGCTATCAAATGAACTGTGTAAATATCCTGTCAATGTTTTTATGTACATTGATTAAACAATATAGAAGTTTTCAGACTGCAATATTATCTGATAGCAAGTTTATAATTAATGGAATGCAATACAAACCACCATAACAAAGAACATATATGTTTATCTATATAGATGTACTTTTCTATTCAAAATCTACACAAAAGTAGAATTCTTATTTTCTATATAAAAACAAGTGATAAACATTGGTGATCTTAACACCTTTACATTCTAAGCCAGTACACCATGAGCCCAGTGGAATAAATATAAAAATGTGCTAGGTATAAAATACTTAACCGTTTTAAATAAAATAACACATCACTTATTTTTACTATTTATTGCAATGACATACTATTATCTTCAAAAAAAAAAAAATAACAAATTACAAGCAACAATGAAAACAGATAAGGTATATACATTATTTGAAACAATAAATTTCTTTCACCTAAAAGATATACATATCAAAATTTTAATTTTATCATTAATTTACCATACATTACAAACTAGATTTGTAATAAAAGTTATTTGCAATTAATTAGATAAGGAAATTAACAGAATACAAATGAATGATTGCAATAAAAACATCTACCCAAAAATATAGTCTCTCATTGTCTGTATGACTCAATTTGAAAAAGGTTTTTCTTATATTTTAATTTACCAATATTGCATTCCAAAATAGCTTCATTGCTTCTCAACACAAAACGTTTGGTTAATTGTTTTTGACATTTCCGTGCATGTAAATAGAAATAATAGTTTCCTACTTTATCCTAATTAATGCAATGAAAATAGTACTTGTTTTATATTCGTCTTATTATAGATAATATGGTTTTCTCACTTTCACAATATAAGTACCATCACTTTTTTTTTTACTGATAAAATCTTTATACTTATGAACACTTATAACAATTTAGAATATACTTTTAATGTACTTTAAAACTAATGCAGACCATAGAAGAGCGCCAGTAAAAGTTACCATATAAGATTGATAAAAAAAATTATGAACAAATATTTTCTTTTAACATTTAGGACTGTGTAATGTGATGGAATGTATAAAAAAAACTAATATTATTGTATAAAAATGGCTTATTGTTTATTCTAAATTTAATATAATTAGTTATTCGTTTTCATGTAAAAGTGAGTGCATTAAAAAATTATCAAAACCTTTACAATAAAAAAGAAGTCTGATTTTATTTAATATATTACAGACATTCAATATATTATACTTTCATTAAACCAACAATAGAAATGAAAATTATAACCTTGTCCAATGATATAAGAGAAGCACTTGAAGTTGTCTAACAAATTAGTGCAATCTCAATGATATTAAATTATTCAACAACAACAGCTACAATTTAAAACTGCTTTAGAAGGTAGAAATACCACTTTTGAAGAACTTCTAAGCAATAGTATGAAATGATTAGAAAGTAACTTAAATTACTTATAAGTACTAAAAGTAAGTGAATGAAAGAACAATCTAAAATATTGTTCTAATTCAAGTGCAAAACAGAGAATTTAAACTAATACAATATATTCATCTAAATTTAACAAATAAATAAAAAAAAAAATAGGTTTTATAAGAAACATTTCTCTAATCCTCAAAAATTTACCCACTGTCTTTGATGTGTATGAAAACATCAACAGTTTCATTGTAAAAGGATGTGTAAAAGGAATTCCTACTACTTGTGGGTTATAAATAATATGTCAGCTTTTAAAAAGAAACCGCTTTGTTAGCTAAATGTAATGGTATAAAAGAAATTTGGATATCAGATACAAACAATGAAACTATTGACTAATCTGCATTCTGCTTATAATTATCTATGGTCTATTATCACATTTGGTGGTGGTATGTGGTTAGAATGCAATTGATGAGGGAGGCATTGAACATTCACCAACAGTTACACGGTATGATGCGAGCTCACTAATACCATGGTAATGAACAAATGCTGCAACAATGACAAGCACATGGAAAATTTGATGAGACTGGAACCAAATATCACACTTTCCTGGGAACCACCGTTCTGGAACTCTCAGTGCATAAAACATTGCCCCCAAAATATAGAGAAGACCCATAAGAACAAGCCAACCTAATGATGCCTTACTGACTTGACTAAACCAACCTTCTGTAATGCCATAGTGAATTGCTGGCACAATCCCAGAGAGTCCAAAGCCCATGAATACTCCAGCCCGAAGTGGTCTCAAACGTGGCTCTGAAAATCTATCCCACAATGATACTATAATAGATAATATTCCTAACACAACCACAACAGATAAATATATTATTTTAGGTCTGTAGTGGCAATAGAAGCTATAATACAGCCAAGGAACAAATGATCCCATAATCAGCAGTGCTATTCCACAGTAGTCTAATTTGGAGAATAATTTCCCTACCATTTCTGAGTGGCAGTAAAGGGTGTGGTATGCAAAAGAAAAACCCAAGCACACAATAGCACCTATGAAGAACACTCCAAATATCATTTTCTCTTGCATTTGTATCTCTATGGACGGCCGCGAAAGAAAATATATCGCGACGCCAATAAAGGCCACACATCCAAGTAGATGAGTCCAGATGTTACCAGTTTCAGTGTGAATACGAAATATTGATGCAAAACAGGCGCTGAATGATGGCAATGGTGGCCTGTGGCCCTTATGAAGGTAGTCATTGTCCTGTAGCCAACGCGGTAAATGTCTGAAATGGCAGACGTTCCACGAGGCTTCCCAAACTTTGCGAACGAATTCCTCTGCCTGCTCCGCCGCGTTGTGGGCTAAAGCTCCAAGATCAATTTCATCAGACAACACTCCCGCTTTTAAAACTTCTGCCATCTCTGCGTCTAAAAGATGCTGATCTTCGGGCGTGGAGGGCAATGGACATCCTTCTTCTTCCTCCGCAAGCACTTCGTCTAGTTCGTCCATCTGAGAAGCGAGACTCTCGGCCTCGGGGTCCCATCCTTGTCGCCTACGTAAACCATCTGACGAGGCACTGTGGGACCCCGTGTCAGAGTCAACTTCCCACATCTTTGCGTTGTACGCAAACGGCTACACTGAAAGTTTTCGCATCCGCCACGGCCTTCGTTTGAAGCGAAGGAACAGTTATTCGAGCTGCGAGAATCCAGTTACGTCACGAAATCCAAACACGACGCACACAATGTCTTTTGTTGAGTTCACAATGAGACAGTACAAAACTCCAATAGAAAATGTGTAGTTTTTTCAAAGTTAATTTTATTGTAAAAAAAAATGCAGTAATGCCAGAGGAACAACAATCAATTTAGACCAGCTGCAGAGAACTGTCGAAGAGTCGACCGAAACCAATAACCATGTTCGTATATATCTATCTCACTCAAACAGCTTTCGATTTGCACTGGAGAGTTTTTACGATCCTTTGTCGTGTCACCACATTCTATAGTGAAGTGAACGCTTTAGCAAATGAGCGTTTTTACGAATTAATATTAACATTAAATTATATGTTTATTAATGTTTATAAATTAAAAGTTTTAGACTTGAAGATACTAAAAAATAAATGTTGCTGGTTTATTATTAAATAATTATAAATAGTAGCAGATATCTTTGGACCTTTTGTTTTAAAAAGAATCCACGTAATATACAATAATAACACTAAATTGAAGCAAAATTTTTACTGATGACTAAGAAGTAGAGAAAACATATTTTATTTAATTTAAAAGAAATCTACACAAGGAAGAGACCTATGGTCCTCATAGTCTTTAACAGTAATTAAAATTAAAAAATGCAACATATATTTATACATAATAGAAGATAATATTTCAGAATTATTACACTATTTATATAATAAGATCTTCCATTAAATAATATTAAAAGTAAATAAAAATTAAAAAGTATTCATCTATAAAATTATATTAAAACACGCATGTTATCGAATTAGCAGTTATAAATAGCAATGAATTCTACGTCACTATTTTTAAAGACTGGCAATAATTTCCTTTACGAAACCGTTTCTATGATTGGTTAACGCCGAGTTACGTCAAGAGATTATTTGACGTAAAAGACAAATCTACATAACCTATAAATTATTTGAATACTATAATACTTACCTATATGGTTGATTAACTGTACTTACTTTTTAAACATGTTGTTAAATTATTATTTCACAATAAATCACAATAAAACACACAATAAAATTACTAACAATTTAAGTCACTGACAAAGAACTTCACGACATATGTCAAAATACAACATAGTGTTCTTCCACCAATGAACTTTTAATGTACGATTCGGTCATTGGTAGAAACGATAGACAAGCAACATCAAAAACGCTAACTGCTAGACATTCCTAAATTCCATCGTAACCTAAAAGAGCTACTATCAAATATTTATTTTATAGAATTATTTCATTATTCTAAAAAGTTTTTTCATTATTTTGTAAATTTATGAACAGAAATTACACTTTAAACTCTACGCTTAGTATAATAGTAGTGTATAGACTAAATGTTATTACATCTTTTTAAAGAACTATTTTTACTTTACTGGCAACAGTCGAACTCGCAGCTGTCGTCTGAGAAAACAACAATTTTAAGTTAAAGCCACATGGTGACCGTTCTTTTGATAAAATCATCGAAATTTTGAACAATATTATACGACAATAATAAGTTAATAAAATAAACAAAAATGTCTAACTTATTCGAAGTTCTCGTGACTAGCGACTCAAATAATACTATGTGGACGTGTTGCGTGTGGGATCCTCACACGGGCACAAGTCTGATGACCTACAAAGGCGGTGGAACAGCTGAAATGAAGACACTTTCTTTTATTGGCAGTGATTATCTTGCTGCTGTTGAAAAAACTAAGCCTATTCTTCATGTCTGGCCTTTGAACTCTCAGCAGACTATACAAGGCATGCGGTTCGTACTACCCGGCAAAGCAAACGCTTTTTCGTTTACCAAAGATGGAACATTTTGTGCAGCCGGTATAGACGAAAAAATTTATCTTTGGCAAATTGCATCCGGAAATTTATTAACCATACTAAATCGGCATTACCAAAAAGTTAATTTGATAAAATTTACAAATGACGGTCGTTATTTTGTATCCGCTGCTGAAGACGGTATGGTAATGGTGTGGTCGCTAGCTGCGATAGCCACTCACCCGGAAGTTGAATTAGTTAATCAATCTATTGCTGGGCAGCATGACCCAATGTATATAATTTCTGATCATTCTTTACCTGTTACTGATTTGTGCGTAAGTAAATCTGGCATTCTAGGCCGCCTTTGCACTGTATCCAGTGATAGAACATGTAAAATTTATGACTTACCCACAGGAGATATGTTATTAAATATAGTTTTTGATGTATCTTTATCATCTATTGTAATGGATATATTAGAACTAAATATATTTATAGGAAGCACAGAAGGTGGGATATATCAGTATAGTTTAACTAATCCAGTTAGAAATAAAGAGTTATTGATGTCTGAAGAAAACAGTACTAAATTTTCATCTCACACAAAGGCTGTTACTTGTTTATCCGTTTCACTTGATGGTGAAACATTAATGTCAGGTTCAAATGATGAACAAATTATTTTATGGCATATTAAAAGTACACAACCTATAAGAATAATGCATCAGAAAGGTCCAATCACAAATGCCTTTTATGCCCTTAACCCTAATGCTATATATAAGCAGGAATTTAAACCCAGAATAGTACTCCATAGCTTAGAAAGAACATTGGAGAAAGATAGTGATGAAGTTACAGAGTTGGAGATATTGGTTAATAAAAAAATCAATTTCTGGCCTATACCTCAGAATATAGATGTAAAACTTGATAAGCCTTCAAAAGAATTAGAATTAGAGTTTAAAAATAAAGAGGCATCCCTAAAAGAAGAGCTGGACAAAATTAAAAAAATCAATGCTGATTTATATGCTTATACAATTGAGAAAACTTTAGCATCTGCACCCTTGGTGAACAGTGTTACTAAAGTTAGTAAGAAAAAAAAGAAACTCAAAACTTTTAAATCATAAATAAAACAACTTTTAAATAAAATTCTGTTTTATTTAATGTGTGTTCCATTTTAATTTTAATCTTTACCTCAATTGAAAATATAAATGTTAATTAATACAATAATTTACAAACTATAAATACAACTTCGTTAGAAATTTATAAGTGCAATGTAATAATATAAAGATGCCCTAATTTTCAAAAGATTGAGATGAAGATATTGTATAAAGTTTTTTTACAGTAAAAATGTTAGTGTTAAAACCTTTTTATTGAATAATTTCAGTAATCATTTTAGCTTGTTGATGTTCACTGCCGAAAAAAGATCTTTTCGATAAAGCTTGTAACTGCTGTACTCCTCTCCAGAGAAGCTTGTTGAAGAATGCAGTATAAATGTTAAAAGGTGGGTAAACCTGAGAGTGGAAACTTTCCAACCTGCTTTTTAATAGCAGTAGCAGTGTCTCCTTTGTGAATAACAGTTTAAGTAAGAAAGATTAATTAAAAAATGGTTAGATATCTACAATCACACAATTAAACTAGTTGTTCAAATATCTTATCAAGTACATAAGGTGCTTTCGTTAAATTGTGTTATGATGTACCCTCCAGTGCCAATTTTTGTATGCAAACTGCTGTACTAATTAAAGCTGTACGATTTGAAGTGTTTTAGCTAGTGAAATTAATTGTCTTATATTTCAAAGCAACGGACAATGTATAGGATAGTATCAAATGTCAAATAAAAAAAAATTGTAAATAATGAATTATACTAATTATAATATATAAATAAACACAATTTTAAAACTAATCACTAACAATCCAGTTAATAATGGCTATAAAAAAAGTTATTAGTTTTGTTACAAATTTTTACAAAATCTTAGTAAATTATATACATTTTTTGAAAGTTGTTTATCTATTTGTATCACTTGAATTTAGTTTAAAATTTTATCTGTGTACATCAGCTACGTCAATTGAAAACGTCACCGATCGTTCGACTAACGCTTTTATTTTTTCATTCAAATATATCTGTGATTACATTGTTCGTTTATTTTGGTTGAATATGTTCTAAATAAAAGAATACCAATCAATATTAAATCTATAAATATGTTTTTATGACGTCCTATAATGTTAAGGTACAGTAAACTCAAAAAGTAAACTAGCTTTCATTTCCGTAATAAACAATAGATGTTTTATTTTGTTTACCATTTGTAGTGAGACTAATATGTCGAAGACTGTGATAATTCCGGGATGCAAAGATATCGGAGGTATGAAAGAAGAAATTACACTTTCGCCGCCTGAAAAAAAAGACGGAGCTATTCGTTTGTTTAGTCGATTCCTTCGATTAGATTCTTTAAGTAAGAGACATAATTCGGACAGCCCTACTGCACCCGAGCCAAACACAACATTCTATGGAGTATATATTCCATGTGAAATTAAAAAGGGCCCAGATGAAGGTAACTTATTTAATATTAATTTCAGGATTTGTCTTGGTTAAATTGTTTAAATTTTAATTTTTTTTTATAAAGTATTCAAGCATTACTGTAATAAATATTTTTAATAGATATTCAAGTAATGCACATAATAAGGTATACATTATTAGGTAACAGATTTATTACACTGTGATACTTGTTAATGATGTCTAAGTACTTAATGCTGTACAAAACATGTTACACCGAATAAAATTTACTTTGAAGCAAAAGGTGAATTCAAATTAACAGCAACGAGCCTAAACATTATGATAGAATATTGTGGAAATGTTAGTACCTAAGTATTGGAGTGCCGATGATTATACAAAAAATATATACCTATATAATAATGTGTTTAATAAGATATTTTATTTTTACCATATTTATGTCCAGTATTGTCTCATAAGATAGTACCAATTAAAATTTACAAATCCTTATATTGTTTAATTAGGGCTCCATTATTAAGCAATGTTTTAGTATTTTGTACAACAAACACTTAATACATACAAAATATTATTATAAAGGATTATGATAAGTAATTTTTTGTAAATACAATAACAATGATAAGTGTTATTATCAACTGTAAGTACTTATCTTGGAAAAGTAGGTCAACATGACACTTATTCTCAAAATTTTATTATTATAATTTAAAATGTAATTATCTTTTGCCCCAATTCTTTTTAATTTATTGTTTGTTGTTTTATTCAAAAATGATGAGTATGAGATAAATATAATAATAATTATTCTGTGATTATTATTCAAATTTTGTTAGTAATAATTATATAGTATTTACTTATTACAGTATACACATATTTGAATGTATTTTACACTTTGTCATTTAATATTTTTGTTAATGTTAACCTTTGGTTAAGAAAGTTTTGTTCCATTGGTGAAATTGAAATTTCTTTGTAGCAATCTCGGTTTTTAGTTAACTTTGAAAAATACCTGTTCAATTAATCTCCACAGAAGCTTTACATGTGTATGAGAATAAGACAGAAGCCTTGGAGCTGGTGCGTAGATATAAATCTGCAAGATTTAAGATGTTCAGGAATCATCAAGATGCAGTTTCCTTTGCACTGAGAGGAGCGGAGCCAGTAGATACACATGAAGGAAATGGAAATTGTAAGTAGTAATTAAAAAAAATCATATAATTAATATTAAGCATTTTCCAATATCCAACAACAACTCATTCCAGTTTCAATGTTCCAGTTTTAAGGATGCTGTAGCTACTAAAATTACTGGGGTGAGGAGATTTATCATCTTGTGTCTTGAAGGATTACAATGTTATATAGTGTTTTTAATTTTTTATTAATGTGCTATTTACAATAAAACAGGAGAGTTTATATTTAAACATTAAGTTATTATATTTGTTAACAATTTATTATGCTTATTTAAATATCTAAAATTACCTTAATTTATGACATGACTGTCATAAACATATCATATTTGGTATTTGAATGTGAACATAATACAAAATTTCATAAAGTATTACTTTTCTTTTTTATTTACTCGCTTCTTAGTGTAGTTTTAGTTTGTCTTAACTAATAAAACATTGTTGTGAGTGTGCACTTACTATGAGGTCAACATCTTGAATGTCTCCTTGTTTTGTTGAATGAAAATATTTAAAAATAATTACTGTTAACTTTTTGAATATTTATTTTTTTATTTCATTTAGTCAAAGGATCAGCCATGATCCATCTTGACAATAAGCTGTAGCTATTTATAGTCTAAGAAGTAAAGCATACAAGTTTTGAAAAAACCTGCTCTTTCTACTCGTACGCTCTAGATTCGTGACAATATTAGCGCTGCAAGCCATGCTACTTTTATAGCTACTCTTATATTAGGTATAGCACAGAAGCTCTCTACAGTAATTTGGCTATTCAGACATTAGTATTCACGAACAATAATTTTTTTAATCTAGTTTAATTTTTCCAATAAAAGGTGTTAAGATTAAATTTAATTAGTCACACCTGGGTATCAAATTTGTTTGAGGTGTGTACGATGTTAATTGGGTGATTAGAGCTTTGAATAAATAATAACCAAGCATATAAAGTAGTAGACTCTGTAGTATTAACTACACAGCAGTTACATATAAACCACATAACAGTTATATATAAATTGGTGAAATAATATTTTATGAAAGTAATACCTTTCATAAAATTTTATACAGCTGATTTACATATAACTGTTTTGTGGCACAGCATTGTAAGGGTTCCTGCACAACAACTCACGGGATTCAAGCTAACCTTAATTGTTTGTGGTGCACTCTGTAAATCAACAAACAAGGCTCTAGCTCCCACCAACCTGCATTTGACCATCACAGTGGGAGATAGCTCAAATCTTCCCATATGAATATCTACTTAATCATTGGGGGAGGCCTATATCCAGCTGTGGACATCTATCGGCTGATGATGATGATGGCATAGCTACTAAGCATTAACCTTGTAGAGTTTGGTAGGTCGTTTAGCTTTTATTTACCCACCTAGCTTTTGCTACCATATTGTAAGTCTATGCCCCATACAGCATTAATTAGGCTGTTACTGGGTTAGTAAGTTTTACAACCACTGCCACATAATCACTAAATAATAACATGAAACCATGGTTAAGAACTTAACATATTTGATTTTAAGAAATGTGTTATGAATCTTGATAATGAGGAAGACACAAAATGAAAAACTGTATAAACCAAACATGGATAAAGATGATAAAAGCTTTTTATAAATCACAATATTCATTGGATATGGGCAGTGCAGTACCTCTTGGTGTGGAGATCTTTGTAGTTTAGGTCCAGCAATGAACATCTATGCGCTGATGATGAATTAATATTAAATATTTATTTTGTTTGGTGGTAGGTCCTTATTATTGGAAACAACCTACTTGCCACAACAGCTTTTATATCTGCTGGCAAACAGTATTGTGCAAATATTACTGTATTCCGGTGTGGAGGATATTGCAGCTAGAGACATTATTGCAGTAACAACACTTAAACATCTTGTGTCTTGAGGTGATGAGCATAATGTGGTGCAGTATATATCATCAACACTATGTTGTTATGGTTTATCATTTACCGACCAGGTGAACGGCGGAAAATATAATAGTAATAACAATAATTGAACTGTTTTATTAATTTTAGCTTTAATGGGAGAAAAACCATATCCGTTCAAAGCTCCATCTCCTCAAGATATGGTGTCCTTAAGGAAGGCAATAGAAGCGGGTTTGACTGTAACAGTCCGCGACAGGGTTTGGGACAATCCTCGCTACCTCGTCAGCAGTGGGAACACGCCTGCTATTATGCAGGTCTGATGTAGTATAGTGTTTGTTAAAACATTCTAAAAAAATCAATTAATTAAAGATAAAATTAATTGCCTCCGCGGGTTAGTGGTTAAGCGCTTGTTTAACATGAAGGTCTATGATTTAATTCCGGGGCCACTTATTGCGGAGTTTTTACTAATCCTCTTGACCAGTTAACACCCCATATAGTAAATCTATCACCACACAAGCATCAGTGTGTTCTGGTGCTCAACATGTAAGATTCAGAGTATTCTGGATGAGCACACTTTATGATCCGCAACTTATTGTTATTTAATATTATGTGAAATTGTATGTTAAAGTTAAGACCATTGTAGATAAAAAAAGCTATCTAGAAAAGTTAGTTTTTTTTTATGAGTAATCACTGAAAATTTCTTTTGATTATTTATTCTTTAATTAGACAAATTAAAAAATTATCATTAAAAAATATAAAATTTCGGGAGTAACTTGCTTTCTCTGACCGCTTTGAGGAATAAAAGAGCTGTCTATTTACAGGAAGGATCTCGTTACAACGCTCTGCATATAGCTGCAAAAGCGATGAATGCGGAGATTTGCAACTTAATTTTGACTACAGTTGGCAACCCTAGTTTTGTACAATCATTGTACGGGACGGATGCAGACCCCGAGTCTTGTAAGGTCAGTTCGCCAGTTTGATAATTGCTAATATTTAATTAGATGGATAGTTATAACCGCTATAAAAAAAAAACAAAAAATATTTATTATTAATATACCATCTAATAATTACCAATGTATATAAAATTTATTTAAAGCGATATTACTTATTATTAATATATTAGAATAATATAATGTAAGGCGCAATACATAGAATACTGTAATTGTAATAATTAATGGAGTAGCGAAACATCTCAAAGATATAAGCACAATCTGGTCCAGTGTATCTCATCATGACACACTCCACATTTTCATGGACAGAGATGCATCATTATAATTTACCATCAAATGGAAACCATGATTGTATCGCTGATTAAAAAAATATATTTTTTAGTAGTTTCACTCATTCTTTAATTTTTTGATTTATTTATCACAGGAATTCTCGGGTATTTTAGTAGACCGGTACCTGAATACGCCGGACAAAGCCATGAACGAAACTCCTCTTCATTTTGCTGCAAAGTTTGGCGCAGAGGCGGTGGTCGACGTGCTGACCGCATTCCCTCAATGTAACATGCAGGCGGTCAATAAATATGGCGAACAACCTAAAGATGTGAGCAGAATAAAATATATTTTACTACATTTGTATCATAAAAACTAACTGACCCCTGTAAGGATTCCAGGATCGATTTGTAGTAAACTATATATTGTGAGTAGGGTTTTTTCGAATATGCTTAACTAGCTGTCGTCCATAAATCCGCTGTCATAACAGCATCGTGTTCCAGCTGTAAACATATGAGAGCTAGAGTACTGGGTTCTGGCACGTTTCACTATCCTCTGTTTCCATTACATCATCTGGGATTCATCATCACGGGTTTGATAAAACTTATAAACCATTGAAATGTTAATGAAATTACAATTATACCGTTATTCATCATTTTCACAGATAATCTGCAATCGGGCGTCAAACGCGTCGCCGGAAGTGGCACGCAACATCCGCGCCATGCTACAGGAGAGGTTCTATGTGCCTGTGTTGCACGCGGAAGACGGCACCATGGAGCCGACCATCGGCCGGCCTGTTCACGCCGGCGTTGCCACCGGTAAATATCTTTTTTAACGCGCCGAGGCTCGAGAATCATGTTAACTGATAACAATGTGATGCTAGTTAAGGTGATGTACACTAGATCTTCATCATCACTTGTCGCATGGATACACAAATGTTTTGTTACCCCAGTAATTACACAAATTGCATTTATATTTTAATACTACATGATATCATTTACGTCTGCCCAGGAAATCAACGTCGATCCTCTTAGTCCCCGCTACGAGATTCGCGCGTTCGCTGGCCCGATGGCGTCTCAAGATGCGGACTCATTCCGACGGAGGTGGAAAACCCCACCTCGAGCAAGCTTCAGGCTCGCAGAGATGAGCAAAGGATTAGAATCTGTTGGAAGGTGGGTCTTCTTATTTCATGTCGAGCTTTTATGGCGTCATAAATGTGTAAATATCTTAATAAATATGTCATCTTTTACATTGACAGGAATCTAGCTGAGCAATTAAATGTTGGTTGGAAAGAATACTGGCCTTTCTTAGACACATTCACAGACCTGAGGAGTCGCGAGGGTCTGACACTGTTGGAGAAGTATCTTAGTGACAAATATGAATGTGCGGCCACCTACGCCTACAGCGATAGTCTCGCTCAATCCCTGCATACAACAGAAGATTTGTCTCTATCTAGAATAAATCTGCAGAATCAGATGCAAAGCCCTGTCAAAGAATCACCCCTAAGTCCCATATCGGACCTATGCGCGGCGATGAAGTCCTGCAAAATATCCTCAGACAGACCAGCGCATTGGAAGAAGACGGACCCCATTAGGCAACGTCTTTGTAGACAGCCAACTTTAAAACCTACCCTAGTGAATGGAGATACGCCACCTACCAATCACACCGTCAACCAACTCCTGTGCATAGAGAGGACTTGTCAGGTATTTGCGAAACGAATAGCTGACGCGTTGATCTTCTCTCTCACAGCGGAACCGCAAGTGGCGGGCGACTCGCTAAAATCAGAAGCAAAGCACTTGCAGCACACAATCTTTACGTATATGGACGACGAGCGATTTCAATCTATAGACTTTGCGTTGATACACTCACGACTCGCTCAACTGGTGGTGTTCAAGCTTAAGCAGCAGACTAACGAGTTGGATGATGTGAACAATTTGGTGGAGTTCCTGGTGAAGTTAAAATGTCCCAATGATGATATATTTAGTTCTGACGACGATCGGAAACCCTGTCCGTATCGGAGTAGAGTTAAAATGTCACAAGTGATTGATCACCATGTTAGGTGCCTGGCCAGTTTCATTTGTGAAGAGTTAACCGAAGCAGACGAGACCAAAGCACCTGCGGTCTCCGAGACCGAGTGCTCTGAGATCTGGGCCAGAGCGAGTAAGTGCAGGTGCGAGTGGAAGATCGAAGTATTCGAAAGGAACAGTAAGAAGAACGCGTCATTCAGAAAGAATAGATCGACCTTGTCTTCTAGTCCGAAGAATGAGAGCTTTATACGGAGGCTGATGTTCGACCAAGTTATTGGTAAGTTATAGTTAAATTTTTACTTTATTAATTAAAACTAGTTAATGTTTAATAATTTTTTTAAACTAATTCTAGAATTATATACATACATATAAAAGGACCAGTAGATTTTTAAAAAGGCCCAAATTTCTCCAACATAAATGCAGCATTCCCTCTTATAACACGGTAGATTGATTCCGCGTTACAGGAAAAGGCGTTGTTGGAGTATTTCCATATTACGCGTTTTTCGACCCCGTATAACACATTATGTATAAATTATTCACTTCTAACTTTTCTCGCTTAAAGAGGTTTAAATCGAATATTAAGAAAAAATAATATTATGAACAAAATATGTACGTCTTATTAAAATCAACTAAACTAAGAACATTTTCAATATAAAAAACTTATGCATGTGACCTAAAATATTTGATTTCAATTAATAGCCAATTATAAACTGTATAAATCATTATAAATTTTACAATACAGAAATATAATGTGGGAAATCCCCGCGTTATATAGGGAAATACCCGTGTTATACGAGGGATTGAAATTGCGTAATATGAAAATGCGTTATAAGAATACCGTGTTATAGGAGGGATTACTGTATACTTGTGGTAGGTCCTGTTGCAGGAGAGCGCTTGTGTGAGTGCATTGGCTGTTGGCAGCCAATATTACTGTGTTCCATTTTAAAAGACGTTGTAGTTAGATTATTAGAGTGATAAGACATATCGTCTTGTCTCGAGCCGGAGACCGTTATGTGGTGCTGTGAAAAGTTTAATAAACATACAATTGCAGGTGATGGCAGGATACAATCAAATGTGACGGAAAGTCCGGTCAGTGTCAACTCACCAGCAGGAGACAGCAGCCCACTGTTCACTATCGATGTGGCAAAATGTCAAGTTGTTGAGGCTGAGGTGAGCCGATGAATAAATTTGTATTAGAAATTAATATTTTCTTATTTAATATATTCTCATACTATTTAACAAGAATGTGTACACTATTTAGAAATACAAAATAGAATATAAATAATATTTGACAATGAAATTAATTTGTTTTTATAATCAACATAGCTTTAGTTATAATGATATACACCGACGAGCACAGTATAATGCAGTGTTCTGTAAGGTGTGGGCAAGTAGTGTGCTCTTCTGTTTTGTTTGCTATTAAAATTACTATGACAACGAGATACTTTATTTAAAAACGTACACAATATAATATGAGGATATATTACCCACATACATATTATATACAGCGTATATTACACTAACTAGCCCAGGATTGTTATATCATTATCATCAGCTGATAGGTGTCTACTATTGGACATAGGCTTCCCTCAAAAATCCTCACATTGATCAGTCCTGCGTTGCAGTCAGCATGGCCTCCAGCACCGCCGAGCATTAGGGCTCGTCGTCTGTAGAGGTTCATATGGGGGATTTGGGCCATTACCCACCAAGCTGACCCAACGCGGATTGATTGGTTGGTACATGGGGATGTTATATCAGTTACTATTAAATGAACGACCAGTCTGTCCCCATCGCCTGATAATGCTCGATCACTCGACAGATATCTGACGACGATTCCGTTGCCTCCTGTCAATCGGACAGCGAGGAGGCTTACCACACTGCGTCCGAGCATTCCGAGCAACAAGACGAGGACTGTGCAGATAAGCTGGTGGACGCCAGCGACACGGCTCTAGTCGAGCCTTTCATATATGGGTAATTTATATATTAATAAAGACAATATGTATATTTACTGATTACATTATTTTCAACAAATAACTTAAGGAAGTGTATCTTCTGATCATCAAACAATTATAGTAATTACAATACAGTGCGATTTCATCAGCAGCCGATAGACGTCCGCTGCTGGTCATAGGGCTCCCTAAAGATATGCGCATACAGTCAGCATGGCCCCCGGTTCCACCAGGTACTACGGGCCGTCGCTTGTAGAGGTTCATATGGGAGTATTTGGGCCATTTCCCACCACGCTGTCCCAAAGCGGATTGGTAGGAATTTATTATACAAAAATAAAAACATTTAGTATATAGTTTGGGGATTACCTTTGTTATATTTTCTATTAATGCTGTTTTACAAGTGATAACTTTTTAAAAACTTCATTTTTACATCATTTAAAAATGTATGACTGTGTATAGATCTTAGGTATTTTTTTGATTATTTGATACAAAAGAGAAGTCGTGATTTTCAATGTCCTTTTTTTATTTAAATTTGAATAAACAAAATTAACAGTGAGGAGCCAACAAAGATGGACCGCCTGGTGTACGAGGCGATACTGCAGAGTGATGTGTCCCTGGAAGAGTTCCCCAATGTGTACAGGTGGCGGCACACCGTCTCACTCTATACGCCACAGGAAAGGGAAAAGTGAGTCACACGCCTGTTCTCTTTCTTCTACTATTAATAAGTTATGAAAAATGGTGACAAAATTGACTGATGATGTCACCTCAGTCTTGCTTGTCACTGCTGTCTGATGAATGGTTTTATCTCTACCTTAAAAGAGCCTTTGAGTTCATGTGCGGAGATGTGGACGACAATGGATGTTCTTATCATCACATCTCTGAATAAGACAGTCTGTTTACTGCTTTATGTAGAGCCCGGCAGGAGCTAGGAAACATGGCGTCAGATATGCTGCGGTTATTTTCTGAAGAGAGCGACTACCGAGAGTTTTAGAGTAAAAACGTGCCCACTTAACTCGAACTTCAGAAGGCAGGGTATGTTTCGGAAGATCCTCCTTCTCCTCTCTTTATCAAAAGAGGATCATTTTACAGGAGTTTACTTGCCTTATTCTTCTAAAACCTGTACAATTTAGTAAATGATGATTATGTTTTCTAAGATGGCTACCGGCGTCAGAATTCAACGAAAGCATTTCCGACGCATCGCTGTCGTCGTCGATGGCTGAGTCACCCGCGACACCTACCTTCGGGCGATGCGCGCGCGCACGTCTCGCTGCTCGCACCAGCACGCCCAACAAGGACCGCGACAACGACTCCGTCAAATCGCTGCCTTTGCAGGTTAGTTAATTTATATTATAAGTTGTGACTCACCATTGCTGAAAACCGTCTAGGTAGGTTAGGTACTTCCGCAATGTCTATTTCTAGTTCTTTTAACAATATTGCGCATAACTGTGTTCTGGTTTAGAATAGACAACATGTTTATCATGTAGTAGAATGTAGTGCGGTGTATATAATCATAACAGTCGTCACATAGCTATGGGTAAGCATATCACTTATCATCAGGTCAACGACCCAGCCCGTCGTTTGTAATCTATAGTGTTTCTTGGAAATTTAAATTAATCAGCAGTTAAAGTAAATTGCTTATTTTAAGAATTAATTTTATTCATCCCTTTTTTTATTGCAAGAAAATTAGTTAAGATAATGTGCATTGAACCACATAGTACTTAACTTCGCGAAACATAAACTGTTAAGTTTCTTTACTTAAGTCGGTTAGCTACAAACATCCTTCAAACATGAAAGACAGCAATGTATAGTAATAGTCGCTGGGCTGGTACCAACCAACAGTAGTCTCCTTTATGCAGATCCTAAAGACATGCTCAGCAGCAGACATCTAGCCGAGGATAATGAAGTAATCACCATTGTTGCATTTCAGGTTTCTAACTGGTTGCGCGTGACCGGACCCAACTCGCCGCGCTCAGTGTTGACTACAAAGAGCATCGGCCACAACGTCAGCTTCGGCTTCTGATACTGATCCCCACTCCACCCCCTTCCCTCTGACGACATTATAGACAATTGCGCGAACGATACGGGCCGCCACAAGTAAACTGACCTGGCGAAGAATAAATTGTTTGTTTTTTTTTGTATCAAGATACGATGGCGATTATGATTATAGTTATTATTAATTTTCAACTGAATCATAGTAATGTTTAGAATTCGAGGTCGATATCATTAATATATAATTTGACTGTAAATAACTTCACTGATCACCAGTGGTACGGACGAGCTGCTAGACGAGTAGCTATGGTCAGGTTTGGCGCTAGGATGGTATACACTGCATCACATTATGCTCGTTGCTTGGAGATATAAGATGTTATATCCCTGTTACAATACTCTATTCCAGTATTACGCTGTAGAGAATTTTACTACTGGCTTAACGAGACCTAACATCTAATATCTTGCGACATAGTAATGATTTTAAAGTAAAAAATCTTCTTCATTATTCTCTCACTCGTTTTCAAGTGAAAGTTTCTCTCAACTTGATATGTTATTACTATATGTTTGTTTTGTTTACAAAATAGTACGAGTTTGCTTTTTATATATATAAATAGGTTTTAGTTGCGGTTGCCTGATCTTAAAGATCGCAGGCTCGAATCCGCTGTTGTATGAAAAATTTGTATTTTTCTCCTGTGTAATATTACTTGTGATCTTGACACAGATCTTTAGTCTCCATGACTCAGTAAGTTGCATAGTTAGTTGACAAAATGTTTAGTGATGGGAGATATTAAAGTCAAACTGTAGACTGACTGGTGGACGATGTTTATCCATTAATGTCTGCCTCCATGGTTGATGCACTGATGGTTTATTTGGTGACATCAACTCCTCTCGTATAGAGATGCTTTACAGCCAATAAAGCTTGCCAAAAAGGCTATCAATGTGTCCAAACCATATCAGACAGGCAGAAGTTGCATAATTATATAATTTAATTGCGTATTAAAGAAAATCTTTGTTGTATTGGTGTAACATCGGAATTAGTGGGAGTAGCTCATGTCCAGCTGATGATGATAGCTGGTGCATTTATTCAGGCATCATCTCGGATAAATCTTACAGAATGTGTGAATAATAACTATTTATTTGGAAGATATTCAAATGTTTATATCATTGTCTCCTCTAGTCTTTCATAATACAATAATTCGAATTTATTGCGTCTAGCCGGCGCAGGTCGGAGTAAATTGTATGTATATATAGTATATATGTACGTGGTGTATACATATATATATATATATGTCGCGTTGGTGTTACAGTAAGGTTTACCAATTGGGTGTTTCGTTTCCATAGAGATTTTTTTATCTATATTTAATATTATTATAAATTTTTAATAAAACTATTTGAGTATGTATAATTTAACTGCTTCATAGCACAGTTGTTATCTGGTAACAAGGACATGGTTCATTTCCTTAGGTCACATGTAGAGTTTGTCCATGATAGGGTTTTTTTGGACCAGATTTATAACCATAAAACTAGAGTATTTTGTCAGCATTCTTTACTATTCACAACTTCGTTGTCACTGTGGAAAAAGTGTTAGTTTATTGTAGATAAAAAATATGAATCTTTTGTAACATTATATACTTCATATGAAACATCTAATTGTAACTTCACAATATAATTGGTAATCTCATGTTTATAATGTATATACACTGCAACATGACATGTTTAAGAATTTCATTTTTTTATTTTGACACAATTTGCATTTGTTTTTTTTTATACCAGTCGTCGGACAATACAACTGTTTCACTGTACTGTTTAGCATTTATATATTTTAATAAAGTTATCTGTTTGAACTGCAGTTAAAGTTATGAAATCAAAGGGAAGCTCGTTGCGGAGAGGTTACAGAGATAAATTTACGGAGGTTTGTACTTTTATAATGTGGATGATTAAATGTGTAAAAGAGAAAGAGAGAAGTATGTTTTTATATACGTTTTAATTAAAAACGAACGTTAAAGAAATAAATTAAAGCTGTATTAATGGTTCTGTGTTTTCATTTGCTGACGATCAGTCCCAAAAGTTGTCCTCCTCAGAGGTCTTGGCGAGGGAGATTGGAGAGTTGTCATCCTCGGAGCGGCTGTTGTAGTTGTCGACGTCTGCGAGGAAGTCATCCGCGTAGTCCGTAGGCTCGCCAGCACCGTCCCCAATGTCAGTCAAACCCAGGCTCTCTTTGGTGTTATCCAGATCGATGTCGGCGCTGGATATGTGTTCTGCTTCCGGGTCAAAGATTGCGTTTAAAACGTCATTCCTGGTAAGGTGAGCGGCTTCTTCAGGCGGCGACATAGTTTTGTAGTTAACTTCATCACCAGATGGACTCCTTATCTGTCTAGGTGAGGTAGTTACATTAAATTTCACTTCCCGATCCGCATTATTATCATCTAAACTTTTGAGAACGTCAAATTTGGGGCTAATCACAACGGTTGGTAAGTAATTGTTGACGTCGTCTGTCGCCTTCGTGTCCCTCGAATCGATTGAGCTTTCCACCATTATCACCAGGTCGTCACGCGAGTCTATCTTTACATTGGTCATCTCCGTCACATTCTCTACTTCGATTTTCAGCAGATTTACATCATCAGTATTTCTGACCACGGGCTCTGTTCTGACGCTGTCGTGTATTTGCTCTTTGCACGGTATGGCGTCATCGGAAGCATACATCTCACTTAAACGATCCTTCAGTATCTTTAACTCCTTGATTTTGTTCATGGCTGCTGATGCTAACTCATTGGTATCATCACTGTCGATGGGTTTTTCATTAGCTGTTGTAACGTTTGTTTCTATTTGGTTATGATCTTCGACTTCTTTCTTCGCTTGGTAACGGGTCGGAGCGTTTGGTTGCAGTAAACTGTTGGCGCTGCGTCTAGGTTTTGGGTTGTGGTAGAGTTTTCTGAATTCGTGTAACGGTGTTTCTAAGTAGTTGACACTTCGCATAGGTTCTTGTACTCCTCGAGGTGCGTTCAGGTATGCATTTGGTATAGGGTTTGTAATGACTGCCGTTTTATTTTCAATATTCGGCTTCAGGTGCTTCTTTGTTTGATACACACGTAGATATTTATCAAGATCGTTTTTTATACAGTCTTCAATTGTCTTCGAGCGCATATTGTTGTCTTCGGGATTTTCATGGTCATGTTTTTTTTTAATAGAACTGCTTGGTTGGGCATCTAAAAGGAAACAGTTTTAAATAAATAAATGCCTGTACTTCCGTCGCAGTGCCTAAGAATTTCTCTTCTAACACGAAGGACCCTGGATGGTTTTTGGAACCACGTGTGAAGTAAAGTTGGTGGTGGTAGGATTTTTCAAAACCTACTTGGCTAATTACCACCGTTATATTTATATTCCGGCTACCAACGAACGAGTGTCAAAGCATTCTTTGCGAGCACGCTTAACCATCCACAGCCTCATTGTCACTTGGAAAGTGGAGGTAATTCAAGCTCGTCGAACTGTATGTAAAAATAAGATCCCAGCCTTCTTTAACTCATAGCTCTGGCCTAATTAATTTTGACAGTTCAAAATTAACAACTTACTAAAGGTCTTCTCTTTATTTTCCAAAGTGAAGACGGCGTCATTGGCGAAAAGTAACTCTTCATTCTTCATCCCCGACCGACGCCTCCTAAAGTCGAGGAAGGACTTCTCGACCGCTTCTGCCTCTATCTCCAGCTTCCGGAGCCGCAGCTTTGCTTCTCGAAGCATCGAGTTGGGACTCTTCTCGCGTGACGTCACGCTCGGTTGCTGCTTTATGCTGTCTTTGCTGTAATATTTTTTTTACACTAATATATAATTTTTTACACTAAATACCATCTTTTACAGATGTATATATATAGACGAATATTATTTGTGTGTATATATAAACATACATTCAAAATATAATTTCTAAAAAAAAAAAAGGAATTGTCCCGGCATTTGTAATTGGGATTTGAGGAAAACACTGGTTGACAAATGAGAACATGTTATGGTCTTAGACCTCACCTTCTTAACTTCAACTTGGCCTCGCGCAGGAATGATTTTGGACTCTTCTCTCTCTTATTATTCTCCTCTGCCGTCTCCGGTATATTGCTGTAAGGATTTGACTTTGTTACATTTTTACATATGTACTTTTAACTACTATTTCATTATCATTAAAATTTCCGCGTAGGGTCGGTTCATAAACAGACAGCTCACACAATGTGCCTCACAGCTGAGATTCGGCGACCAACTCTATCTAAGGGAATATTCAAATTGTTCCCACAGGTGGGATTAGTCTCTCCTCTCACTAGGTCCAGTTATTAGTTAAAGCCTCAATATCATCCTGACTTTCTGTCAATGGTTAAAAAACTTCTATGAGCTTTCATAAATCTATCTAGAAGTGTTAAGATGTATGACAGTATTAATTACCAATTAGTAGTATTGCTAGGTGAACTATTAATAACCATCTCGGCAGACTCTCCAATTTCTGGTGACGGGGGACACGGCGAGCTTGTTTGCGCTAGGTCCTCTGAAAAGATATTACTTTGTACAAGATTTTTTTTGTTTGACGAATACACGAGATAGTCGAGATGTTCACTTGATAATAAGTGACACGCCCCATAAAAATGTAGCCCTTTTCTGGTGAGATATACTTTAAAATCACATTATGTTTGTCGCGTTGAGACATTAAGTATTTCGACACGTTACCGCAGTAATTATTATGTGGGAGCTATATTACCTGATTTTAAGTGATATTGTATTCTGCGATCTTAAGGTAACATGGTGGTTACCTGCTTCGATTTAGAAGCGATAAGTGAAGGAGTTTGATTTGTGGAAGGATATATTCGAAATATGCCACCATACCACCATTGCTATATTGCGAGTGTCAATATACGTGGAGGGATCAAAAAGTAAAGAGAACGACATATATACTCCTTGGTAAGAAAAATAAATAAATATTGGCATAGCTCAGATACATATTAGTAATAATAACAAAAAAAAATGTTTGATTCTTTTGTTTTTTTTTTTTGGATGACATGATAATTTAATGTTTATTTATAACGAACTTGCAAAAAAATCTATTTTTTTTTGGGCGCTCTAATATATATATATATGTGTATATAGTTGTTATTACGTTTATAGTACCGTATAAATAAAAATTAAATGCATTTTGTCAATTTAGAAACACCACCGTGCCACGTAACTACGTCCGGAAATCTTTACCTGCAACCTCCTATACTCATGAAGATGTGGCCAAAGGCGTTGAGAAAGTGTAAAGGAAGGAACTGACATTACACGGCGCGGCTAAATTTTACAAAACACCCACTGCTACTCTTCACAATCGTTTAAATAAAAAAAAACCGGTGCTTAAAGTGATACACTTGGTCGCCCTCCTGTATTTGATCATGAAACGGAAACGAGATTCGTAAATGGTCTAAAAGAAAAATCGAGTTTCGGTCTATCTAGAAAAGAAGTGATTTTATTAGTGGTACGCTATGTGCGATTGAATAAAATACATACCACATTTAAAGATAACATTCCAGGACCAGATGGGTCACAAACTTCCTAAGACACAGGCTTTCCCTTGATATAGCCCAGTCTCTAGAACAATGATTCCCAAAGTGGTCTATATCGACCCCTAGGGGTCTATGACAACCTGCAAGGGGTCTACGTCAGCGAAAAAATATTTGGGGGTCCTTGAAATGAAAATGGGGGTCCACGATAGTGGATCTCAACACATACACTGATAGTACCTCTTTACTTACATCATACTATCTTATAATATCAAAACATATACATTATTTATAAAAGTACCTATGAAGTAAAAAATTTATTATATATGTTTACAAAATTGTGTAAGTTGTAGGATGTTGGTAGTTTTAATTTAAATTTAATCAATAAATGTATAAATTAACATGGGTTTTTACTTTAAGTTTTTAACACTAAACTTCACTAGTTAGAAATTTACAGGAAATCAATATCATGTAAGTAGGGAGTCTACCCAACACGGAAAAACATGGCAAGGGATCTACGACACAAAAAAGTTTGGGGAACTCTGACCTAGAATATTCAAGAAAAAACACTAATCCTTTTATCATAGATGAATACTTCACAATGCTGGAGTCAACATTAAAGGAATTAAATTTGGAACAACGACCACATTCAATATGGAATTTGGATCAAACATCAGTGTTTAGACCACTCAAAGACAAAAGTGGTTGGAAAGAAGGGTGGCACCATCTTTTCGAACTACACGTGGTGCTGGCAGAAAAAATATCACTGTAACGGCTGTTAGTGCGAATGCCAAGAAAATATTTTTTTTTAATTTAATTTAAAGGGAAATTTGTGGAGATTCATGGGTAGCTGAAACTGAGAGCAAATATGATTTAGGGCTGTCTTATGCTGCGAGTGTAAGAGGAGGGATGAACACACAAATATTTTATAATTACATAGAAAATGTTTATTCCTGCCGTAGGAAAAGGAAGACCAATCCTAGTTTGCGACGGACATGGCAGTCATGTTGATCTCAATGTAGTCGTATAAGCTATTGGAAACAATATAACGATATTAAAATTATCGCCTCAGATCCCATATCCTACATCCGTTGGACGTGGCTGTGGTCAAGTCTTGCAGTAGATGGGACGCTAAATTAATTGAATGGCAAAGACAAAATACAGGTGTTAAAGTGCCTAAGAGGGTATTTTCTTAGATTTTAGGGTAAAGGGTATTTTCTAGCTTTTTGAGTCAAGTCGGTAATAGTTAAATAATACCCGATAACTCGATTTCTGTACACGTCTATATCACAGTGCAGAAGAATGAAACATTCAGGAAAATTACGTCATCTTCACTTAAAAACTTGAGTTAAGTATTAGGTAGAATAAAGACATGGTATAGGTATTTTTGCCATAAAGTACTAAGTATGGCTAATTTGCTGTATTAATGATTTGATTTTGACCTAAAAATTACAGAATATAAAGTGTTTTTATATTGTACTAACTGTGGCTGCGATTTGGCTCGTGCAGAATAATTATTTTTAAAAGTAAATAATATTTCTAAAACAAAAGTGGCCTAACTCCCTATTACATCAGCTATTTACCAATTAAAGTCCCGTCAAAATTGGTCGAGCCGTTTCAGATATTAGCCGGAACAAACAGACAGACACACATTAATATTAAAAAATGTTACTTTGGTACATGTACCGCGTATACATCCAAACGCATTTAGTAAAAATCGGTTTTTTAATATTACAAGCAGACACTCCCATTTTTTTTATTTGTATAGATTGAAGATAAATAACATTTTTTTAGAAGTTTTTTTGTGTTTTTAATTATGGCATTTTTTTGAGATCTTATTATTTGGTTAGCTGTTTAATTTTGAAATATTTAGTATTTTACGTTTTGTGCTACTTATTTGTACGTGTGTGCGTAATTGTGTTTACAATTATTTTGGCATTAACAATAAAAGATTTTATATCATTGATGTCTTTCATTTTCTGTATAATCTTATCTTAAATTATTTGTGTTATCTGTGTTATTTGATGGTAATTTGATATTGTAGCCCACTGACCTTCAATATCGTCTCACATTAATTTGAACGATTTTAGAAACTACTTCGATCTTTCCCCACCACACCACACCAAGGACATTGTAATTAATTTTTTTTTGCTTTCGAATAAATATAACAAGGATTTAACGATATGCCATAAAAATATGCTCTTTGTACTTTATTCACTATAGATATAATTTTAGCTGAAGTTAACATGTACTGTTCTACAAGACGTCAAACACAACACTGCTCATCTCATTGAAAAACCGTTCGATCATCCCCCCACTCATTCTATTATCAGTTATCTAATCGTGGGCCAGAAGAGCCGATGATGTGCAAGAGAATCATGCTCAGCGGCTTACTGGAGAAGGCTTGTATACAACAATGGAATGGTGATGGTAACATCGCACCGACCTTGCCGTGAGGTTCCTGCGCGGACCGCCGCTGGTTTGATGTTGCTGCCTGCCGGAGCGAAGCGGCTCTTCAGCGATCGCCATTGTTTCAGCAACTGTCTGAAATTTTTAAACCTCTTAAATGACCTCATTGTAAAAAAAATAATAATAATCATACAGCATTAGGTCTCGTGATTGTGGTAGCACAGGGAGAAACAAGAAAGGCTATATGGGCCATTCCTCGGACGTGCTTAGGTGTCGAAGGTCGCACCGGTGCATTCGGTAGAAATCCTGGTGTCTGTTGTAACTGACATCCAGGCCATTAGGCTATCGGAGGGGCTTCAGTGGATATAAAGCCAATATACCCCTGATTTCCCTCCCCCACAAAAATAGGGTATCCTTTGATAAACCCAGTCATTTGTGTCAATCTAATATAAAAATTTATGATATAAAATTTTGTATTATTTGCAGAGGGGGTACCGGCGCGTTTCGGCGCGTCTGTCCAGCGCGCCCACGAATGGCACCGCATCGCCCGGCACAGGAGCACGCACACGCGGCGGCGCGAATACGCTTAGTTCCTCGCCAGCTCCGCGCCGCAGACCCGTCGCCGTGCGCGCGCCGCTTGGGTTTACGCTACATTAAAACAATACAACACTCGATTTAAACTTCACTCAATATTAAGCACCAGTATTAACTACTGAGTAGGACAAACAATGTTTTTCTAACCTCCACTTATGACTTTTGATAGTTCCACATACAACGAAATAGATATGAATCATCAGTCTTCTGCCATTTTCCCAGCTAGCAAGGTCGGCACAGTATGTACTTACCTTCCATATCCCTCTATCAGCTGACATATTATATATGCACACTCTTCTTACACATATCAACTTTCACACCATCCCTCCACACTTTCTTCGGTCTTCCTCTAGCTTTAAACCATCCACGTTCATTTTCATTACTTTCTTTATTGTATGTCCTTCATCTAACCTAACCTAACCTCTTGCTCCTCAATTGATAGGAATCCGAGTATTTTCTTTATACAAGGTACCAGGTTTATTTAGAAGTTCCACGGTAGTTAAAAAGTGATATTACATATGTACGAAGAATTTTAACAGCCTCCTTGGTGCATTGGCTAATCGCTAGCCTAGTTTCTGGTTCGATTTTTAGATCACACGTAGCGGGGTTAATTCGGGGTATGGTTTTTTTTCGTATTTGGCTGCCACCCTCATATAATAAATCAGCCGCTATATAAGCATTGCTGTATTAGGATTATCAACATATCAGAACCAGAGCATTCTGTGTGGTCTGCTTCACAACAGTCCCATTGCCATTTGATGCTACGTGAAATTAAAACGAACGATAGCCCATAGCTGATGAAAAAGGTTACCACACCCCTGTGCAGTTGGCATAAGAGCGGGCGCGGTCCGGGGCCGCGGTGAGACCATTCGCGCGGCCACCAACTCCGAACGTAGCCGGATGTGCTCGCGAGTCAGCTCATCGATGTGCTCGCGTTGCTGCAAACGAAAAAGAGGAAGTAGATAGATTATTAACATTTTTTTTCACATTTGTCTAAGACATAGAATTTATTTAAAAGCGTAATATACGGTATTAAAACAAATGTGTAAAATATATTTAAAATGTTCTTATTCTCTGGCTCACCTGGTCAGCGAATGTCTTAAGGCGTTCATTTTCCTCTCGTAGGATAATTTCTATATGGCGGTCGCGTCCACTGGATGTGTCAAGAGCTCCAGATCGGGTACGTTCGCGACTAAGGTCCGACGCCATTTCCTCGAAATTCGCCTGAAATTTTATTTTTACGTATTACTCTACTGCCACTTCAAGAGCATTTCTGTGGTAACATGAGGAATAGAGTATTCTGATTGAACATGCTTCACCATCCACGATCTCATTGTGGTATAACAAAAAGTGACAATGACGCACCTGATTGTAATTCACATTTTTCTGCTTCTTTAGATCGTTAACTAGTTGATTGGGAGTTCTCACGGTTTCATCACTCCTGTAGTTTCTCTCCAACTCCTGCTCATTGTTCATCGTCGCGCTAAATTCTCCTTTCCTTTCCGTCATCACGCCTTTCTCGACGAAGCATTTAACTTCGTCTTTTGCCATTGACAACTGCTTCTTTACTAGCAATAACTCTTCTCCCAGAAGATTGCAACGAGAGTTCAGTTCGTCTCTTTCTTTCAAATTGTCTATATCCATCTTGGTATTACTTGCACAGAACTGTTTCAGTTTCTCCAGGTCGCTGCGCTCCTTCTCTATGACGTCGCGCTCGTTCCTCATGGCGTTGAGTCTACTCTCCAACACGATCACTTCACTGGATATTTGGTTTTTCATCTCTTCGCCGCGTTGCTTCAGCATCTTTTCCACTTCGCCAATTTGCTTCCTAAGATTATCTTCCTGCAAAAAGTATAAATATATCGACCAAGCTGGCCTACGCTGGTACACAGAAGTTATTCATGGAATATGTCTGGATTACACACAATGTTCTTCTTCACCGAAAACTCAAGCATAGTGGAAATGGAATCCGACCCTCGCTGAGACGCAGAGCTATCATGACTTCATTTACTACATAAAGTGAAATAAATAGCAAACGGCTTTGATAACAAAAATAAATTTTAAAAATTTGACATCCTCCAAAAAGACGGCTTCTTAAATTTATCAGGTTTTTTTAAATAGAACAAAATGAGAAGTTTTTTTTATATTGAATAGCCAAGTGCTTGACTACGATCCCACCTGGTGGTAAGCGGAGATGTAAGCCAGGTGATATGGCGTACTAGTCTAAAAGAAACCTTTTCACTCTTCTCTTGAACCCCACGTATTCCTATGAATACTCACGCGGATGGCCAGAGGAGCACCCGAAAGGCGCTACGCGGTAACTACACGGAGTGTTCGTTCATTCAAAAAGCTCTTATTTCAAGCAGCTGGAAGCTTGCTTGTCACGCACGCCTGCCATACCCTGTCAAAGGCCTTAAAGACATCTTGGGGGACATTATTTGATTTCCCATTATTCTCCAAGGCATCGGCTCATAAATAATATAGTCAGTGAGCAGGTTGTTATGATCTAGATATGCTATGAGCCGTGATTATTTTCACCAGTTTTACACAGTATTGAAGTAATCGAGATAGGTCAGTAATTCGAAAGGTCAGCATTACTACTCTTTTTAGGAACAGACTGAACGCTCGCAAGCTTCTATGAATTCGAAACTACGCTAGTCCTTAGAGAGGGGCGGTACAGTGGTGTTAGCATAGGTACCAATTCGAGTCTACAAGTTTTGACACATTATCCGGTAATACGTCTGGTCCACTGGCTTTATCCACATCCAAACGATGCAACGTTTGCAATATCTGAAAGGTGCTGAAAGTTAATCTGATGGATGCTCATTCTTGCTGAAGTCTTTTTGGGCGAAAGATCACCGCAAAGCTTGTTTTCGCCACCAAGGGAATACCGAATTTCTTTTACCTTTGCATTCAATCGTTCGTTTTCAATTTGCACCGCACTCATAGCAGTGGACATGTTGGAATGCTGCTGGCGCAAAGCTCGCGCCAGACCCCATAGGAACTTCTTCTTCTGTCGTATGTTCGATTCCAGTTCGGCTTCGCGCGCCTTGAATGTTTCCTCCATCTACAAACGCAATTTTTTAAAAAAACCTTTTTTTAGCAATTAAGCTGACCTTTAATCCAAATAGTGTTAAGTGACTACTTGGCCCAAGATAATTAAGCGTGCTTGCCCAAAATACTTTCGCTCCCATATGTTAAATCGGAACACCGCAATGCTGTTATGGAGGCAGGTTTACAATATGAGGATGATAGCTAGCCAGTTCGATAAAGTAATAACATAATATTAATCTCATTATTCAAATTTTGTTTAATTTCTGCATTAACCAAAAATCTTGTATTTCATATTTACCTCATCATATCGTTTCTGATATAGTAACGCATGATTTGCTAGTGAACGTTTTATTTTCCTCTCCTCTTCTTCTTTCACCATCTCCACTTCAGTTTCGTACGCAGACTTTATCTGTTCAAACATCTGATAAAAGATTAATGAGAAATTTTAGTACATGGTGTAATCGTAATACTGTCAATGGTTCAAAGAATTTTGGAAATAAATCTAAAAATTCTAAATTATCATCTAAACTTGTTTTATATAACTGCGACGAGACGAACAGGAAGATCACCTGATAGTAAGTGATACGTCAGCCTATCACAATGTGGAATTAATGTGGATGTTTCTTTATCACCAAATTGTTGTTTGGCGTTTGAAATATGCTATCATAATAAGTTTTGTTACCGCAGTAAGTTTCATTACAGTGGTAATTTCACTTTGGCGCACTTCAATCCAATGCTCACACGTAATTCTTCGGCGGAGGAAATATATGGTGCAGTGCAAAATATTACTAAACTGCCTCCATAACAGAGTGGTCTTGTAATAACAGGTCCTTGTTTCGATTCTGAGGAATCAAACCAAAAACCTTACCAGAGCAACCGGAAGTAGATGAAAGCTGCAGACCACATTTGGTAAAAGTCATTGGAGAGGGCCTAAACTCAACAGTCGGTAAATAAAAGGAGATGAAATGGATGATGACAATTCTTAAATATCAACCAACAATATGGAAGTCATAAAACCTCTTCAATGATAGTCCTCTCCATAACATCAACATTTTTTAGCAAACTCTCAATTTTTATCTGTTCCAAACTCGAGTCCTTCGCATCCTGAAAATGACACAACTGAGGAACATCCTCAATATTCACACATATCTTTTTTTTTGCATAGTCCAATTTTAATACTTGATGGTAATATTATAATAAAAAACATGGTACAAAAAATTATTTTGTAAAACAATAAAATTGCTAAATCAATGAAATCATGTATCATAATCATTTCAGCCCATTAATACCCTTTTGAACAACAGCCTCCTTGAAGAGATCCAATTACTATACTCACCTTGTTTAATTTGTGAGTCGATAAGCACGGTAATCTGTTAATGATAGCAGGGAGAGCTTTTCTTGAAGTTATTCCCTTTTGTTGCCTTTATCTACATGCTGAGGTTAGGGTTGTGGAAATTTTGATCCTCAACATGGAGTTTAAGATTGGCAATCAGTAGTATAAATCTCCCTTGAAGGGTTTCTATTCATTGGCTTCATGACTATGTGCCTTTTATTTGTATACAACTTTCTATATGTTATACCTGGTACATTAGCTCCTTCTTCTTTTTATATTTCTTGCGAAACCTTGATATTCTCTGTTTACAGCTGTCACAGTATGAATAATGCTTGCACATTGGTGACTTTTTACTGCATTTAGTTAAACTAATTGAAGATACCCATGAACTGCTTGATATACTAGCTTCTGATGTGTTAACTACAATAAAACAAGAATGCCAGTCTTAAATAAAGATAGAATAAACCACAGTTCTGAAATTTACAGTCTTGTCTTGCACATATTTCTGTTTCTACTTTTTTTATCAATAATGCAGAGCAAAATTATTATATTTTTTGCCCTTACCAGCTTCAAAAATTGTAGGCTGTTGTTGATGCAATGGGAGGTTTTGAAGTATACATAGGAGTAATGGATTATTCTGTTCTTTCTTATACATTCCAACTATATTGGATGCTGTCTCTGAATCACACTTAATACCTGTAATAGTAAAAAATCCTTTTTAGGTACACCTTTATAGATATTTAAGCGGTTGATAACTCCATAGTGACCAAAAAAGTTAAGATTAATATTTTACTGATTTAGTACCATAGAGATATTTAAATCATGCATACCTAAACAATTTAAAATACACCAGACATCATTGTCTTTAAATTTTAACTCTTTATATGCATCAGTTGTGCTTCCTAGCAAAGATGCAGCTAAGTCAAATCTCATGTTAGCTAATGGTATCTCTGATATAAAAACTGAGAGACTATAATTAAAATCCTGTAAGCAAGATTAAAAAACAATTTCTACATTTCAATTGCAAAGACATTTTTTACACAATGTATATTAAGATGGGCATAAACCTGGTGGAATCTCTCGATGAAACTTGGTGAAAAATTAATGCAGACATTAAAATTAACTGTGTATCACATTGCACTTATTATCTTAAGACTAAAATGGTATATTCCATTATGTCAGTAAAATTGTTGTATATAATTTAAATATTAAATTACATTATTGATTAATAAATATAGTACACTATCAGTATCAACACAAACAAAATAGGCATAAGTATTGCTTTGTATTGTAGTTAAGCATTTATAACAACACACAATCATATATTTTAATTTTGATAAACAAAATTTGCAGATATGAAATTTTTACCATACGTAACAGATATTCAACAATAAGAATGTTCAATGCTTGATATGTATATTCAAGACGCTGCAAAAAGTTTTTTTGGCACATTAGTGGGTCACCTAAAAACAAAATTTATGTAATTGTATTGAAAATGAAACTATAATGAAATTTTGACAAAACAGAAAGCCGCAATTAATATATCCAATTGTACATAGAAAAGAGCTGAGAAACTTTTATATTCAGTTTTTCAGCTGTTCTTATTTGTTTAATTTTTTTGTCTTCTGTTTTATAAGTTGCATTTGAAAATTTATTTCTTTTATATGAACATACCTGTATTTACACTTTTTAATACATTAATGATTTGTCCCCTTAAATAAGATCTGAGATCGCTTAACACACCATTTTTTTCAAATAAATCGTAAACAAATTTTTGAAAATCTTCTGAAGATTTGCTTTTTTCTATATCATTTGAATTATTAGACACTTGATCTTTTTCCAAAACAATTTTTTCCATGGTTTATTACATTTACTACTTTTACCTTATTAATATTTTGACTACACTCTTAATTTATAAAAACATTAACCGAATAGAAATTAATTTCAAATTTCCCAAACAATTTTGTTTGACAAATGTTTGTTGACATTTCCGGTTAGCATCAAAGACAAGATTTGTGAAAAATATACAATTTATTTATTTGAATTTAAAATACCAAATATAATTATAATAAGCTTTTATAATAACTGTAATTTATATATTTATTAACTTTGATGATAAGAAAAGTTTATAGGATTCTCATGATTTCTTTCTATTTATATAATAATTTAAAATAAAATATACATTAGTTTCCGTTATAGAAGAAATATTTTGACATTGTTCTCAACTGTCCCTGTGGCGCAGAGGATAGCGCGTTGGACTTCTAATCCAAAGGTCGTGGGTTCGATCCCCACCAGGGATGATACACAAAAGACGTTTTTTGAAGCGTTTTTTTAATAAAAAACAAGGCTTTTTATTGGCTGTATATTGATTTTAAACGAAAATCATTTTTCTTTCATTAAAACTATAAATAGGTATATGACAATTGCCCAGGTTCCTTATGGTTGAATACAACAATAAATTTTAATAGATTTTTATTTATAAATACTGTGCATTATACTAATGCATTGCGGAGCCAAAACAACACATGTTCGTATAATATACTATTTGTTAAAAAAGAATAATTTTTTATTATGCTGCAATTTATTGAAAGGTTAATGGTATAAAACATTAATAAAATAATTTACCACGATATAATAATATTGATAGTTAATTGTCGAATTTTTAAATACTCATAAAAATTTAGGCAGAATTTAATACCTTAATTTGTTTGTATCTTCTTTAATTGTTACTTGAGTCATAATTAAAAACTGATCTGTCTTAATTAAAAGTTAAAGAAGCATTAAATTTTTTTTGGTTTGGTATAATCATATAAATCAACTTTCATTAACAAAACAACAATCATTTAAATTTACGCCATCTACCGCATTATAGTAGAACTTTCTTGTGTTTTACCTTTTAATTAACTGCATCAAGCTGTGGATTGTTTTCTTAATATCAGTAGCCAGTAAAAGTAAACTATGATTGATTCCTTTTGCCAAAGATCGGTTAGATAGGCACCGAGAAGGTAGTCTGTCTCGTGGACGAAAATACATAATAGTATAACTATTTCTGTGTTTACGTTAGATCAATGTATCTAATGAAATTATTGGGACAACGTCCTTTAATACCTTATTTTAAGATGATCAGCATAAAATTATGTTATGTATATAATTTAAGTTGCGCCATAATGTTATTGGCAGAAGTATCACTTACCTTTAGCTGTACACATAGCCGTACATCGGAGGAAACGAAGAATACTTTGAGATAGATGAGATACGTAGTATTTGATGCGATACATACGAAGAGTACTTTGAGATAAATGAGATACGTAGTATTTGATGCGATAGATACAAAGAGTACTTTGAGATAGTAGTTACTCAATTACTGAACAGTTAGCGACGTCTAGTATTTTGGTAGCATACTGTACACCAATATACGAACCTTTCATTTGTGTATATGGACAGACGTTTTTATTCTAACAATTTTGTCAATCGTGTCTATAGTTATATTAAATAGAACTTTGTGTTTTCACTGATGTGCGGCCTACTATACGGCATATTCGACATCTTTACGTCGAATGTAGAAAAATGATAAATATCTAATTATTATTTTAATTTTAATTTAGTGATATAATTCCAAGCAAACTATTCTTGTTTGCAGCTAAGATTTATATTTATTTTCATGCTCTTTGTAATACAGAAGTAGAATATTAGAGTTTTTATTAAACTTTTTATCTATGAGTCATCATAATTATCATAACTTTTTTTGACGCTAAATACAGAAGCGTGAACAGTATAATAATAATTCTGGTTTATTTTTGGGTGGTTGTGATAATATATTTTTTGTACTTGCGATACATGCATTATTTTGACATTGTCAAACATTAAAGTAATCTGTCAATGTTTTAACTTGTTTACTTAATACCATTAGAGGTATTAAAATTTAAAGGAAAACTTTTTATTTAGTTATTATATAAACCTCAAAATAATTAAAATGAGAAGACGAGCAGGAGTTGGAGCTATACAAAAGCAGAAATTAGAACAAGAAAAGTATAAAGAGAAAAGCTCTGAACTACAGGAAAATCAATTTCAACAGATGTCTAAACAATTAGAAGTATTTAGAGAAAATCTTGAAGATTTTGCATCTAAGCACAAAAATGAAATTAAAAAGAATGCACAATTTAGAAGGCAATTCCAAGAAATGTGTGCTGCTATTGGAGTAGACCCACTTGCTTCTGGCAAGGGGTTTTGGTCTGTTTTAGGTAAGTTTTTAAGATTTTTTCCTTTATGGAGTGTATCGAGTACGATCTATATTCTATATTCTGGTTTATTATTATTGAATAATGAAGCCCTTGATTAAGATATATAAGATATGGATGATGAAGTACTTTATATATTAAAATGCCATGTAATAATTGATAATTATTAATTATGTTATGTATGTGGGTGATACACTAAATCTCTATACCCTATAATTATTAATTAATTCTTTAAGTGTTAACATTTTAAATTTTGCCCTGTCATCTGTTGAACTTTTAAAAAAGTTGCCTTGTTTAACTGCTGTTCTCTAACAGGTATCATAGAATGTGAAAAAAAAAATGTAAATGTCAAGAAATTAATAAATAAATTACTTTTATCAAAAGAGCTAAACCAAATATACCATAAATTTGTAAATGCCTAATAAAAAGGATCAAGTTTTACACACTATATACATTGTTAAGATGTATAGCCATGTACAATGCAGCTGTAGATGAAATAGTTAATTACTATTAAGTGTATGTACCTTAAAAGTAACATAAACAAATAAATAAAAAATAAACTTGGAAAACTTGCTATTTTAAAGACATAATATTCTATTTGACAAGTAGGTCTTTTAATTATTCTTAAGTAGATAGAGAATTGCAGAAAACCAAATTTTACGCAAATTTCTCAGTAAAGAAAAAAACAAGTTGTTCTCAAATTATTTTTTATTGATATCTTATCGCTGATTTTATATGATGGGTTCTTTTTATATGCAATTATGTTCAAGAATGCGGTAGTAGAACATACAGTTAATTTTAACACACACTTTGAGGTACCTAAATATTATTTTAAGATAAGATAGGGGTGTAAGTGTTCCTATACAACAACTCATAGGATGCAAGACAACCTCACTTGCTTGTGGTGCACTCTGCTAATCAACAAACAAGGCTCTGGCGCCCTACCAACTGTATTGGGCCAGAGTGGTGGGAACCGGCCTAAATCTCCCCGTCTTTAGGGGAGGCATATAACCAAGAGTGTATGTCTATGATAAAATTGCAACAGTTTGATGCAAGAATAATTCTTTATTAGAAGTATATAAGAACTAATAATCTTACAAGGAAAAGAAATAATAAAAAGATTTGGAATTATATCCTATTGCTACACCTTTTATTTTTTTAATAAAATATGTAATAATTGGTTGAGTTATTTGGTAATTACTGTGCTAACAGACACAAAAGTAAAATCATCAAACTCTTATGTAAGTAATTTGTTTCTATTTGATATAACTTTATGAACCACCTTTTAATAAACAATTTAAACATTTCAATAATTTCAATTTATTTACTAAATAAATTTGACACATATTTATAAAACAAATATAAACATTGACTTTCTATAAAAGTAAACAAATACTGTTATTAAAAATAGAATGAGATAATATAAAGTAGTTGAAATTACGAAATAAATCACATCGATATTTAAATTATAATTTAATATTCAAACTATTGTTAATTAATTACTGAGAGATGACTTTAATAATTTCAATTAAAAAATTTGTTTTGTCATCCCTGGTGGGGATCGAACCCACGACCTTTGGATTAGAAGTCCAACGCGCTATCCTCTGCGCCACAGGGACCTATGTAATTGAGTTAAAATTTATATTACTAAACTGTATTCACAATTCTATATTTAATTATTAAATTGGTTTAATTAGTTATTACTGACGGTTCAACCATAAACAAAGATTTTTAGTTGAACCATTATGATGTGTACATCATACCCTTATACTTGTTTACATTCTCCTTCCATTTTTTATATATATATATATGTGAGTTTAACAAATAAAAAAACTTGTTTACGAAGGAGTGCATTTATGCGATAAATTAAGTTCTTTATGAAACTCGATATATTATTGCGTAACATTGTAAAAGTTCTGAGTTTAACTTTTAGATATAGTGGTATAAGTGGGGATACGTAGATAAATAATTGTGATGATTTTTAGTGAACATGTTACCTATGTTTATACAATACTATTACAAAAGGGATGCCACTATATTCAACTCGCTCTTCGCGAAGCAGAACTTGCGCTATAGTCTCGTTAGAAGTGCTGAACGGCCAGCATACCTGTTGATAGATTACGTACATATGTAGTGGAATTTGGCCAACGGTAAGGGCATAACTATATGCAGTAATCCCCCTTATAACATGGTACTCTAATAACGCATTTTCATATTACACGATTTCAATGCCCCATATAGCTCGGGCATTCCTCTATATAACGTGGGGAGTTACCACATTATATTTCTGTACTGTGAAACTTATAGTGATTTGTACAGTTCATAATTAGTAGTGGTTTTATATATAACTATTTTTTTTAGTTAATATATATATGTTTTTTATTTGAAATGTTCTTAGTTTGATTTGATTTAAATAAACTCTTTTCTTAATATTAGATTTAAACTCCTTTAGCGATAAAAGCTAAACGTGAATAATTTATACGTATCGCGTTATACGGGAATACTCCTACAACGCGTTTTCCTATACGCGGTACGAATCTACCGTGTTATAGGAGGGGATTACTGTACATGAAAGTTCCACCTAAATCGGTCCTATAATTATCTGTAACAAACCGACAAGCTAATATTTTTTTTGTTATTAGTAATATTTATCGTTGCAGGTATTGGTGATTTCTATTACGAATTGGGCGTGCAGATTGTCGAAGTGTGTTTGGCAACCAATTATAAGAACGGTGGCCTGATAACCTTGGACGAGTTGAGGAGCAGGCTAGTGGCTGCACGCGGACGGGCGAAGAAGCATCAGGACATCACCAACGAGGATTTGTTGGCAGCTGTTAAAAAGCTCCGGATATTCGGAAATGGGTGAGAGATAGTTTTCCCGTGATCTTCGCTCCATCTGATGTTTCTGTAAAGATTAGATTCCATGTTGTTTTATTTTAGATTTACAGTGATACCTATAGGCAAAGGCAAGTGGCTCGTCCAGTCGGTGCCGGGGGAACTGAACCTTGATCAGACCTTAGTTCTGCAAAAAGCGAGCGCTTTGAGCACGGCTTGGGTGTCATCCAGTATACTTACGGCCGATTTAGGGTCAGTATTATATAATATACATTTTCCACCCATCGCCTCGTGAAGTTAACCAAAGGACAGTATGGAAACACTACTCTGTGTTCTTGTAGGAAGAACGCTGCTACTGGGGTTTATAATAATTACTGGGGTAACGAAGTTTATCATTTTATATCTTAAGGCAACTAGCACAATTAAGCGTGCATCATTCTTATATAAGCTCCAAAACAAAGATGTAATTATTTTTAGCTTCTTTAGTGCTGTAAGCGATTGTAATGATCATAACATTTTTTTATTTATATGCATGAAAATTTGATCAAAGATTTGTTTCCGTCAGTAAGATTACATTTTAATTTTTTTTTAATATTTTGTACCTGTATAAATAAAATTGAGGCAACTAGGCGTTAAATAGAACAGGCTGATTTTTTCTTCAGACTTGATCACTTTGACCACGAACCTCAAACATGAGCAAGGCAAGGCTTTAGAAATACATAATTATAATGTTTATTTTACAGATGGAATGAAACGAGGGCCCAAAACGCCCTTAATCATATGGTGAAGGAAGGCTTGGCCTGGGTTGACACACAAGACTCTACCGAGACTTTGTATTGGTTTCCCAGTATGTTCGCCGAGTGCGTGAGCGCGTAATACATGAACAGTAAACGTATTGCTTTTTTTTATGGGACGAAGCGACAAGATAAGCAGGACCTGATAGTAAGTGATACATACCCACATAAATGTGATGCTAGGATATTTATACTGCGACACATTTTCATAATTTTTTAATTGAATGAAGTGACACGCCTGCTTGATAATGCTGTGCTAACCAGGATGATATTTACCTAGATATATAACCCTTCAAATACAGTAATGTTTGCGGACTTCTCTTTGGCGGTAGGAACAGCAGCTGCAGTTATACCTACCGAGATGGTGTCCAACGACAGAAATCTAGCATTATTAAAATTGTTTTGTATTTAAAATTAATAAATTATTTATCGTTGAATTTTGTTTTTTTTTCACTATGAACATATCTGTATGGCGAATTCATTATACATGGTTTACATTTTCTTACTAGATGACGCAAGAACTAAAATTTTGACTAATTTCATATTACAATTGCACTTTAAAAAAAAATGTGATGTGACAAATGTGATTTCATTCCATTTTCCACCAATGCGTGGCTCTGGAGTCAAACTGGGATCCTCTTTGTGGTCACAGGACACGGGTTAGCTGTTGCGCGACGGAAGTAGATAATAAAGAATAGAGAGTATTTAGAACCAAACAATATACACTAATAAACAATATATTTTTTATTGTAAATAAAATAAAACAATAAAACTTAATTATTCATAATTGCACTGGATTTGTTAAATGTTAACTGCTCGAGCTGTGATCATCACGCGGTGAACCGACCACAGGCAGCTTCAATTTGGATCTCAGCTCGTTGTTCTCTTTGAACAACGCCTCCAAATTCTTCTTTAATTTCACCGTCATGTCCACATAAGATTCTTTCCACCTGGAAAATGGTAGTAGCGTTACAGTTCACTGGTAGTAGGTCTGTCGTCGGAGACTACCACGCATATTTCTACTAACAGTGGTGTGCAAATATTAGGACCCTACATATGAAATTAGCGTTTTGTCGTACTGACCACTTTATTCTGAAATATCTCCTCTTTGGTTAAGAATTCCAAATTCAAATTTATAAATTCATTTAGCTGGTACATTTGAGTTTTGAAAACAGTCATTCATTTGTTTCTTCTTTGGCGTCGCTTATTACCGCACCGCAAATATGAAATATCGGTATATTTACGAGTATCAGTTCTACCGTGGCCCCAGTGCTGCAGAAAAAGTTCGAAGGACTAATGATGTGTACGGCGCTGGTGTCGCAAAAGAAAGGACGTTACGTTTTTGGTTTCAACGTTTTCGTTCTGGAAATGTGGACCTTCAGAACCAACCCGTTTACCTGATGATAAGTCATACGTCTGCCCATAACAACGTGGTGCTACTTATAAACTGCACCACATTGCGTTCGTCGCCTTGAGACAGGTTGTTAAGTCTCGTAACCTTAGTAACTTCATTAGTTACAGCGCCCTTCAAACCCGGAATGTTTGCACACTACTCTTTGGCAGTACAAATAGGCGTAACGATGGTATAGTATATTTGTACGATCTCCGGTAACACACCTATCACCAGTTAGTGGACCAGTCAACTAAATGGATTCATCATCATCATTATCAGCCGACAGACGTCCATTGCTGGACATAGGCCTCCCCCAAAGATCTCTACATCGAACGATCCTGCCCTGCCCGCACCCGGCTGCTTCCCGCAACCTTCACTAGTTCGTCGGACCACCTGGTGGGAGACTGCCAACACTACGTCTTCCGGTACGCGGTCGACATTCAAGGACTTTAGTGCCCCATCGGCTGTCTAGCTTATCTATATAGCTATTTTTTTTCTATTTACTTGAAACGTGGCTGATTTTCAATTTTTAAAGGACTATCTTTTTTGTATTAATACATTTTTTAAATCTTTTTTCATCAATTTTTTGATTTATTATTACCATTTAAGTACTAGCAATGGTGATTGTAAGTACGGTCATATTGACCAAGGGAAGTTTAAAACTTCCTGATAAAGAAAATATTGTGGGCGACATGTTTCAAGTTGAACAGCTGTAATCAACATGGTGGGTAAATGACCTTGACTCGACATTGTTTTTTATTGAAAGACTGTCTAGTTTTTTTACTTACTCGATTACTTACTTTCTATTAAGTTCCATTTGATTTTCCAGGTGCTTATTCAGCTCGGACAGTTCTTCCTCTTTTGTTGATATCATTCTTAAAACGATAAATGAATTAATTTAATATTAATCTAATACATAAACAAAAGCATTCTAAATTAGATGAATATTTATAAAAAGTATTAGTCAGCCAGCGGTTTCTAGCGGTCAGCCACTTTGTGAGAATAAGCTCCAAATCAGAACTAATAACGCCTTCAGGGATGATATAAAGTTGTTTCTTGTGCTTCGAAAAGCAGATATTTAAAAAAAAATGCGCTTTTCTCTTTACGTGTCAAGGAGGTGGCTAAGCTTGTTCATTAGTCAGATACGCACTTGTGACTGAGCTCTGTCCTGGAAGCGAGCATTGTTTGCAGCCGACTCACCATGCTGTGAGTTTCGTTTAAAGATTTCTGTAGGTGCTCAACTTGAAGCCTAAAAAAATATAATAGTATTTTTTACATAGACCTGGCACCAGTTTGAAAGCCAGAACGTAGTAATGCTGTTAAGATAGCAGGTTTACGATATACAATCGATAAAACTCCACAAAGTGAGGCTACGGAATAGAACCGGCGTCCTTTGCGTTACAAGGCAAGCGTCTAGCCACTGCGCTACGGAGTCCGTTAGTGTCCTACAATGATAATGAAAAGTTTCTGGAATGACACATACTTAAGTTCTTCGCGTTGCGTTTTAAGTAAATTTTCCTCCCAGTCTCGCCGTTTTGTCTCCCGGTTGTGGATGTCCTGCATCCTTTGTATGTCAATCGCTAGACAACGCTTCTCGCAAACCAGTTGGATATTGCGGCGTTCCGACGCGACCTAATGATATTTAAGTAACATATGTACAGAATAAGTAATCATTAGTTTTTTTTTTTACATCGAGCAATTAAATTTTTTTCATTACTGGAACAAGGAGGCTTGTTCCACTAACAGAGCTCGATAGCTGTTATTTCGTATTCCGCCGGAAGCTCAAGTTCGGTATAGATCAAACCCACGATTCAGCGAGACGTATTGCGTATACAGCTCCCATACAAACTATATCATAGTTTTATTAACATTCCAAAGTGTATTTGTATGTAATATCATTTACCAACTCCTGGAACATAGCCTCCAGTCGCTCCTCAGCCAAAGTTAGTTTCGGATCAATTGACTTCAAGTTGTCCTTTTGTTGCTTTACATAGTTTTCGTTCGCATCCTGCAGAATTTTATTGTCTCTGGAAAAACACGATATAAGCATCACAATTTTGTTTTCATCAATCAGAGCGACGAAGATGAAGTCTAGATTTGCTTCAATAGCTTGGCGGCCGAAACTGCGATGCTATATTGATGGTAAATTTTCAAACTAGCTGTACTAATAATATACTTAGTTAAAAACGCTGAGACAAATTTACCATAAGTGGTAATAGTTCAAGAGCTACGGAGATAATTAAACATTTATAAGCGAATGATTGTAGTTGGTCTGGGTATTAAGGAGTTACAATACTATAAACATGTACAACGATTATTATGTAAAATTTATAGCACACCTTTTTGGGTCGAAAGGTTATTAAATAAAGTAACCTAACTTTTAACAACCGTTGAATGGGACAGCCTGTATCAATGACTGAACAAAAATATATTGAAATGATGATGAACCTTACCTTAGTGTTTTATTCAATAGCATTCCCTTTTCTACCAGCTCTGAGTCTAAGCTTCTTATATGTTCCAACATATCTGATACTTTTTCGTTGCATTTTTCTTTGACATCCTCTAACTCCATTCTGAAATTCTTTTCCGTGTCTTCTCTCACTTTTGAAAGATTTTGTTGAAGCTGTGATATAACACCTAAAAATTTTCTGTATCAAATGGCAGAGCAGCGATGAAAGCTGGTAGTAGGTCTGTACTGGTGGTACGTATTTGTAACCAGAGACCGTCAAGGTGGGTATCAGTGCAATTCCTATTTCTACCATCAAATAATAGTGTTCAAACGTTACAATTTTTCTATTTGAGGGGCATTATACCTGGTAAAAATTCTGGAGTAACGATTTTCAACATCTTATGTCTCGCGGCGCTGCAGTCCTATCTAAATAAAACTATTGTCGCATTTTTGTGGGTGGGCGTATCACTTGCCACTAGAGGCTCCTCGTATTTGTTTCGGAGATTGACCGAATAAAAAAATTACGAAATACATTATGTACTTAAAAAAAAGCAATCGAAAACAAACAATGTTTTTATTTTTGCGGTCACTATCTAAATCTTTCATTGAAAAATTCTATTCGAATTCTTTTTTAACCTAAGGAACTGGCTAAGAGACAACAGAGAGCGACTTATTTTTGAATTTCTCACCTGTTAATTCCACGATTTTCTTATAAGCTTCGTTCTTTTGAGCTGATACAACATCAAAGAGCTGAAGAGCTTCAGCAACCTAAAAGTTTGCACTGATTAAACACAAGCTTTCAATATAACAACATATTTTTCTGTTATATTATATTACATTAAACTCTAACAAAGGAATTGAAAATTGTTAACAATCTTCATCGATTTTTGTCGAAGCGAACATCCATACCAACCTTAGATTTAGCTTCTACTTCTTTTTTTATTTTATTCACACTTTCCTTCTGACATGATATTAACTGTTGTCTTATATCTTCGTTACTCTTCTGCTCTGCAGCTAAATTTATCTTAAATTCTTCTAAATTTTTGTCTGATACGTTTAATTTAATTTCTAAATCTTTACCCCGTTCTTTATACGATTGTATCTCTTTTTGTGCATTTTTTAACTCTGATTGTACTATTTCATATTCTTTTTCCAATTTTTTGTATTTCGTTTCTAATTCAACGTAGTCCGTTAAAGATGTCTCGAGCTTCAGTTCTAAACTTCTTCTATCGTCAACAGTGGCCTAGTAAATTGTTGTATGAATTAGTTATAGTGAATAACCGAATTTAATTATGGGTGTAAAATACTCACATCTCTTGTCCTCCTGTTGTCGTAAATTTGGTAAGTTTTTAACTCTTTATCGAGCGCATCTATTGTTTTTTGTGATGTTTGCCATAAAACGTGTAAAGAATCCCGTTCCTAAAACAAATACGATTTTTAAAAAGATAGCTTATAAAACTTTTTTAATTTATGATAAATATCACTGTATGAAACTGACTATAACTTTTACATATGATTAAATATGTAAGAGCGATAATTTTGCGATAAATGCTAGTTTTATAACGACTTGCCTTGTAGTTACTGTATTTCTTCCGTGATCACAAAAGCTATAACCAAATGTTAGTCATACTTACTATAATAGACCAAAACATGCATTAGGGTCAGACAGCCCGCATTTTAAAAATAAATATTTCCGTTGGTAAAAATACCGAAGGTCTGATAACTAGAATCAAGGACTATGATTACGAGCACTACGTGTGCGGGTAATGTAAAAGCCTGTATATAAGCCCGGAACAATTTTAACTCAGGTAATGAAAATTATGTTTAAATCTAGTCCTCAAGCTGTATTTCAACAGCAGTTCTTTTTAACGCTTTTCACTATACATTTTTTGGAGAAAGTATGGTCTATAGCCACGTACTAAATGACGCGTCGATTGAAAAAAATATAATACGAAATTATAAGGCTTAAAATAAGTAATGTATTTTTTATTTTCATTCTATTAGGCAATGAGACGGCGGGATGTTCACCTGATGGTATGTGATACGCCCGCCCATAACAATGTGTTGCTCATTAGGATGTTATACACTGCACCGCTATGGGCTCGTCGCTTCGAGACATAAGATATTGAGTCTTGTTACCCCAGTAATTATAGTAGCTACAGCGCCTTTCAAAACGGAACACAGAAATGTTTGCACAGTAGTTTTTGACGGCAGAAATAGGTGCTGCAATAGCACCTGCTCAGACGGTCTCCGACAGCAGAGTCCTACCAGCAGTAATAATTTAAAAAAAATATTTTATCTATTAAATACATTAAATTTAAAAATATATTACCTTAGTAAGTAAACTAACTTGTTTACTTAAATCTTCTAGTTCTTTGTCATGACTGGTGTCTTGCTGAGCGTGCCGAAGTTTTTCATTTAACAGAATTCCTACTTGATGCGAAAGTTTCTGATTGTCGGCAATAAGAGTTTTAATTTCTTGTTCGACAGCTACTTGATTTTGCTATGAAAATAAAAAAAACGTGTACTACACAAGACTAATTTAAAGCATAAAAAACATCAATAGATTTATATCATAACTACCCTATAGAATTCAACTTCCGACTGCAAATCTTCGAAGTTATTGTCCTCCATAACAAAGTTTTATTCTTTATTAAAAAGCAAGCACAAAAATATTTTGGAGGTTTGTGCATACATATAAATTTTGTACTTTTCATATAAACTGATTTACATACATTTAATTAAATTAAATTAGCTTATAACCAAACCACGTTAACATTTTGTTTACATTTCCCGCGACCAAATGTCAATTTTGGTTGCTATGGAATACAAGTTCAGTTCTAAATTACGGGTAAAGCTTTTTTTATTTTATAAATATGGATAATTTAAATGTATTGTTAATAATTTCATGTTCATAACATTGTAATATTACTTTCGAATGTACAGATTTAAAAATCTTTAAATAAATAATAAAAACTAGTTTCTAAACAATAGGTTAGTTGTCATTGATCAGAAAAATAATGTCAGATATTCCGCAAACATTTTTAATACAGCAAATAATGGAAAAACAACACAAAAATGAAAACATTATTAATTTCTAAACTAATGGTCCAAAGAAACTAATTAATTTCAAAGATGAGTAGGTTTGTAATATCTTAAATCTTAGAAATATTATCGAATGTTACTAAAAAATATTGTCTAAACATTTTATTACATAGCGCATCTTTTGTTTTAGTCTTTATTTTGATATTAGACAAGATCAGTGGCCACTTATTTATGATGACAAATATAATGTATCGGTTATGGGACTTGAGAAGTTTCATATATTCGACGCGAAGAAATGGCGCAACATTATACAGGTATTTTTAAGCAATTAAAATATTCGCATTCTTCTTTCATGAATCGATAATAAGGAAATCTCATGTTTACCTTGGAACGATTAGTTGCTATCCCATACAGTCACACTCTTTACTACTTAAGCTTGATGAATACTATATAACATATTTCTTAAGCTACTGTAAATAGCATAGACCTTTAAATTATTATTCTATTAGACTATGAATATAAATATACTTAACTCATCAAAACAACATAAATGCACTTGAACAATGAAATGGCTGTTCTATATTGTGTTGCGTTAGTGGCATACATTAAATAAACGAATTTCAAAATTTGCAGCAGATGCTAAGTGGAGATCTGTTCAACATTGTCACAATAGCCTTTACTGGCTAATCATAATCACATTTTAATTCTATTCTTACTTTTAATAATTTTAGTGTGTATGAATGTTAAATAAAGTTTCCTTTCTTCCTCATCTGTAACAATAATTTTAAGAAACATACTGTTATTAGTATTTACTTATAAACTGATTTCTTTTTTAGCATTTGGAACATGCAAATCTCATTACAAAAGAATGTTTAGTGCAACCAGTAGAAGCTACAAAACATGACCTGCTAGTTGTTCATACAAAGAGATATCTTAGGTCACTCAAGGTAATTATTATATAAGAATAGATAAATTATCATTAATCAAATAATTTTCGGTGTACTTATTTATACCATAAGTGTGGATCTAACTCACATTTAATACATAATATTCTTACAAATATGTGTTTGTTCTTTTTGCCCATACATAAAAGGGTTTTACTAGTTTTTATATGAATAAAGTTGATGTTTGTTAATTGAGTAAAATATAATTGAAAATTTGTTACATAAACAAACTTGGGTATAGAGCATACATATTGTAGAGAAAATTTAAAATGTATAATGTATTTATTACAGTGGAGTCCAAAAGTAGCAGTGATTGCAGAAGTACCAGTTGTGGCCTGCTTGCCCAACATTCTTGTGCAGTATGCCTATTTAAAACCAATGAGGCGAGTTATTTTTATGTGTAATGAACTGACACTTGACCTCAATTTTGAGCGGTGTAAAGTAATAATTAGAATGTGGATGTTAAAGTTATTCACCCTGTGTAGTCTAAGTATTAATAGTACAATTAAAGAGTGTGATTAATTAAGAATTAAAATTTAGTTAAAGATACTTTTAGTTTCAGTTTCTCAAATGATTCTTATAATCAAATTATATTTTGTACAGGTTACAGACTGGAGGTTCAGTTTTGGCTGGAAAGTTAGCATTAGAACGAGGATGGGCGATAAATGTTGGTGGTGGTTTCCATCACTGCAGCTCTGATAGGGGAGGAGGTTTCTGCCCATATGCAGATATAACTCTACTTGTCCGCTTCCTCATTGATAATCAAATGATACAGAATGCTATGATTGTTGATTTGGATGCCCATCAGGTAATATATATTATTAATAAAAAGAATTTGATATTCACGTGCATCCACTGCTGCATGCACTGATTAGCTACACTTTGTTTGTGCAAAGGTGAGTACAGTTTGTTGGTAAACTGCGGGAAAATTATTATTTTACTAGAATAATTTCTTACAATGTTTGTCTAAGGCACCTGATATATTACATCATTGAAGTGTTGGTTACTGAGTTCCTTATCTGTCTACAGCAACTTTCAACTTAAAGCATGGTAATTTTTGAACAATTCATTACATTATCCACTTCCACATAGTTTAAACCCTTTATTGGGAGTAGTATTTTAGTTTTTCTTGAACCACTACTCCAACTAGTAATTTATTACGGTGTACCATTTAAGTAGATATCACTGCAACTCTTTTTTTAATCACCACTGTGTTTCAAGATTTAATATTGTATGTCTTATAGTTACAAGCACCATATGGTGCCAGGAAAGACATCATTCCTCATACCATATTTTCACTTACAATCAGGTGAATATTTTCTCTCCGAGTTGAATAAAAATCAAAAGAATTATTGTCTGTCCAGGGTAATGGATATCAGCGCGATTTCCTTGGTGTGCCCGAAGTATATATAATGGACATGTACAACCGACACATATACCCCAAAGATAAGCAAGCCAAAAGAGCTATTCGGAAGAAAGTTGAGCTTGATAATCAAGTTCAAGATTCGGAGTACTTGACCAAATTGCAGATGTAAGTATGATTATTAAGGATTTTACTTTTTCTTAATATTTTGTTGGCCATAGCCGTTGCCCACTAGATATGTTATTTTGTAGAAATACAATGGTACTAAATAATATTATTAACTTATTTTAACAATAAAATTGATACAATGAGGAAGAGTTGGTGGTTTTGATATCTTTTACTTTTAACCATGAGGAATAGGTTATGATGTATACATAGCAACACATTACACTTGATAAGTAGGATGTTAGGTCTTAGTAAAAAGCTAGGTCTAATCTAGGTCTTAGTTATTACCTGAGTAGCAGCAGAAGGTGCTACGGTGTTATATATCTAGTCTGTCTTGGGCAACTGGCAACCACTTATAATAATAATGGAACAAATATTTGTGAGAGACCTATGCTATGCAATGGACGATTTTTGGCTGATTTCAAACTTGTCTCACAATAGGTAAATCCAGCCACATTTGTTAATGCAAGCTGAATTTTTCGTAGGCATTTACAAGCGGCATTAAACGACTTTAAGCCAGACATTATGGTGTACAACGCCGGCACTGACATACTCGATTCAGATCCTCTCGGTCACCTGAACATCAGCGAGGAAGTGAGTATGGCTTTCTTTTGGGCGAAAATACTACGATATAATACTTTTATTTATTCTACGAAGCGATGCAATGAGTAAGACGTTTGACATAAATAAGAAGTGTTAGTGACGTTAGTATTTTTTAATTAATAACATATGAAGCAGCAACATAATAACAATGTAATGAGCTGGTGGTAGGTCCCTGTTCATTTTCGTTTTCGATTTGCTGAACATCTAACTCGTTTTGCAGTTCTATGATAATAAAAAAAAAACATAGTTGAGCAAGTGAAATGAATTTGTAAACATTTTGTACTTTTCAGGGTATTATCAAAAGGGATCAGTTTGTTTTTGAGCAATGTAAGGAGAACAATATTCCCATTGTAATGTTAACCAGCGGTGGTTACCTCCGAAAAACCGCCAAAATTATAGCGGACTCCATTATTAATTTGGAGAGGAAAGGATTGATAAAAGGAAGTAAAATAACTGATGTCGATGTGGAAAGTAGCAACACCTAGTGATAAATTTTCGATTTATTTCAAGTAGAATTTTCTGGGACATATATCCCATAGACAATTTGTAATCGAGAGGAAATTTAAAAACCTGGAAAATGTCTAACATAGACATGTAACACGGTAACACTAGTTTAACCTTGGTTTCACTCTAAATAAAATTTTTTGCAGGGGCAACCACATTTTGTTTATTAATTTGCAAAATGTGGTTTGACAAAAAGTAGTAAAATGATTGATGTACAGTGGTATGGCAATAATTATTCAAGTTCTGTTTCACTCTAAGAGGAATTCTTCGCATTGCAACTCCGCAGTTTATTGGGAAAACTAACCGTTTGATAAAAAGCAGTAAATTAGATGACAGATTTGTAACAAAGCAACACTTAGTGTTTAATTGTTATATAACTATAAGTGGATTTTTTCGGGATAACAACCCTATAATTCATTTGGAGAATGTTTGATGAAAGGCAAAATGACTGACATATATTTATAACATAGCAACACTTAGTGTTTTAATTGCTGTTCCACTCTAAGTGGGATTTTTCGGGATGCCAACCCCGTAGTGATGTAGTTTCTATCTCATGGTGCCAAGCTTAGTCTTTACTCCAAATATGATTACTATTTATCGTTTTTTTCTAGTCATTTTATTTCTAAAGTTTGTTTCTTTAAATTTAAAGCGATAATTTTTTATTTAAATAAATGTCCTTTTCAAACTTATATATTCGTTTTATTATTTAAATTCTATTTGAAGGAAAAGGAGAATAAATAGATATAGTTCCACTAGAATGACAGACGATCTGGTAAACGTCAAGAGAAGCTATTGCAAGTGTACAATCGGCTGATGGTTTTGAAAATTACTGATTGCATAGCGACTTGTCATTAATTCTACTTCTTACTTTTAAAAATATTATTATATTATTTTTTTAATGACAGTACTATTTGATAGTAAAAAACTATCTATAAAACAAACTATTTCAAGAAGGTAAAGTTTAAGATTACTAAGGCCCGTTTATATAAATCTTATTTTTCCTACTACATGGACTTAAGCCTACGATCCCTCATAAAAAGATGATCTACCGCGGTCACAAACTCGGCTAGATCTCCCTCTTCGGCTAGTCCATCCCATGGAGGGACTCGGTCAAATATCTCGGTGCACGCTCGACGCCGAGCTCAACTTCATCGCCCACATTCGTACAGGAAAGAACAAAGCGGCCCAATTACTGGGCAAGCTCTACCCCTTGTGCAAGTAGAGCAAGCTCTCTCAGACACAAGCTTAACCTCTACAAGGTATGCGTAAGACATTTTAATTTCTTATGCCAGCGTAGTATTGGTTCACTCGACAGAAGCACGTCTCAAACCCCTGCAGGTTCTCCAATTCCGATTCATCCGTATCGCCACCGGCGCCGAATAGTACTAGCACAACGACCTCCACAGTGACCTCAAACTTCCAACTATAACCTAGCACTTGAGAGAGTGCTCTGAAACCTACTTTGCGAAGGCGTCATCTCAACCCAATCCTATGGTAGTCAAGGCGGCCGACTACGAGCCGTCTCCAAATCCCAAGATAAATAAGCGCAGTCCATGGCATGCGCTAATCCCGTCATCTCCAGGGGTTCCGTCCACACCACGCACAACCTAACAATCACCGACAACACGCACGCCATCATACAACACTTCTGACACTACCAACACGCTCCGAATTTCGACATCACGCCGCGCTCGCTTCACAACGCGGCGTCACAGCTACACACATACACCGCGTACATGAAATACACCCGCGTTCAGTGGCGGTTCTCACTACCTAGAATAACCGATACAGGCGAAGGTGGTCTGAGAACGGCCCCAAGCCCATCTTCGACAACTGAGTAGATTCGCACAGAAATCAAAAAATCCAGACACACAATACGTAAATCCGCAGTCGGATAACTACACTCCATGTAGTATATTTTTTTAGAAATAGGCTGTGGATCCAGTTCCACGGGCTCAGTATGAGTTGAGCTGTAAGACTCGCAATTGCTTGCAAGCGCTTACATCTCTAGAATCTAAAAACATGGACTTGAGTCAGTCTTAAAAAAAAGCTATTTATCCACTATCCAGTGGGAGTTGGTGACAAATCAAGAGATTAAAAGAACAAAATTTTATTTTTGAAAAAAAAAACAAAAGCCAGAAAACATTAACTGTGAAAAAAGTGACAAAATTTTGAAATCTAAAAAAAATTCTAGAAACTAAAAATAATCGTGCATTATAAAAGAAAAAGTGTAATTTATCTCGTGGTAGTGTTGAATTGGGAGTAATATTCATCTGTAGGAGTGTTATTATACACCACTTCTTTGAAGTATTTCTCCTTCTCTTTCTGTTGCATTGCCATCAGATGGTTCTCTTCCATCAGTTGTTTAGCGATCTCCCTGCGGAATAAAACTTTTTATACTCCTACTTAAAATGCGGAATGATAGAAAAATTGCTTAAATCTGGATATGATTGAAGTCGTACTGTTGAAGAATAAAATTAAATGTTTTGTGATTAATATATATATATTCTTTATTTCTATTAAGAAAGAATTACTAAGTTGAAGGTATACAATGATAGCATGATATCAGGACATCCGTCACCACAATCCTTTTGTGACCATGGGTTCTTGTAAAACACCCGTAATATCGTGGCGATAAATAGTAAAAATGATTGCGTAAAAATTTAAGTTAATGAATCAAGGAGCTTATAGTTTTATATTATTATTTTTTATTCAAATTAATAAGTACCTTCTCAATCTTTTATCCTGAATGTCCTGCCGTGCGACTTCCCGCTGTATGGATTTGGCCAGTGCTTGCCACTCGGCCTCCATTTTTTCCTCCGCCTCTTTCTTCACCTGGTTGTAATAAAATGTTTATGTACATGTACTGCGGCGCAGGCTTGTGTTTAAAGTTCTATACAATATTCAAATGAGTATAGAAAGTTTAAAAAGTAATGTAATAATGACATTTCTCCCATCACCCGTTTTAAATCTTCTAAATATGGATATTTTGCGCTACATTATAAAATACCAAAAAAAAATGTATTTTGCATAACTCTATTTTGATTTAAGGCTTTAAGATACAGGACTCCTCATTAATTAAATTATTAGTCTTAGTAAATACACGAAAAAAATTTAAACTCTTATAAGCATTCTTCTACTCATCGATATGATGAATATATTGATGTATCGGATGGAAATTGATTCCGAACGCTATATACCATTATATATATATATAGCTTAATATATAAATAAATATAATATAGCTCAATATAATATATGGGAGTTATCCAGAAATTTATTAACTCATCATATCTTCGAAATTATTAGACGTAAGCACTCAAAGTTTGAGTAGAGACCTTCTGCCGTTTAGAGGTCAGCTAAGAATGGATTTTACAAAATTCCTTCCCCAAATGGAGTTCGGATGTTACGGCAAAGCGGGCGGGGAACAGTAATTGTATAGAACCAAAGCATAAAAAACGTACTTTGTTCGCAGCCATTTGTTCTTTTTGGGCCGCGTAAAACTTCTTAAGCTCTTCTTGATTCATTCCTTTATACATAAATCCGATAGCCCTAAAACAAAGTTTTTTTTAAAATGATAACAATATATTTTGTTTCGTATTTAAAATTGATTAATATTTTCGGAGCACATGTAAAAAATTTGGAAAAGTATGAAAGTTTGTGTACCTATTCTTGCCCATAGCACTCTTGGCGACGTCCGGGTTCTCGGTGAGCATGTCGGATGTCAGATTGTTAAACATTTCTGCGGTGTTGTCGGACTCCTCCTGCGTTTTCATGATCTGTTCGATTTGCTTGCGTTCTGCAGCCTATAAAAAAAGAAAAGAATATTCATAAGCTATCTACTTTCAATTCTGTATGCATGTATGTCTACAGTAATACCTGAATATACTTCATCTGAAATGATTAAATTTTTCGGGTCTTCTCTTTAATCAATTTATTATTCGAAAATTTTTAAAGAATTTGAATAAGGTTTGGATCTCAACAGCCACGAATATCAAATTGAAGATTTTATTTAAACAGAAATCACTTACCAAAGCTTCGTTGTAGCGTAGATTCGCCTGTCCCAATCTGTAGCGGCACTCACGTTCCAGCTTGTCCAATTCGCTGGCACGGGCGTCGCGAGATTTTATCGCCATCTGAATGTAGCCAAATACATATTCATGAGGGTTAAAATAAATTCCAGTTAGTATTTAGATAAAAGGACAATTTAATCACATCGATTCGAAAAATTATATGTAACATATATTTTTTGTTAAGGTTGACATTATGAACTTAGGTTTATTGCTTTTTTGAATAAAGCTGTGGACGTTTCGCAGTGTAAAGTTAAACTTGAAGTTGTTAATAAGAAAGTTGCATTATAATGACATCACTATCATCACTGTTTATTCGTCAAGAACTGTTGACTTAACGAAATGAAAAACAGTTTTCATTGCATTAATGATACATCCATGATATTTTTTAATAGATACATAATGAAAGTTAACATTATGATGTTATTACAATAATAACCTTTCATTTAACACAAGACAATTTGAACTTTATGTTAGCAAACCGAAAGGAAGCAGGAGATTTATGATGATTGATTTATTTCAATGAAAAGAGGAAACGACACGGGTTCGTTGGTGCTCGAGTGAGAGGAAGGTGTCCGTTAAGACACATCGCAACACCCACAGTGTCCGGCACCCGGAAACTATTTTATTTTAATTTCTCTTACAAAACAGAACTTATAGCTGTTCAACGGGATTCCAACATCTGAAAACTGTATAGTTTTAGACATAATATTTTAAAATATACCCGAAAAGGTGGAGAGTTTTCGTGGGTTTTAAGGTTGTATTTTGGTCGAATTGATGGTAATATGCGTTGTGTAATTTATGTAACCAGCATACATTTTCTTCGTAGATACAAAACATCTGTGACATCAAAGGAGTTGCATGTGTTTTGACATCCTTTGTTCTACGTAAATTATTATCTTAATACTCCACAGTAGTAAAGCTTTTTTAGTTTTAGTTACGTCATAAGTGTGGATCCAATTAATTTAATTAAAAAAGTGAAATATCTTTTCTGAGAAAACTCCATCTTATTTAGATGTAACTTTTTTATACCATGTAAGCGTTTTCAGCTCTTCGCCGCTCCTCCTCGGCCGCCTTTCGCTCTTGAACCTGTTGCTCTAACCAGGCATTCTTCTGTTCTGCCATTATCTTTTTACGTTCCTCATATTCAAGATCTTCGCCCTCGAATCTATAAAATTAAATTGTGTTGGAGTCCACATTTAGAACGACTAAATTTAAATGACGTTATTTGTGTAATACCGGAGGTTTCGCCGACTATAAAAAATATTAGCTAAAGTTTTTACAAATCTATGGTGTGTTCTCTATAATATATGATGAAACAAATAAAATTTAATGCCATTTTATTTCATCTGGTTAGAGAACTACGACAGAGTACTACTTTATTTGTTCGAACAAACATCACGTAATTAATAATAATGTCAATCAAAAATATTCCTCGTTGTGGCTGTAATAAGTGTAAAATTAAAATAATACAGTTAAAGTGTTAAAGGAACTAACTTCTGAGCACTGGACATGCCAACAGGCTGGTCATCGGATGCTCGCGCCGGTAGTTGCTTCTTCAGAACGTCGGGGTCGTTCAGATCATACTCACGCCGGTCTTCTGCTCTTTGATATCTCTGCCTATACTCGTTTATCTCGAGGCCAATGCGTCGACGTTCCTAAACATTAAACAAATTTTTACATCACCTAGCACTATATACTTTTATAGTATACATTTATTAGCAAGCAGTCCACGTAACGGTAAGAGATCACAGTCATCAAAGTAGTTTCATTATCTATGGGGAATCGCATCCGCTTTGCCAATCTTTGAATAAAGTGTAGATTTTCTTCGTCATTGATTAAAAATTTCATCTTTAACTGTATCAACAGACTGCGTATTACCGATAACCATAGTTAATTTCATAGTCATTGGAAATTGTCTTCAGGCACTAATCAACAACGAAAAATTTATACCAGGGAAAATGTATTAAATTACGTATTTATATGGTTTAAAATAATTCTTTTATTTACCTAAGAGTTGAAATATTTCACTCATCACTTGGTAGTGTTACGTGTAATTTATATTCAGTTCTTGTCCCGGTTTCTTACGAATTTCTTGTGTATTTTCGATCACAATAGAGATATATTCAATAATGTGAAAATACGACAGCATATCAGAATTTATACACTGAGTATTAAATTAGGTATAAGAGAGCCCTATTAATTAGATATAATACCAGTTGAATATATTCAATAGATGTATTAGTAGTAAATGAATAGTTGTTCCTATTTATTTAATATTTTATGTTTACAAGACCTCTTGTTCTCTAGCTTCTAGAACGACGGCAACGTTGCTGTCTTTGATCATCTGCTGTGCAAACGCAAGGTTTTTCCTCTCCTGCTCATCCCTTTCGGCCCGTTTCTCTGCTACCTGACGTTCCAAGAAAGGGACATCTACCTGTAAATAGACATGTTAAGATTATTCGTGGTCTCAATAGATGATGAAAAGTTGTCTCTTATTATGTTACAACGACAGTATTGAAAAAGGTGATCAAGGGATCTATTTCGTTAAAAAAATTTTTATAGGAAAACAGTGAAGGAAAGAAAAGTATAAATCTTTTGGCTATATTCTAATACTTCTGTAACCGTTTCAAATCTCGTCCTCCTGTTTTCCTTGTGAGATATCTGTTAATATTTTCATAGTTGTTAATATGTCATGTATAAATACATTACTGAGAATAATTCCAGAGAAAGGATGATCCCGGTGACCGGCATCAGCATGCTGTCGTCGCCAATCCGTAAGTAAATCAAAACGAAAAAGGGAAATACTTTTTTATGAGGCGGCCCATTTTCACCAATGGACACCATTAGATTATATTAAATATTCACTGTAATACCAATAAAGAAATAATCTATAATACTTACGCCGATTTTTCTGTTCCTTGCGTTGAAAATCCTCGATCTCCGCTCGAGCTCACATTGTCGTCTTCTCTCTCTATTCTTAGCTTCTTTTCTATCTTGCTCATTGGCTATCTGCAGCTTCATCATCTTGTCGAAAACGATTACAAAATTCTGCAAATAGTAAAAAATAAATTTAATAATGAACAAACAGCGTCGTCCAGGTGATTTAATTATTCGTTACCAAGGTTACGTAACAGTTATGAAAATAGAATATATATGGATATTTTTTGGATCTAAGAGACAAGGGTGGTTGGTTCTTCGACCAATGGTGAGGCCTACCTAAAATCAAGCGCAAGTCACAATTTTCATATAGCACGCTATTGCTTCTAGTAACTTTTACAAGATGCTTCTGTAATGCATCGATATTAATTATGCTAATAATTTTTGCTGCTTAGTAGTACCAGAACACTACTTTAATAAGGATTACAAAAATACAGATCTTCACAGCATATACTTAGTAAGAAGTTAATAATGTTCTTCGACGCTGCTTATTTTTCGACTAAACGATGTTTGTTGTGATATTTACTACTAATTGGTAGTTATTTTTATATTATGGCAACACTGTCGATTGCGGTACAAGTACTTTGCGACCCGCATGTACGGCGATGCCAATTGCATGAAATATACAGAACGTTCGTGAGCGTGATCAACGGCGTGCTTCACTTGTGCGGCGAGTTGACCTTGTAACGACGTGTTTTCTGTTCCCGCGAGCTCGCGTAAAAAAAACAAAACATTTTTTTAAATAACAATTTTCGAAAGTAAAGTGCTACCGATTATAGTGAGTACAATTCGCGGTTATAATTTTTTTTGTGATGTGATTGTAATATGACAAGTGTTTTAAAAAAATCTAGAGGTACAAAAGGTAAATCAGAATCCATGCAAGAAGATTTGCCAGTGAGATGGGGGAACATTTCCCGCGGGCAAGTGTCCGAAGACGTATCAAAACTCATCAGATACATTGATGATAACGTGATAGGCAAAGGGAACTCTTTTTGTGGGCCGTTTGGACGGAGAAAAGGTAAATTATAAAAATTAACACACGTATTAATTAATTTATTACAAATTATCAACGAAACAAGAAAATTTATAATTGAAGAAGATATTTTTCCATTCTTGTTGTGTCATCATTTTGTATTTTGGCAAGCGTGAATGCTAATTTGGTGAATTGCCTAATTCCGAGGACAATTTTAAAAATAAACACATAGTTGATCATCTGCAGTTATTCGCATTTATTATTTGGTGTCTATTTTTAATCTTACTTAAAATACAGCTATATAAAAGTCTCAGTTTATTAAATGGTCAATCTACTATTATTTAACCTTCAATAATCATGTCTGATTTCGATAATTTTGACTGTTCTGTAATTTTACCGATTACTAAAAAAAATTTACGTTCTTTCAATAAAGTATTTTTCTATCAACATCATCATAGTGTTAATTAACAAAGGCACTTGATATTTTTTCTTAATAGCATTTTCTATTTTTTGTTGTAATTTTTTTCTTTTATTGTTTATTTAGAAAATAATGTATATCAATTTTGAAGGTTTATTGTCATTTACTAGCAATATTATTTTATTTATTTAACTTTTTAAAATGGAGTTTAACGAAAAATGTTATTACGTACACGGATTAGGTTTAACACACATGAACCCATTGACAGTAAACCTTATACTGTTCTTTATTTATGTGATCACTCTTTTTTGTCTATATTAGGTTAACACTTGATCTCAATTTTTAAGAGGTGACAATGAAGCTGTGGATAGTCAACCGTGCTCGTCCAGAATATATCGTCTCTCATATTTCGTTAGCATGAGCAATGGGATACTGTTGTGATAGCAAATTTACAGACGCAACTATGTTATGGCGGAAGATTTTGATAGTTTACCAGGCTTGTTTAAAATAATCAATACTTCTCTGGCGCAACGATCCAAAGTAAGTCTTGGTCTCTGACACAAGAGAACACCAGTAACACTAAGTAAAATCCACAACATGTAGCTCTGAAATCAAACGCAAAACTATTTTGCTAGTCTGGGACTCCGGACATAGCGCCACGATGGCAGGCAAAAATTTAGTTTTGTTCCGAGTTTGGCTGTACATTTGATAAGCGTATTAATATCTTGAGAAGTGCGCGCGAAAATAGACATCGATTTGTGCGCTGGCGTCGTCCTTGAATTCGATTTGGTACAATCGATTACGTGCGGTTATCGATAGAAAAATGCGGCGTGCTGTTATTGTTTTGTTAGTTTAGATTTGCTTTTTTTTATCATAGTTATGTGCGAAACTATTCCCGTAGTTCAGCCAAAACCATCGACAAAATAGACAAATAGAAACATAAAAAAAAATAATATTGATTCTATTATACAAGAGTTATAATAGATGTATTTGTATTTTTCAATTCCATTGGAAAAAATGCTTAGAATATTTTTCAAATACTCTATTATTATTTTTATGAATGTTCATTACTTAACGACGTGTAACGTGTAATACGGATGCAATGTACGTATAATGGGACCGTTATGGTGTTTTTTTTTTCTTGTGGAAAGTACGGGTGAAAGGCAGAGAGCCACTCGAGTAAAAAATTAAAACAAGTTTCGAAGGACGTCTGGTTGTGAAGCAAAAAGGCGGCGGAAGACCAAATCTTACATGTTTTTTGAATTTTTGTCAGTTATTTTTTTCATTGCTCAGCTGAAAGTGACTGGACTAATGCCCAACGAATCCTTGTGATTTCACCAGGACATTAGAAGGTTAAGAATACGATGACGAAATTTTTAGAGTAGTATTTTTTTTGCGTAGTATTTTTATTCGAATGCAAAACCACATGCATTTGATCCAAGTATTATTTTCTTCCCTCTACAAAGTGCTCTGTAGCTAGAAAAATTGTGGTGTAATGAGATTTAACATCATATACCATAAATCTATGAACACAAAGTGAAAGAAGATAAAGATTTTTCTACTTCTTAATTTGTAATAATGTACACTGTATGAATCCTCGTAAGTAAAATCTTATTGTTATAAGGAGGTGGTTTATTTACCATCAGATTTACTCGCACTATGTTTATTTTAATTAAAATATATTGTTAATAATGCATTTTTTACGTTTCTGTTTTTTTATGTTATATATATGAATATATTTTTTATCAGCAATAGGGTAACATTGCACATCATGTTTTGTGCCAGCAAGTTAAGCAGGTTCTAAAAGATCCTACTGAAATGCTAAATCCAAAATATGTAGCTTAGAATCTAACCGGCATCCTTTGTGTTATTAAGTAATCTTTAGCCGCTACAAGAAGGCAGTTAAATAATAGGACGCCTATCATTCCTTTTATGTAAGTTTGTGGTTATAAATCATTCAAACGAACCAGCTTATTAACATTAAAACGAGGTAAACGCGGAGGATGTTAGTATTGAATTACAATACAAACAATTGTATAATAATCAAATCGAGGAAATGCAAGGATTACAATTGCGTCGCAAGCATAACCGGTTTCATTGCAGTAAAACATTTGCATACAATTATATACAAACCCTACTTCACCCAATTGTCCAGCTTTCGTGGCCTCATTTCAAACCTATCAATATAAAGGTCAGTTTGAATCCTGGTCTAATTGGTTGACAATTAAGTTAGACTTTTACTAACTTTTTAACTTTTTTGTTTTTTCTCAGTACTGTAGTTTCGGGGTAGTAAGAATAGGACTAAGGTAAGCTCTGCCTGTCGTAGAAGGCGACTAAAAGGGTCTAGGAGTTTCACGGGCTTTGAGAGTGGGAGCCCTTATCGCTCAACAAGCGAACCTTCGTGGGACAGCGTATGGGTCGGCGATGATGCTAAGGAGGGTTAGGCCCTTCCTCAGAGACCGTGTTAACACAGTGTAGAGAAGCACCGGTGCGTTCTGTAAGAGATCTCGAGCCTCTCCGAATGTACTGATGCAGACCACCGAGGGGGTTTTAGTAAGTAACAATCTCACATAATCCGACTTCCCCCCAGAGGCAGGGTATCTTTCGAATTCCCCCCCAAACAATAAAAAAAAGGTTAGAACTTTAAAAGTATCGCTCTTTTTGATTGCGGATCAAAATCAACCAGAATTTAAGTATCGGAAGACGTTTGATAAATGTTGACGTTATAAATATTTTTTATTTGTATTACACTTTATTCGGCGGCAGTGTGTACCGTTAGACAGTGCTGGAAGGGCTTTTGCAAGGTGGACCAACGCTCTGGTGTAGGTCGTAGGAAACCCCTGGATGTAGGTAACGCAGGACCCATCGGTATAAAGATCTTATGGGGAAGCCTATATATATATATATATATAAACGATCGAATTAGGATGATGATCATGATGATACTTTATGTTCGAAATAAAACTTGAACTTATTAAATAGGTCAGTCGGTGACTTTTTTTATTCAAATTAGCAACGAGACGAGCGGGATGGTCATCCTGATGGTAAGTGATGCTACTGCCTATAGTAACAACGAGGCGCTGGTTAGGATTATATTATATGTAGTGCATTTGTTTTCGTTCGTCGCCTGTGATAAGATGTTAAGTCCCGTTACTCCAGTATTTACAACTCTTCACTTTCAGGTCATAATAGGTTGCCGAATCCTGGTATAAGAAGATTTTGTTATATGTGTTGGATCGCTTGCTTCACAATATTTAGCATTTCATTTATTTATAAAATAACTGTATCGCACAAAAGGAAATTAACACCGGATGTACTTTTGGCTTTCTGTACCAAATCAACCCAGTGATATGTGTATTGCTAGCAACAAATAGCAGGGCGCAAAAAAGTAAGATAAATAGTAAAAATAATTAAAAAACTTATTAACTGCTATACTGTACCAATATATCATCAGCCGAGGGACGTCCACTGCTGGACATAAGCTACCCCCATAGATCTCCATATCGATCGGTTCTACACTGCTGCATCCAGCCACTTCCCACGACCTTACAGTCGGCGAGCGTAGCTTCCGGTACTACCGGGCACTAGGGGCCGTTATTTGTAGAGATTCATGTGGGGGGAATTTGAGCCATTTACCACTACAATGGCAAATGCGGGTTGGTGGGAGCCAGAGCTTCGCTTGTTGATAAGTAGGTTGCACTACGAGCAGGTGACGTTGGCTTGGATCCCGTGACTTGTTGTGCCGGATCCGTTACACCCGTTGTACCAATACTGTATATGTTAATTAAATAGAATACAAAATGTATGTTGTTAAATGTAAAACAGCATCTATATTAAAACTATGATCATTATCTTCTATTAGGCTTGGGTACTGTAGTACTGTCTACAGAGAGAGGTTTATAATTAAAAAAAAAACTTTTTATTTATTTAAGGGCTACAAGGTAGACGTAGGTTGGATGTAAAACGGATAATTGTTAGGTAATAACACAGCTAAATATTATCATACGTAATACCACACAACAATAGACACAAGTTGGCGTGTTATCGGTGTTAAAGTGACTCATAGGAGTATGTTCTAGAGCAGATGGTCAATGGAACTGATTGTTGCCTTGCGGAACGGCGGTGTTATTACAATTATAATTGTTAATAGTATTTTATTAGTCACACACATCTATCAAAATTATTGTCTTTTATTCGCAATCCAAAGCGGTGATAGCTCGGTTTGTAAACTCGACGTAAACGGTATATAATCTTTTTAAAGTTTAAGCTTCCGGTGAAGTAAAACATCGTGAGCAAACCAATATGTCCCATAACATTAGATTTCGTGAATATGTGACGCCTACAAATGATCTTGACTCTTTCCTTATGAGAAAAGTCTCTAGTCCAAGTAGTAGGAACATTACGAGGGTTGTTTATTATTATTTATATCAATTATTTAACACAGGTATAACATAATAAATCTACATTAAATCAATGAAGTCTCTTTTTGATATCAGCATCCATCTTCAATAAATATAATAATTCTCCAAGACCATCCGTTTGGCTATGACAAATGAATACTAGTATATTATGGATATATTATATGAGATATTATTAAGTTTAAAGATATATCTTGACATTTTTAAAGTATCTAAAATAATGTAGCCATGATCTATATGTATAAGTCTAGGACGCGGACTCTAGCTTTGTCAGCTCGTTATCCGGTGAGTGGTATAAGTCGGTTAAATGTCTAACGGCATTAAATATCATTAGAGTGTAGAGTTTTATTACTATATTAATATGATTTTTTTTATAATATCTTGCGATTAAGCGCATTGTCTAAGATTTATTATCATCATCATTCGATAGACGTCCACTGCTGGACATAAGCCTAGATTTGTTACAATAAAAAGTTTATATGATGTCTCTAATTATTTTAAATGTTATTCGCAACTCAGTAATTTAGTACCTGTTATTTGTATGAGTATTATTGTTTGAAACTTGGACTCTTTTTCAGTAGAAGTTTCCTCTAGTAATTTGAATAAAAGATTACTAATATCAACATAAAGATATCTCAAATATATTTCGTTGTCTTAAAATAGTTATATATCACTGTTAACGTATCTTATGGATTTAATTAATTTCCATATAATTAAATAAACATGAACGTTGAAAAAAAGAATAAACCTGATTGTATTGAAAAATCGTTTTAATTAGTTTTACGTAGTACTGAGTGACACGAAAGTGCAACTTGCGCTATGGCGTTACTAGTTTGACAGAGGAATTAGAGCCGCTCCTATTGGAAATGTCATGGAAAGTGAAAGACTGGCGCTGCAGTGTTGGTTTAAGGTTAGGTTGTTTGTAGTGTGTATTTGTTGCCACGCCAATTGGGTACGCTTTACTAGGATTTTAACCAACTCGGCGCTGAAAAAGAACAGATGATTAAGAGAATATAATATAGGAAGTCGTAACTCGTACGAAGTAGAGGAAATACGCTGCGGCGAAAGATGAATAAGAGATCTCTTTTGTTGAAAGCGTTCATAACAGTTATACGTCTCATGTGTGGGATGATAAAGAATAACAAAAATAAATAAATAAAGAAGCCTCTTAGCATTGGGCGTTCTCTCATAAGAATATTGTTAGTAGGTAGGTCTCTGTTGATGGAAACCGTCTAGGTAACAGTAGTGAGCAAACATTACTGTGTATCATTTTGAAGGGCGCTGTAGCTATTGTAATTACTGGGGTAATGAGACTTAACATCTTAAGTCTCAAGGCGACGAGCTCAATATGGTGCAGTGCATAGCATTCCAATTAGCGTCATGTTGTTAGGGGCAGGTTTATCACTTAATATCAGGTGTACGTCCCGATCGTCTCGCCGCTTCGTTAAATAAAAAAAAGGAGAGTGTCAAGACAATTTGTCCACTGCGCAGGCTAAGTGCGGGTTGGCGGATGTCTAATGAATAGCGACAGCGGAAATCGTTCAATAATTGCAGTGAAGTAATAAATACCGATGGTTGTGCAGATCCTTCGAGGAGTCCTATCTCTAGCAGTGGACATCTAATGGATGATGATGACATAAATGATTACTATGTGAACGAAATATCATATTATATGATCAAAATTAGTACTTGTTTGCCTGTGATTAAATGCATTTAGTGCAGCGACAACAATCAAAAAAATTTTGTCAATAATCCATTAAACGACAGTTATTTGGCGTTTTTTGCCGATCTCCTTGTTAAAAGATATACACTATCTGTTTCTTGAATTAATAAATTTGTGTATTTATTGAAAATTGTGATGAATAGAAGCGGTAAGCGATATCGCTGCGACAATAACAAGCCGCTCGCTGGCATTGGGAGTCGATAATTTGCAATTCAAACAACCGCTAATGCGTACAACACGTATTCACATATCAACTGTTTTATGATAGAGTTTGTAATAGATATATACATATATTACATATAAATAAAGTAATGCTGTTGTGTTTGTGTGCAGTTAAATTATATGTTATTACTAGTTAAAGTTATTGTATTATTTATGTTATTAAACATGCATATCTTCGTGTTGAAAATTTTGCAAATAGATTTTTCTATTTTTGAAGTAAACAACATTACTTTGGTCCGGTGTAAAGATCTAAAAGATGTGTGGGTAGAACGAATGAAATAACCTACTCCGAGGTGATGAATGTTTTATAAAAACTATATTGAGAGACAAATATATAAAAACTATAATGAGTCTTTTTATTCCACGAGACGACTGAGACGATCACCCGGTTATAAATGAAACGATTGCTCGTAACAACATTGCGCTGGTTAAGATGATATACACATTACCACATTATGCCTGTCGCCTTCAGTCGTAAATATTATGAGTAAGTTCATTATCCCAGTAATTTCACTACTACAACACCCTTCAAACGGAAACAGTAATGTTTTCAAATTACTATCTGGCGGCGAATATTGGAGCTGCTCAAATTCAGGTACGATCTCCGGCAATACAAACCTACCACCAATAAAAATATTTATATTATATCAATATATATAAAAATACATATAACAGGAGTGGTAACCGAGCAAAGGCAAAGCTCGACGCAAAGCGGTTGACACTAGATTCAGATACATCTGCCTTTAACGTGAAGCTAGTGACTTGAGCATAAGATGTAACATCTCGTTACCCCAGAAATTTCATTAGCTACAGCACTTTTCTAACCGGAATACAGTAATGTTTGTACACTACTGTTAGTCGGTTGCAATAGAAGCTGCGGTGATACCTACCTAGATCGTCTCTAGCTGTTATCATCAGTAAATATCTTATTCTGATTTTTTATTCTCGGTAATAAAAGACTTGAGTAATCTTAAGCAATTTCTAACTGTAGTAAAGTTTTCTTATTTGAATGCGCTTCCTTCTACAGAACTACTTTTGAGATCTCTATCAAATTTAAATTAATATTTAAAACTTGCATAGTACTTATTAGTGATATCTTCGTATTTTGGCCGACCGCCCGTACAATCGTTTTAACAGCTGGAAGTTATTGTTTCGATTTCCTGGATTAGAAACAATAGTGCCTACCTTGGCAACAATTTGGTTGCTGTATTTATAATACCAATTGTACCAAACTAACGTTTATTCGTGTAGTATAACTCGCAAGTATTTTCCTGGATTTTTATTGTATTGTAAAAACTGTTTAAAACGCAGCTAACCCCATTTTCCTAAAAGCAGTCTATAACGTTTCTGTTTGTTAGAAATTTATTAACCAGAACATTTCTAATACATGCTAACTGAATATCTGTACAATCTGATTTGACTGAAAGTGTGTGAATTAAATTATTAATAAATTTGTCTATAATGAAATAAGAAAAAATGAATCATACCCGTTATTAAAAAAAAAAATTAATTAAAGTTTGACATGAATTATTTTCAATACAGAAACAGAAGACATGATGATGTTTATAGAAGGATCAAATATTTCTATGAGAAAGTTTATCCATTGAATAACTTTTTCAAAATATTCATATCATTCAAAATTGTTTAACAACAGAGTTTTTATTAATAGTAGATTTCAAATAGATACAAGTAGTTAAATTTGTAACAGTTATTTTTTGCATTGCAAATATATAACAATGCATAATATTCTGCCCAATTAGAATACAGTATTGATCCGAGGTCTGAATTCGTGATTTCCTTGAAATTCGATAAGCGAGGTCTGTATTATCGCATACTGGTGTAACCGTGTTAGCCATTGGTTGCTATGCCGGCAGCCGGTGAAGGAAGGTCACCGGGAGATAACGCGTGTGAAGTGTGCAGCACCCACCTTTGCTGACTATATAGCGAAACATGAACCTCAATTCAATTCGCACAAAGAATACTGATTATATCCTTTTTAATCGTTTCACTTTAGCCTAATTCATGTCGTAGTATAAGTCTGCAAGAAGCGCGGGTTCAATAACCTAATGAACTTGAGCTTCTGTTGAAGGAAAACTTTTCTAGATATGTTAAATCCATCAACTCGCATTTGGCCAGCTTGATGGCCTTCACTCCTAGAAAGAGAAGGTCTTAATTCCAGTAGTGGAAACAATAAGTGGGCTGTTTATTATTATTATTTAATACAACCTTCTATCTATTCCCAACGAAACAATACCTTTAGGAACTATATAACGGATTTTTTTTGGGTAAATAATATACTTTAGTTTCGGTTCATATAGAATTGTTGTTGTTGTAATTATTCGAACCAATAAAACATTCAAAAGAAGAGCGTATTATTCCCTTAAAGATTGGCAACGCTGCTGCGACTAGTGTTGAGACTGTCCATGAGCGTCAGTGATCACATTTCCACACCAGATAACTTTTTGCTCGTTTGCTCACTTTTTCTATATAATTTTTTTTTATAAATATTAGAAAACCACTGAAGTACTTATACTTTTAATAATGAAGATGTAATTCTTACTGTAATTAAAATTGAAAACGTTAAACGTATCTTCTTCCTCCTCCTGCCCTTTTCCCAGCTATGTGGGGTCGGCACAGTATGTACTGCTCTTTCATATCTCTTCTATCAGCCGTCTGTATCTGAATTCACACTTTTCTTACATATGTCATCTTTCATCCACACTTTCCTCAGTCTTCCTCTATTTTTATAACCATCCACGTTTATTCTCATTATTTTCTTTGTTATATGTCCTTGTTGTTAGTTAAAGTTAAACATATCTATTTGATGTAAATGTTTCATTTGAACGATCTTGAAACGCGCGTAAACGGAGTGTTTATCAAAATCTTTACTAAACAGCGACTGCGGAAGCTGTAAATAGAATTTTAAAGCAGCAGTACAGAGCGAAATAAAAAATTATCTAATGGTGCATTGTTTTATCGAGACTTTAGATTATAGATTTATTCCAAGATTATAGATAGATTCCAAAGATGCTGGTGGGTAAATGGCGAGATTAATAATTCCGGTTTTTTAGAATAGTACGTTGTATATAACCAAAACATGTATAGAGTGCCAAACATCACTGTGTTCCGGTATGAAGGGCGCTGTGACTAGTATAATTACTGGGGCAATGACTCTCAATATCTTGTCTCAGGCGACCAGAGCAATGTGGTGCCGTGAATAGCATTCTAACTAGCGCCACGTTGTTATAGACAAGCGTGTTACTTACCATCAGGTAAACATCCTAAAGGTCTCGTTCAATTAAAAAGGAAGACCGGGTCAAGAGTACTCGCAACCGACGAGCATGCATGAAGATGCTCATGAAAGTGGAGGGGAAGCGAGTGAGGTGTGCCAGGATCGTAGCAAGTGGAGAGAGGAACTCTCTGCCTACCCCATTGGGAACGAGGCGTGATATATAGGTATGTAATATTTAAGTTTGAAATTTGCTTTACTTATAAAGTCCTCTTATGCATTATAGTAATACATTTCTTCTTTGATGTTACATTCTTGATATAGCGGTCCCTGTCATTTTACTATTGAACTGGTGGTAGGTGACTGTTGCCGGAAATCGTCTAGGTACCAACGTAGCTCCAATTTCTGTCACCAACCAGTAGTGTGCATTCATGACCGTGTTCCGGTTTGGAAGCGCTACAGCTAGAGAAATGATTGGGGTAAGGAGGTTTATCATCTTATGGCGACGAGCAAATTAGGTGTAATGAAACCATCTTAACTAGCACCACGTTCTTATGATCAGGCTTATGACTTACCATCAGTTTGTCGTATCGTTAAACTTGTCGATTCGTTGAATATAAAAAAAGACTATACGTGCATATAGAGAGAAAACAAAACCTTGGAATTGAACAACTTGTCATAAATTTAAGTAGAAAACGCATTAAACCTGTCTGCGGTTATTTTACTAATACGTTTATTTTACATGTATGTAATATATAGACAGTTATAAAAATAATGAATAATCAGCTAATAGACGTCCACTGCTGGACATGGGCCTCTCCAAAGATCTCCACATCGATGCGTCCGCAACCAGCATAACCTCCGGTACCGGCGGGCACTAAGGGCCGTCGTTTGCACTAAAGGGATTCATTTAGGGATATATGGGTCATTTCCTACCATGCTGGCTTGATGTGGATGGCAGAGGAGCCTCGTTTGTTGATCAGCAGGGTGCACCACGAGGAGGTGAGGTTGGCCTTGAGTTGTAGTGCGAGATCCCTTACACGCCATATATATATGTACGAGTATATAGACGGTTACATAAAATAGAAATTTTTATACCATCAAAAATATCCGTCTGAGAGCTTTAGCCAGACCAATGCCCATCAGTGGGAGCCTTCTGGCTGATGAGGACGAGAACTACGATGTCGTAAGCTGAATCTTATACACGGATTTTATAAATCTTTTCGCTACATATTAAAAAAGTATAATTCAAATTACTTTTACTTATTTTTATAAGCGATCATACCTTAGTACTTGGTATATTAATTTTGTTTATAATATTATATACCTTTGAATTGATCACACTCGGATGAAGTTGTTAGCCAGGGTTATGTGACCGTGATGTACAGGCGTTCAGTTAGGACTTAGCTCAGACAGCGTGAAATATTAATCGTGTGCCTATAAATGTACCCTAGTGAGGTTGCCTGGTATAAAATACTTGTTAGCACCCTTATCTTCCCTCTCCATTATTTATACCCTTGAATAAAATTTAACAAAAACTAATAAATAATGTAACGTACACGAAGATGAGAAATTACACAAAATCATTAACAATATTGGTAATATTCATTTATTATATATACATCCAATAAGGCGGGCCTATGATTTGGAGAAGGTCGTGGAAAACTACTTGATGTAGGTAGCGTAACACCGATCTATGTGGAGATCTTAGGGCTTAGGAATGGAAATTTATCACCCGGTGACGATGATGACCATAATTAGTTCAATGAAGAAACGGTTTACTGTATAATGAAAAATTGTGGTGTCAATCTATACGACTGACTCAAGAATTCTTCAACAAGAACATAATTTTAAATCATACTTACTATGGTTCAACAATTCATAGTATATTTCAGTTAGTAAGAAAATTATATTTAACCGGTAGTTAATCGAAACGCCTCTGTCAACTAATAGTAAAGATATAGATCCAAATCGAAATTTCCTGTTTTTCCACCCACTATATTTATTCTAGATTTTTATAGAACTTTAAGGGCATACTTTTTCCAATAAAAATAGTACATAATTTAAATCAGACCTCCGGAGATAAAGCATTGGGAGCCTCTTTCTTGAAGTCTCTAACCAAGAAGTATACTGGGTGTTAGGAGACCGTTTCTGAAAACGAAGACAGACGATAGCACTAATAATGCCTTTGATAATGGGACGGAAAAAAAATCGATCCTGATTAAAAAAAATCGCCGCGCCCGTATGTTCGTTGATCGGAGCATCAGCTATTTTTGATTTTGTGTTTCATTGCTGGTGTTTTTTTTTAGTAAAGTAACGTATTTTTTATAAAACTATCGTTTCATTTAGCTGTACTAACATGATGGAGCGTAAATAATGCTAATAAAACGTTTTAAAAATATGATTTTTTTTTAATCAGGATCGCTATTTTTTCCCTCTCATCTTTCCAGGTCTCATTAGTACCATCAACGGTGTCATTAGTATTATCGTCTTTCTTTGTTTCCGGAAGCGGTCTCCTAACACCCAGTATAGTAATCCTACAGACTGCCCATAGCGTATTATTATGTAATGACTTTTGTTAATTGTAATAGTATTTGAAGTGCAATAAAGTATTTTCTATTCTCTTCAATTCCAGTACTTCAACGAGCGGAACTTCCATAAAATACGAGCGTAATCCGCCCATGTGGTGTAAATAAAACCGGTTCATTGAATTGAATTTGTGTTGCGCAAAAGAATCTGTCCTTCATCTTGTGTTTTCGATTCTTCATTCAATTAATGTCTCTTATCGGCACTTGTTTGTTGATCGATGACTCTGTGACATAAGAGCGACGATAACAGCATCGCACTGTTCAGTTTTATCATAATGCATTCATTATTTTAATACGTATTGCTCGTGGCGATTTACGAAATTAAGCTGGTAAGAAAATTATAATTGTAGTCAAAAATTTTTTGTGAAGTGACTTTAATTTATGAAAGAATTGATTAATAAATAAGATTTTACTGATAAATTAGCCGTTAATTACAGTTTACTATTGGCGTAATATGTTAAATTTTATATTTAAGAAATAATAAAAATTAAGGATATAAGTAAATTTAAAGGTAGCTCGCTGGCCTAATCGCGGGCTCGAATCTCGGTATGTACCAGTGACTACTATTTATGTTATGTACATTTGTGAACTTTAGTTACAACAGCGAAATATAAACGGTGAAGGAAAACATGGTGAGGAAACCTGCATATGAATAAGAAATTTATTCTAAGGTAGGTGTGAAGTCACCAATCCGCATTGTGCCCGCGTGATAACTATGGCCCATCGCCTCTCATGTTGAGGGTAGGCCTGTGCCCCAACAGAGGGGACGTAAATTGGTTGTCATGAAGTTAATCACCGATAGTTTTAAAGAACTATTATTTACTTAAAAGACGATACAAAAATTATAAGAGTTTAATATAAAATAAATATATTTTTCTATCACATTTATTGTCGCCTTCGGACATCGGTCTTCCGTCCATTCCTCCATGCTCGAGGATCCATTATCGTCTGCGTCTTTTTTCTATCAAGTCCCGATGAATATCATCTTTCACCTTTTCCGCGGATGTTCTTGAAGCATCTGAAATATTAAAACCATAGAAACGAAACGAATTGAATTTGGAAGTTTGAAGAAGAGAAAATCAATAGGGCGTCGTTACAGGTACGAGCGTCGACCCTGGATCCGGTCACCGGTTATTTTCCAGACTACGCGTCGTCGTATACAATACACTTGTCACCAATTACTGTCGCTTGCAAGTTAATTTAGATGTTAATAGATGTTCATTTGTTTTCATTGTTCAGCACATTAGCGACGGGGTTTCGGTTTAACAAACGACACGTGCTACATTTCACCGCTTCAATTATCTATTTGTTTATCTAATCTTGTTCATCACCATCATCTACAGCCTTTACTTCATCGAACCCTGGATGTAATCATTCCCTTATATTTTCCATCACATGATGTTCTCGAATATTCTCATTCATAATCATCCAAAATATGTAATTAAGTTAAACATTACTATTTAAACAGTAGTATTATATTAAATTTTAGTATTTGTTATTTAACTCGGAATCTTTACTGATAGTTATCCATGACTTGTACTATTATATTTATTTCTTACAACTATTATTTGTGGTTTGCACTCTTTTTAAATAGAGTATCAGATAGTTGAGGAGCTACAACGCCATAGACACTCGTTATTTCGTATCGATTTATAGAGAGGTCATCATAATTGATTACAACAACTCATCTGACTCATTCGCTTGTGCTATTTAAACTATGGCGAGAATTTTCGGGCTTCGGGGTTGATTACTATTACCTCGGTTTATCATTCAGCGAGACAAGTCTTAATGGTCCTGATTTGTCTCGAAAACATATGTCCTTATATGTTATAAACATATATTCTTATATGTTTTAGCTTTGGCTGTGCAATTGTCATCGTACGTTTATATACTATTTGAAAAAATCCATCTGAACATCAATTTTAGTAATAAGGAGAAAACTTATGTCCAGAGCAAAAATACGGTCAGGGTTGTTATATATAAATATATATAACATAGATATTTTAACCATTTCTTATTGAGGAACAAAACTAGTGGATCGCTTCAATCGTCTCTCCTTTTTTCATAAAAGATATTTGATCAGATATATTATTATTCTTACGTCATCACAATACGGACGTGCTCCATTAAAACTACAAATGAAAAGCACCATCCTCGTAAACCCAGTTTAAGGTTAACCTCGCGCCGGAAATAGCAATGCACACTCGTAACAGGAAAGTCGATAAAGTGAACTATCGGCGACACTCCGTGTGAAATGATCGTTTAAAGCACCACATAGTGTAGCTACGACTCGGTGCTCACTAACCGGCTAGAGTTGAGCTTCTTTACATAGTTTAATCATTTACTTCTGGAATTTTTGATGGAATAGTTCAACATGGCACCTTCCAGTAAATACCATATGTTGTATAGGTCGCTGTTGCCAGAGACCGTCTAGGTAGATACCACCGCCCATCCCAAGATGTGGTCTTATCAAACCCACCCGCTGTCGGAACAACGGTAGTATACGAAAGCGTTCCCGTGGCTCCGGCCAAATGCGATGAGTGATAAACCGTGGAGTTTTAGCGGTCAGAGTCCGGTTTAACTCGTCTGTAACCTCGACAGCGGAAGGGTATCCAATGCAGGATTTCCCCACAGAAAAAAAAGGTAGATACCACCGCAGTTGTTACGGTAAGTACCTGTGCCGTACAGTCGGAGAAAAGCCGACAAATGTCATCATTGTATTGTATGCGACGAAGAAACTGTGTACCACACCTTAGAGCTTTGTTCAGCACGGGATGCTCAGCGCTAAGACTTCGTCGCTGGTGTAGAGGATGACTCGTCACTGCTTGGTTTTATTAAAGCAATGTATTGAGACATCGTGGGACGCTGGCACGGCCTTCTGTGGGAAAATAATGTTGCAGAAGGAGATTGTAGAGAGCGAGCGAGAGAAAACCTGGGCAACGTACGAAATTGTGCCTTCAGCTCCCATAACTGAGGCCACGGTGGCGGATTCGGTGGTAATCTAGTATGTTAGGCCTCGAGGTCGAGCGCGCGGTACTTCCGCCTATTATTGATAAATGGGGTGGAGAGTTGCACTTCCACTCCAAGACGCGGCCTCATTAAGGTCTCTTGCTATCGGGACCAAAGTTGTGTGCGAAAACGTTACCGTGGTTTTGGCTAAAAGTGTTGAGATATACACTGTCGGGTTTTAGCCGATAAGACTCCGGCATCACTCCTCTGTTGCCACCATAGCAGAAGGGTATCCAATGCAGGATTTTCCCACAAAAGAAAAGAAAAAAGGTACCACCGCAGCTCATATTTCTGCGGCCAAACAGTAATGTGTAAATATTACCGTGTTCTAGTTTAAAGGGCATTGTAGAATTAACTAGTGAAATTACTGGAGTAACGACCACGTACAATTATCAGTTCAAAAGTGCCATAAAGTAATTAACGGGCGTTTTACTTACCACTAGTCAAATATCATGCTTGTTTCGTCATCCTACCCCAAAAATTTGTTATGTACATTGAAACAAATAATATTAATTAAAACATATAACTAAAGTATAAATAAATGTGAGTTAGTTAACAACTCATCATACTAGGAAAGCTAAAAGGAAAGCAAAGATGAACCGAATAAGAAAGGGTAAAGTATTCTCGCTAGTGGTTTGGAAAGAGCATCCGTTAGCAGAGAGTGTATTAAGAGTGCAGTGGATTTAAATGATTTCTGACCTTCAAAAGAGGAGCATTTTAACAAAACATTAAGACATATAGTTCAACGCATTAATAAATTAATTTCTCATTTAACCATCTACATAAATGTTGTTAAAACTTACTTCGTTTATTAAAGCAACCGTCCTGTCTATCGGATGTTGTAAGAGACAGCTGTTATCTCGCACACAACCCTTGACAACGAACAAGTTAAGTTTCTCAACAATAGTTTCAAAACGGACAACACTAGTGTTTGCATCAATGCCGTCAGTTCGCTGCATTTAAAACGAGCCTAGGTTTTCCTGAGGTCGAACTATGTAATGAGGAACTACGGCGGCACTTCGGTTAGCGTGACCCCGTTAATACAGAACAAGCTTTTTTTCGCGAACTGCACTACTACTTGAATATTAGATTGCTACTTAAATGTTTCCAGAGGTTACTCTACACATTTACTAAACAAGTTGAAGTATTCTATTGTGAAGAAATTAGACCAATCAAAAGCAATGTAATAATTCAATACAACATTGTAAACAATCTTTTCTTGTTCAGTAAACTTATTAGTGACAACTCTGCAAAGAATGAATCTAGAGTCGAAAATCTTTCGATCTTATTTAAATATTCTTAAAATATACAATCATATTATACATGTAGAATAATTATTCAAAAGTTTTGTTTTATTATAATAATCTTAAGAGAATATAAACGCACTACTACAGTAGTCAAATGCACAACTAAAACGTATATATTTAACAATCGACATAGTTAAACGTACTAAAACACATTAAATTACACATTGGTTTAAATATTGTCGAAATCAGTACACAACCATATTATACATATATATGATTTAAAATAACATATGATTTAATATAATAATCATAAGAAAGTATAAAGACAGTGGTCAAAGGCACAACTAAATGTTGTACGTTGTTAAACGCGTTAGTAGCTTGCGACCGTCTAAATAAATACCACCGCAGCCGAATAGTAGTGTGCAAACGTTAGTGAGTTCCGGTTTCAAGGTTGCTGTAGCTAGTGAAATTACCGGGGTAAGTACACTTAACGTCCTATGTATCAAGGCGACGAGCGCAATTTGGTGCAATGTCATCCTGGGCAGCGTCACGTTGTTATGGGCATGCGTATTACCATTAGGTGAACGTCCTGTTAGTCTAGTCACTTCGTAGAATACTTAAAAAAATTACAGATATTTAATAAAAATATCTAATTTTAATATAACCCTTGGGAAATTGTATTAGTGACGAGCTCATGTCATCATCATCATCAGCCGATAGACGTCCACTGCTGGGCATAGGCCTCACCCAAACATCTCCACATACAGTCAGCATGGCCTCCGGTACCGCTGGGCACTAGAGACTGTCATATGTAGGGATTCATGTGGGGAGATTTGGACCATTTCTCACCACGCTAGTCCAATGCAGGTTAGCGTGAGCCAGAGCCTCGTTTGTAGATTAGCAGGGTGCACCACGAGCAGGTGAAGTTGGCTTGGATCTCGTTAATTGTTGTGCGAGTACTTACCCCTTTTCACCTCGTGTTTTTTGATAAATTCCACCATTAACATTATTTTACCTAGAAATCACTCGTTGCCAATTATTTTTAAACGGTCGCCAATTGAACTCGTTTACCATTTCGTTTGAAGTAAGCCGATAAGCGTGTGCCGACGTAACAAGTGGAACAAAAGGTAAATGACTTGTGTAATTTTATTTTTAAAATATTGTTTTACTTTTTAGTCGCGCGCTCTTAGAAGAGGAGTGGTCGTGGTCAGGGATCGTTTGGATTTACTGTCTCGTAACTCTCATAGAAAGAAAAGTATACTTCTAAAGGTTATTTGAATTCAAGGTTACTGTAGTCTTACCAAGTTCATCTTAGGTTATTCCACTTACTGAGTTGCCAGAACCTCATTAATTATCTAATAGGAAGTACCAGGAATTGATAGGCTTAAGTGGCAAGGGGTAGGGCACATTGCTCAAGGATTGACGGCTGAAGGCCCACGAGTAGCGGAATTCTAGGTACGTCTATTTTGGTACCATCGCGGTTCCTATTTCTGCCGTCAAACAATAATGCGCTAACTAACCTGTGTTCCGGTTTAAAAGGCGCTGTAGTTGTTAAATTATTGTGATAATGTAGTTCACATTGACTATGTACATTATCCCAACTGGCGACACCTTGTTATGGGCAGGCGTATCAATTATTAATAGGTGAATATCTGATGGCTTTGTTGAATATTTTTTTTAGTCAGTGACCCTATTATTATCCTTTACACGGGGTATTTTCCTGCTGAATTAAAAATAGAAAGGGAAAAACTACTGTTAAAGTTTAAAAGGTTCTGTTGCTATTGAAATTAAAGGTATGACGGACTTTCATATTCTACAACTTTTTGTGACGAGCATTATGTGGTGTTATGTGAACATCCTAACTAGCGTCTAAAATTAAAATAAAAATATATGATATGCCCTTGATATCAAAACAATAACAGCGAATTTAAACGCTTTCTGTAAAAGACATTAAATTAATTCAGTATCCATGTGGTTATTCACTCGAGTATTGCCATCTTCATTACAACTGATAGACGTCCACTGCTGGACATAGGTCTCTTGTAATGTGTTCCACAAAGCATGGTCTTGCGCTGTTTGAAACGAGTATTCTTATGTCTTGAATGATTTATTTAAAATCGTTCTCATGCGACTTAAAGTAAATAAAACCTGAAATGGATTCAATATAAGCAGATTAGTGTGACGTGTTATTAAGTGACGTCGCTGAAGATATGCTGAGAAGTTTATTTAAACTGACAATGAAGAGGTAGTTTTCAGTTCGTCTGTTATTTTCTGGGTGTATATCTTTTTGTTTAGTCCGTTTTTGTCAGAGAAAGTTTACACAAGGAATTTTGTAATACAAAAAATCCTACTCTTGTTGTCAGGAAATAAATTGTATGTTTGAAAGTATTTCTGTTGAATTTTGGCATGTTATAGTTTCTAAATATAGTCGGTTTAATTATTTATTCAGAAATATTATTTATTTTATAATATACCCAATCCTCTTCATGTTTCCACAGGAGGGTCTCCTGTAACAAGAGAAAAGTTCCTTCAACTTGATCGTTTCATCAAGATGTTTTCCTCAACCGTAGTCTTATAAGATTCATTGGAGATTGAACCCTCATATAAGTTGTACAGCGCGTACAGTCGAGCCTAAGAACTGATTTAATGACCACTTCAATTTATTTATATTTAGCATTTTTACTGGTGGTAGGTCTCTGTTGCTAGGTACCGTCTAAGGTAGGTTGGTACCACAGCACCTAATTCTCCCGTCGAGTAATACTGTGCAAATATTATATTCCTGTGTTCCGTTTTAATGTTTTATGACGAGCACAATGTGCTGTGCTGTTTCTTTATTCATATTCAGAAGTCTATTTACTATAAGATGAATGATCTGTTCGTCTCGTCGATTCGTCGATTAGAAACAAAATTAGGGTTAAGTCTTTGTTTTTGGAATTAGGTTAAAGCTTCTATTAAGGATTACTGCCAACCGATTAAAGATATAAATGACCATACTGCCTTACCGTGGACAGGATGCTTGTGAAAGACATTAGTTCGAGTAATCGGTATCGTTAAAACAATTTGACACCCGGAACGCCCATCACCAGTTAAAGTTCAGTTCAACAACCTCTAATTCATGTTGCTGTATAATTATGCAAACTTTTTTGTAGTTGGCAAAAAACTTCATTTATTAATAGTGCCTACGGACTATAGCTGTAGACTGTATGACGCCAAGAGTTCATTGAATCCGACTGAGTATTATTAATTGGATCGCGTTTTAAAGTTAATATTCGGTTATCTTGTACGGCTTTCAAGAAGGCGCGATTACAGCGATATAATACTCTTTTAATAAATGAGTAGAAAGTCCTATGATTATTGCGCCAGTTAGGATGACATACACTGCATCATATTATGCTCTTAGCCCTAAGACACAAAATGAGAGCTCTACAAGTTTTAAAGTTATTGAAGTAACTAGACTTACTATCTTATGTATTGTACACCAATTTCTTAAAGGCGTGTCGCTAACTGGCTTTGTTTTTTTTTCTGTATAAAAAAGAATAAAAAAAACTCTGTAGCATTAACTTAACTCTAAGATAGTTGTCTGCGCTCTCCTGCCAGATGGATCGATGACATCATCAGAGCGGTCGGAAGTGGGTGGATGCGAGAAGCTGAGGATCGCATTTGGTGGAAGACGTTGGAGAAAGCCTATATACAGCAGTCAATAAACAAAGGCTGATAATGATAGTTGTGATGGCAAATTAAATTATCGTGTAAGAGTAAATTTTGGCATTATTGGTCGTAGGTTTCTATTGCTGAGACCGTCTACTTACGTACCACCACAGCTTCAATTTCTTACGCCAAACATTATGATGGTGTACCGGTTTGAAGGGCTTTGTAGCTAGTGTTATTATTAATTAGACTTACTATCTTATGTCCCAAGGCGAGGGAATGGTGCAGTGTATATGTCTTAACTAACACCAAGTCGTCATAAGCAGGAGTGTTACTTACTATGCAGTAAGCGTATTATTCGTATTGTGGTTTATCGAATAAAAAAAAATCTTCAGTAGCCGATAGACGGCCATTGCTGTAAATAGGCCTTCTCTGTAGATATAGATTTCACTGCTGTCAGGTCTCTGCAGCCAGAGACCATCTTGGTAGGTACCACCGCAGCGCCCATTGCAGCCGATAAACAGTAATGTGTTCCGGTTTAAAGGTGTTGTAACTAGTGTAATTACTGGGGTAACGAGACAACATGTTTTGTCTCAGGCGACGAGCGCAATGATGTCAGTACATACCATCCTAACGGCATGTTGTATGGGTGGGCGTATCACTTACTATCAGGTGTACGTTCCGCTCGACTCTTCGATTAATTTGAATAAAAAAAAAGAAGTCCACGCCGCTCAGTCCCACGCTACCCGCATCCGGTCATCGCATCATTTATATATAAATAATTATGTATGTACTGATATTAATAGTAAACAAGACGATACATACACAATCAAATCTCGTGACAAGGAAAACCGGCCGCCATTTTAAATTCACATCCAGTCGACGTCACGAATCGGATACAATCGATTTCGAAATTGTCGATAACTAATCATTCTGTTTTGAAACGAAGGATCATCGGTCAAAGGCAATGAAATATGTTTAAACAACCATAATGGAATCCATTTTTTATTGTGGCCAATTTTTTTTAATAACATATATTACACAACACATTACATCGAAAAGAATTTCACTATTTTATATGTAGTATATCTTTAATAATGTTGTATCGTAAACGGCGACTATAAGGGAACCTATTAAGGAATAGAACAGTAGCTCTACCTGTGACCTATACTGGTGGTAGGTTAGGTTCTTGTTGGCGGAGACCAACTAGGTAGCTACCACCGCAGCTCCGATTTCTACCGTCAAACAAACATGTGCAATATTTGCTATATTCCAGTTTGAAGGGCGCTGTATCTAGTGTAATTACTGGGGTAACGAGACTGAGCGGCCTGTTTTAAGACGACGAGCTCAATGTGGTGCTGTGTATAACGTCCTAAATAATGCTAAGTTGTTATAGGTAGAAGTATCACTTATCATCATGCGAGTCCCGTTCGTCTCGTTGCTTCGTAGAATAAATAAGCCTTTTTTACCTTACTAAGCTATAACATGAGTAACAAAGGTCTACATTCAGCAGTGGACATCAGAGCAGATATAGGCGGATATAATAATGATGAGGTTATAATTTTGTATTGTCATAGAATCTTTAAATATGCTTCAAATTTAAATTGGTAATGTATTAGAGTCAATATTATCTGTTTTTTTGTAACAGCAAAGTTTTTGTTGCTGGGGCGTAACTTACAATATGTAAGATATTTACGTTAAATTCATTTGCTAACTTATTCACTGTACATTGATAATATGTGTATAAATATAAAATCGTGAGCATAATATAAAGCTCTTAAAGGCTTAAGTTTAAATGTCAAAGAAAATTACCGTTGGCAAACAGTTGGCGGTGATTCGTGATACATTCGAAATGTATCTCGTGTTTGATTTCCACACTGTTGTGAAATTTAAGTGAATGGATTTGTGCATCGCCATATATGGTGTCTAGGTGTCTGCTGAGCAAAAAATAAGGTAAACCTAAATTAACTGATAGCTCTGCCGCTGGATATCGTGAGTTTGCGAAATGTCTGTAAGATATTTCCACTATTGAATAGAAGCCGAGGTTATTTGGGATTTCTACAGTATAAAAAAATTTTTCGTGGTTAATGTCGGTGCGTTGCGATGAGCTCTGAAATCTACGGAATGCTAATGCGCTTTTGCACTACTTTAAGTACATACCAGATAGAGGTAGGGAATTCTAGGGTCTTCGCTGTTCTATGGCTAAACGACACCTTTGTCATCCTCGAGCTTGAACAAATTTAGAAGAGCTTGGACGATGAGGCTACTCGTTCTAAAAACTTTTGAACGTGAAGATTTATTTAGCTTGCAGATTACAGACACAATTTTTTATTGTGGACAACTAACATCTATGTTTAAATATTATATCATATTATCCCTTACCCTTAATTGAAGATCCTGCTATGTGGCGTTTCTGGCGAGAGGCTTATAATTGGCAGTGGACTGCCGCAAACTGATGATGATGAGTTTTTCTTTTGTTAAATCTAGCAAGGTTTTCCTTTCTAACATGAATGTCATAATTACTGGTAAATAAGTATTAATAGTTTACTTATTACTAGGTTGTTACTTTTTTAAAAAAGCCGCTAAATATATTGTTGAGTAAGGAATTTCAAAGTACATATATATACGTTCTCGTAGATATGTGATCTCTCTTGTGTAGATATGTTCACGCTATGTTAAGACATGTCCTAGATATATTCAACGATATGGACATAAAGATAATATAGAATTGCCCATTGTACATTAAGTGAGTAACCCTCACCACGGTTGCCCTGAATACTTGGATACTTTTGGCGCGACTCCAATTGCATAGATTTTCGTGTAGTTTTCGGCGTCGAAGCGTCTAATGCAAAATTCAAAGGAGGTTGAGGTTTATGTTCTTTAGCTGAGTTCCTTCCTGAAATTTAGAACTTATCACACTTACTCTTAGCAGCGTTAGGTTTGAAGATGATAAAGTAAAGTAAGTGCTAAAAGAAGTTCAGGTGGTTGTGTCTCATCCTAAATTAAGGATGTTTACATAACAACTCATTGCGCACATCATCTACGAATATAAACCTTTGAACATAGTAATGTTTTAGCATATCAGATTTTCTTTACAAATAGAGACACTACATTATCTCTAGCAGGATAAATCTACTTCCGGTGAAAACATAATATAAAATATTTTTCTTTTAGTGCTTTTTGGAAATTTGTAATACTATATATTATTATTGTAATAAATACAACAGCGCTGCAAACTAGCAAATAATGGTGTAGCGTAATACAGCGAAGCACTAGTGTGTTCTATGAGAGATACAAAGGATTCACGATCGAGGGTGATTTAGTGAGTAAAAAAATAAAAAATCTCATAAATCTGTTCTCTTTTCCCATAAAGGAAAAGAGTATTTTCCTCGTTAAAAAATTAAAAAGTTAGTAGTAGCTAGCAAAACTTATTTTCATACAGGCAACATAACTTAAGTACAGGTTTATTAATAAAATTCCTTTTATGTAATACCAACCAATGCCACTCTATATTTCTTAACTTTTTTTTTTTACAACGAATTGGCGACACCAGCGGTTCGTTGACCTGATGATAAGTGATACGCCAGACTAAACATCGTGGTGCTAGTTATGATGATATTCAGCTCTGTAGTCTCGAGTTAGTAAGAATAGGACTAAAGTAAGCCCTGCCCTGTCGTAGAAGGCGACTAAAAAGGTCTTGGAGTTTCACGGGCCCTGAGGGTGGTGCCCTTATCGCTTAACAAGCGAACCGGCGTGGGACGGCGTATGGCTCGGCGATGGTGCCTAGGAGGGTTAAGCCCCTCCTCAGAGACGTGTTAACACAAAGTGTAGAGACGCACCGGTGCGTTCTATAACAGATCCCGGAGCCTCTCTGAATGCACTGATGAAAACCCCGAGAAGGTTTTAGTAAGAAAAAATCTCACATAACTCTGACTTCCTCCCAGAAGCAGGGTGTCTTTCGAAGTTTGGCGGTAGACTTCGCGCTTCGGTGAAAGAGACCTACCACCAGCCATAAGCGTCAAATAATTTAATAACATTATTATAATTTTTTTTTCATATAAATACAGTAATATCTCTCATTGTGATGTTACGTCACAAGGAACAAGCGATTCATTGTTTACAAGTAGAAAATAAAATGACTCACAATGTCTATATAATATGATGAATATAACATTTATTATAATTTAAAACCTTTGTACGTATGTTATTTACTATATAAGGTTCATTAATTACAATATTTAGTTGTTCCCTTTCTTGGTAATAAATTTCGGTTGGGAGAAGGCCACCGCTGCGCATGGACTTCCATCTCCAAACCGTTTGGTCCACTATCCGCATCCAGTAGCTTTCCAATAAATAACTTTTGTTCGATCACAAGTTAAGGAAGCCTATTGCTGATATAGAACTGTCCGTCGAATGGGCCATCACAGCGTAAAGAAGCCCGTTAGGAACCAGCTACCTGTTTAAGGACAAATATTAAGGACAATCTCGAAGGGGTAAATTTTTCCACAAAGGTATTTTTTTTAAAATCATCCTTCTCTCCAATAAAATATCAGTCATCATTACCATCATCAGCCGATAGACGTACACTGCTGGACATTGCTCCCCCCCAAAGATATCCACATCGGCCTTGCGCTGCCCTGGTTCCGGCGCCTGCCAACGTCTGTCACAGTTAGAATAGCCTCCCGTACCACTGGGCATCAGGAACCGACGTTTGTAGTTCATACGAGAGGATTCAGATTTTTAGGAAAATATTGTTAGATACAAAAAAAAAGTCATAGTTCAGATCATTTAGTAAAAAAATTATTTGCTGATACATTTATAAGAAACATGAACACAAAGAAAGTAATGCACCGATCGACTTTATTATAGGTATAATAAAATATCACCTTGGTATTATCTTCCAGTTATGGTTCTCTATAAAATATCCTTTCTTAAGACAAAGGATATAAGGCGCACGATTGAACCAAGGATGCGGCCGAGGTTACTGAAAGGCGTAGCAATTAAAATATGGTATTTATAATTAAACCCTGTCTGCGGTAGTGAGCGTGTTTCTAATTATGAACATCGCGAATAGAAATATAGTTTTTCATACATTAATATGAACATTCTTTGTCAGTTCTAATGTCAATGCCATTACTTTAATGTACTTCTTAGAATCATGAAGCGGCGTCTTTGTATATAATGAGCTGTGATTTATTTCTATGAAATATTTATCTATTTTTATATACACATATATATAAATACGCAGAGCTAAGGTCACCGATATAGCCCAAAGGATTGCTAGACTTAAGTGGCTGTGGGCTGAGCACATTCCTCGAAGGACTGACGGCCGATGGGGCAGTAAAGTCATCGAGTGGTGACCGCGTACCGGTGGACGTAGTGTTGGGAGTCCTCCCACATTGTGGACAGTCGATCTGATGAGAGTCGCGGGAAGCCATCGGATGCTAGCAAAGTGAGACCGATCGATGTGGAGATCTTTGGGGAGGCCAATGTCCAGCAGTGGACGTTTATCGGCTGATAGAAATATATGTAAAAAGAATTAGTCACTCATCACGAGATGTTTGAAACTGTTAGATGTAAACATTCAATAATTGTTAGAGATATTGCTTCTACTATTTAGAGGTCAGCTAAGAATGGATTTTTATAAAATTCCTTCCCTGAAAAGAGCTGCGGGGGTGTTATGGCCAGCAAAGCCGGCGAGGAACAGCTAATTATAGAAATTAATTTGTTTAACTTTTTTCTTTTGCTTAGTTTCTAAAGTTTTTTGCTAAAATATTATACTTTATTTGCCAACGTTATAGTCAAACGTAGTTTTTTTTATAATTTTCGAGTATACTCTATGTTTAAACACAACTTACATGTTGTCTTCCACACATCGAAATTAATGGGTAAGGTAAACAGCAAGCCGATCATAGCGCTTGAAACAAAGTCTTTTATCAAGATTTACATGTGTATTTAAGTGTTTTTTTTCTTTTATGTTTGAGTAAGTAATGCGTAAATCAGCCATACTAAATAGTTAGATATTTACAGATTTATAGATAAACTTAATTTTGTCACAAGTTTATTTATCTCGAGTCAAAATTTATTAATTACCTTAGATCATTATTATTTTTACTAACAGTGTTCTACTCATGTACTTACTGATCCAAGAAAGAAATTAAGATTTTTACATTACTCTCTTTTTGGTTTTCATGTGGAATTGTTCTCTTTGTATATGTGTAATATGAAATTTTCAATATATTCATAAAAAGATTAAACGATATTGAATGGAGAGAGAGGAGGATTAATCACTTAACATCAGGTGAATGGCCTGTATGTTGCTTCGTAGAAAAATAATTAAAAATCTCTACTGAACTAATAATAGTGGTACTGTCTAACAAAAAGAAATAAAGATGTTAGTTTTAATTAATTGAATCAGTAGTATATTATCTTAAGGATCAATCATAGCTTCCGTCGGGACGACGACGGTCTATGATCAGATTGTGTGGTGGCAGTGATTGTCGCCATAATTACTACAGTAGTAATTGATGTACTTGTGTTGATTAAATCATTGTGGGACTTGCGAGCCTTGTTTGCGGAAGCCTTTCCACAGAGACACTGCATGACTTCGTTATGGGGCTAGAACATCAGTATGTTCTAGCATCAATTCAGTAATTGGTGCTAATTAAACCAGTACTGGTAGAAATATCTCATTTTATATACCACATTAAGGATGGCTAATGAACAAACGCTATTTTAATTCTATATTTCTACCATCAATAACTGATGTAGTTCGACGTTTTAAGATATTGGTATTGCTATCGAGTTGTTTCAGTAATTTTATTATCAGCGTACTTCGAACATGAGTATAGTAATAAATTCCCGCTGAAACTTAGTGCCAGAATTGGGATTCATGATGGTCTCTTACCACAGATTTACTTAGAAATTACACACAACCCCTACTTTTAAGTAATATTTCAAGTTAGTGACGAGTCGTAGCAGATGTACATATTGTTAATTATTGTTTACACAAAGCCTACAAATTTGTAAAACCTAGGTATACAGTTTTTTAACTGTAACTGGCTAATTCTTCACTCTAATTAAACATTTTTTTATATTATATAAATTAGTGCTTCATTACGATCCCAACCTGATAGTAAGAAGAGATGTAATCTAGATAATAAAATGCTGTAGTCCTAAAGAAGCCTATTTACTCTTATCTCAAACACTCACGTCATACCAGGACCGAAACATCGATATGAGTATCTCTGTGATTGACAATTAGATCAATAATAGTTAACCTTACCTCTGTAATATACTCCATCTGTAATATGTTGATAATTAGAACACAAATTCTATTATGGCAGTAGATTTGCCAAGAAACCCGAAGGGCTCAAAAACTACCCTGCAAAACTCAATCATATGTAGCTCTGGAATCGAAATGAGGACTTCTTACGCTGCAAGCAGATACACGATTCGTAGGGAGTCAGTTATATTCTTTCATTTGTTGTATAATTTTAATAACGACTTCAAAAGACAAAGAAAATAATGCGACTTTTTGTGCAAGCTTTTATGGCAAATAAATCCTTCAAGGTAGAGGAAGTATTGGCAAATAATTTATCTCGACCACTTATAGAGGAAGTTTTAGAACTTATGATAATGCCAATGCATTAAACAGCAATTTATCAAGTTTATCGTGATTGAAACAAACTGTGAACCTGACAAAGAAGTCTAACATTTCATATAAATATTTTAACGTGGGTGTATTAAGACGTTCTAAGATAAAGAAAAAAAATTCAAGTATAACTTAATTTTTAACTAAGCAAGGTTACCAAAGAGGACGCGTCCGACAGAGCGAAGTGAAAGAGAAAGAGCAGAAAGGCAAACCTCACTATCAGATGGGAATAATAAATGCCACGGAGAGAGAGAGAACTTAATTTTTAACTATAAGAAAAAAAATTCAAAATTTTATCATTATTATCATTTTCAAAAGGTATCTTTTGAAACTAAGTTAGGCGCGGTCTGATTGAGAAAGCTCTTCCGAACTTTAGCTATTGTTTTCAATAAGCGTTATACTACTTTATTATTATTTTTTTGGGGCTTTTATCCCTTAGAGATATGACAGCTCCTATTGCCTCAAAAAAAAGAGACAACCCAAAAAACCTTAGGGTGCTAATAATGTGGTTACAACATTTCAAAAATATCTCGTGTTGCCCAAGATTGGGCCATATAACACCGTGTGTAAGGCGCCCAAGTCTAGAGTATTGATGATGACCTCTCATTTGCTCTGATATTTTAAATACTCCACCAGCAAGTGTTGGACATCCTCTGCATCGACTTGATGGTCACAGTGATTATTTCAAATTATGTTCTGTAAGAAAACCTTCATTGTCTGAACTATGGTTGTCATCAAAACGACAGCTGGAGCACTTAAAACGAAATCGACCTTATACTTACACACAACTTATACACAACAAGCATTCATATTTTGTCATCCGACAATTAATTATATAGATCATTTTAACTTTTTTGTAGGTGGTATGCACTACTTCTATCCAGCGGTTTCCACCGCTTTAGTCTGATTTGGAGACCTATGGGAAAGCCTATTGTATATAACTAGCCGTTCCCCGCCTGCTTTGCTGGTCGTAACATCCCCACTACTTCCTTTGGGGAAAGAATTTTGTAAAAATCCATTGTTGGCTGAACTCTAAATGGCAGAAGCAATATCTCTACCGAATTTTGAGTGTTTACGTCTAATACTTTCGGAGATCTTGTGATGAGTCAATGAATCTCTGAATATCTCCTATTTAATATATATATATATAATCATTATTAGTTGTTCACAGGTCATGAACGTTTTAGTTTACAGCCTAAATATTGTTCTGATTAAATAATATAATTCCTAATGATTAGAATTATTTATATACCTAATAATTAATAATATCATAGTTTAAAGTGAGGGGTTATTATTTTTTACCCTTGGAGAACACTGAATTTTTCCCATAGGCTCTGACAGTTTCTCGTTAAGGAATAGGAGCCTATAAACTTGGAATGTCTGCCGTCGTTTCTCGGAATCGCCCATGTTCTTTTCAAAGCCTTGCGGAACCTTCGAGAACCGTTCCCAATGTATATTCCAAAGTGTTAATAGATTGAAAATGAATGTAGAGACTTCTGTCATTGTTATTTATAAAACTAAAACGTATTTCATGTTTTTGTTCTTTCTTTTCTAAGTACCAACACTCAGTAGTTAGATTACTGTAATGTTTATTACTTTGGCAACTTTCTCTTCATGCTCACTCTCTCTCTTTTGTTTAATGAATTTGGTGTATCTACCATAGATTCAGTTATTCCCTTCTCTATCTATCTATCTCTAATAATACTAAAGAGATGTATATTATGTTATTGTACAGTTGAGAATACATCAAAATACAATAGTATGATAGGGAATCGGAATCACAGTTGCCGAGACTCTTCTTTCGTACCTTCCGCAAAGAATCTATCCTCGTTATCAGCCGTCATTGGTTCACTGCTGGCCATAGGCTTTCTTCAAGGTCTTCCACAACTATTTCGCAACCACTTACTGCAGTACCTTTCATGAAATCGAAGGTCGCAAGAGTGTAGGACGAACAGCGGATTCTACTGTTTTTTTATTCGACAAAACGACGAGACGAGCAAAAGACGACGGTAAGTGATACACTTGGTCAGAACAATGTAGCGGTAATTAGGATTATACCACATGGCGCTTTTCGCCTTTGGACATGAGATGTTAAGTTTCTTACACGAGTAATTTCATTAGCTACAGCGCCCTTCAAACCGGAACATTGTAACGTTTGCACATTACTGTTTGGCGACAGAAATATGCTCTGCGGCGGTACCTACCTAGACGGCCTCCGGCAACATAGACATGCCACCAATAAATCTTCCTGTACGCGGAAGACCCGACCAGAACATTACACGTCCTCTGAGCAGTCAGCTTTCAGAGAAGGATATTTCTAACCGCCAGTTCACATTGACGGTTGGTAATGATTGGAAAAATCCAATTTAAAAAGAAATTTTGTGACCGACTTTGAACGTTTTTGCTTTGCTTAAAAAATGAGACTCAATTGACTATTAAGATCTAGACATAATATCTTTCAGACAATGCCTAGTATCTGTTACGACGTCGCGCCATCTCACACAATGAACAGTACCGTTGTGATGAATCGGTTTGCTGAATGGAATCCAGTGCCGCAGCGACGTGCTAGGCGGATGCAGCGAACTTATCAATTGACACATTCTCAAATGTAACGACATCAATTGAAATACCGTAATACCTCAGTAATTACTGGATTTTCCCCCTTTCTTTTCTATTTTGTTTTTATTATACGTAGCGACACTAGTGAGATATTCAGGTGATAATACGTCTGTTAAATTCCTACACACAGCACCACATTGTGCTCGTCTCCTTAAAATATGAATTTTTAAGTTTCGTTACCCCAGTAATTTCACTAGCTACAAAACACCCTCTAAACAGGAACACTAATGTTTGTACTGTTGGGCTGTAGAAATAGGAGCTACGGTAGTAGATATTAATGGATTAGTTTATCATTCTGTGTTTCAATAATCCGATTACGATTTATAGAGGGCTGGTGCTTTTTCCGGGGATTATTAAACTTCCGGTATTTACTTCTGCCGAAAATCGGAATTGTGCGCTAAGACGATGAGCGTAATATAAATCTTGTTTTATCATACTAGCTAAAATCTAATTATTATGCTCTGTCATACCATTCAGCATCAGAAGAACGTCTTGATTATCTCGTTCACAAAGAAAAAATATACCATTTTTTTTGTTTTAAATTTTACAATTACTGTGTTATATTCTCTGATATGAGTCAGTTTTTATATAAAAGTAAGGAAAACAGTCAATTATTCTCATTAATAATTTTATTATAAAATAGATCCTCAGTACATGACAAAAGTCAATGTAATTTATGAGAATATACATATATACGTCTCATATATTAAAAGAAAGCAAATAATAGATTTAATGAAGAGAATATAAAATTAGTTTAATACCTAGGTAACATTCAGAAAATAAATGTTCTTTTGATAGCAAAATAGAAACAGTTCCTAGATTAGTTTTCTAAATAAAGATTTCAATGTGTTCAGAAGAAACCTTTAATAAGTGCTACGTTGTGACGTCAATGGTATTCAAACACGGTTAGTTAACCGTGATAATTAATGACGTAAGCAAGATAAAAGATTTTTTTCAGAATTGCTAGTGTTTCCGCTGCTATGACTAATACGGTTAGACATTGCACCATAGATGTTCTAGTGATCAGGTTAATACTAAATAAATTACATGTTTGATGGACTTATAGGTTTGTTTCCTAGAAATCTTAAGCATCGGGATTGAATCCTAGCCTCTTCATGTCATACAAATTGAGTGATTTCCTACCTTATCTTACAAGGCGTAATATTTAAGAATATTTTAATATGTATTTTATTGTAAAAAGAAAAAAATCTATATTATTCCAATTCTTAGTCGTTGATGATATAAAAAAAAAGTCTTTGTATAGCGACTCCACAGGATATGAAACAGATGTTCGACACATAGGTAATATTTCCCTATTAAGGACATAATAGTTGTCCATTGAATTAACGATATTGTTTATAGTACCGTTATATGATTATATGTGAACACGCCATTGGTTATATCGCTATGTGAACAAGTATATCAAGTTATGACACGTGTAGATAACGCACACCTCTCGATCTAACGAATTGTATGTATATATCAACATGTGTTAATATTTAGCGACGTCTCTTCAGGTTTATAAGTATAATATTTACATTTTGTTGTATAATACTTATTTACGTACATATATTAAATACTTATATAACAGCTTACATTATGTTTTTATTCTTGGGATTAAGAGCCTTCTCTAAGAGAGTCTAGGCTGTAATCCTCTACACTGGACAAATGCGGTCACGCATTTCAGACACTATGACTAAATCATAGAGTGATGTCAGTATTGCTTTTGTCCATTCTCCTACACAGTACCTTCATTGTGGTTTCCGGCAAACCCATAGTCTATCTCCTCTCTAATCTTTGGCTCCCATGGTCTTTTGGGTGACAGCTTCAGATATTCCGTTGAACTAGGTTGTGCAGCCGCATAGCCAGCAAGCTTTACATGAAGAGGTTTTCCTCTTGGACGAACGAAGAAGTGGAGTGGAGCTACCGTTGGCAAGGTTGCAGAAATGTAAGAAAGCGTTCCGATGCCATCATAAAGGGATTAAGAAAGAAGTACTTTAAGCTTGTAATCATATATCCTTTTTAATAAAGTAATATAAAGAAAATTCTTGCATTAGCTTAGGTACTTTGGAGGCGGATATGGATTAGTATTTTGACGGTTTCCTGACAGGAGATCTTGTTCTCTTGTATCTTGCATCAGTGAAACAGTTCTTTACATCCAAATTTTTTAGTAAAAATGGTGGCTTTAAAGCAGTAATCGTATTCCATTTTTGTCTGACATTGCAAATAAGGAATAGCTGTAACTTTTCTGCTTTCAAATTTACTTAATAAGCTATGAAAGTCCTGCAGTTATCAGTTGTATGAGTAACTTTTGAATAAAACATGTCCTCGTTCGGTAACAAAACAAAGTGAATTATAACAACAACATCCTCATACAAAGTGACCTATTTCACGATTATTCTCTCTCCTTTTTTGATGAGTCACTTTTGTTTTTTTTTTTTAATTATATACCCTAACACTCAGTTCAAGCTGGCATGACACCGACAGGAAAAGTTTGTATATAAATGTTTCTTTGTGCGAATTAATGAGAACTAGATATCTAATTCTCAGTGGTCTAAATATTCAACGAAACGACGAGACGAGGAAGGTGTGGTGGTTTATAACAATGAGATGCTCGTTAAGATATTTATAAAGCACTACTCTTGTTACCACAGTAATTTCTTTGGTTATAGCGTCAATTACACCGAAACAAAGTTCCATTGTAAACTTCTATTTGCCGTAAGAGATATTTTACCTAGACGATCACTGACACGCGGTATCACCGCTACTATCACCATATTTGTTCTGCGGTGAATGGTGGTAGGTCTCTATTGCTGGATACCGTCAAGGTAGGTACCACCGCAGCTCCTATTTCTGCCACCACACATTAGTGTGCAGACATTACTGTGTTTCGATTTAAAGAACGTTGTAGCTGTTGAAATTATTAGTGTAAGGAGATTTAACATATTACGTTTCAAGGCGACGAGCACAATGTGGTGTTGTGTATATCATCCAAACTAGCGTTACGTTATTATGGGCGTATCACTTACCATCAGGTAAACATCTCTCACGTCGTTCACAAAAAAAAGTATTAAATAAAAAATATTATCTTTCGTAATTTTTTTTACCAAGTGGGAACCTGATATATGTCGCGTCTGATAGTAAGCAGTTACATGGACTTGATATCTGTATCTGAATCATATTTCCTCTTCACTTTTAGATGAGTTTGGATGAGTAATAGTTTAATAGCATTGTATGTTATGTAACTTATAATGTATGCTGTGTAATGATGTAAGCCTAGGACTTAATTACTTATAAAAGGCGGTATATCACAGGCACACGTATAGTTAACACTAGCTGGTCCCCGCCTGCTTTGCTCGCCGTAACATAGGATTACATTTGAAATTTGGACTTGAAATTGGTCAGAAATATTCACGCCCGGTGGATGATACATCTGGTCACAAATGAGGCTCATGTGCTAACATGTGTTAGAGCTCTGGCTCCCAACAATCTGTATTGGACTAGCAGCATGGTGGGAAATGGCCTAAACCCTCCCATATGAAGCCCTACAAATGTGGAGATTTTTAGAGGAGGTCTATGTCCAGCAGTGGAGGTCTATTGGCTGATGATGATGATGATCATAACAGCAATAAAATTTGTTCGTCCTCTTGATATATAAGCGTTGTTGAAATAAAAGCTGCAGTGGTACCTTTTCACTGGCAGTAGCTCTTTGTTTCCGGACACCGTTTAGATAGGGTACCACTGTTGTGCCCAACAGTACTTTACAAACGTTACTGTGTCCTGGTTTGAAAGGCGCTGTTTAAAATATTAAGTCTCAGGCGACGAGCGTAATATGGTGCTGTGTGTATTATCATAATTAGCGCCACATTGGGATAGTCGGAGGCGGTCACCGGCAACAGAGACTGTCACGAATACTTCTTCAAGTCATTTGATATCCGGACGTAAGTCGCGTTAAGTTATGGAATGTGCGAAGTAGAAATGTTTGAAATACGAGGTCAATGTTTACACACAGGCAACTCTGCCGTTGTTACTATGATTTATCGTTTCGCCGATGTTGTTTTTGTTATTCTCGCTTGAGGTTATAATGCGACGTAATTTTACTACTTAGCGAATAGTTTCGCATTAAAAATTTTACGATTACGCTATTGGTAAACATTTCACCTTGTTTACCATAAACTCATGAAAGTACCTATTGTTATTATTCAATTATTCTAATAGATTTCTTTTACTTTATTATTTTAGATCTAAATGGTTTGAATTTTTATATTACATATCTTATTCTATTTAGTCAGTGCATTATTATAATTATTAATAATTTCTTATGATTATTTAAAATAAAAATTTGTTAATAATAACAAATTTTTGTTTTAAATAATCATACTTAATAATACTTAATATTTAAAAAAAAATCTTTCACTTATTACATAACTACGGTGATGGATATCCACAGCGGGATATAGGACTCCTCTAAAGACCCACATGCGGCGGTTTGTTATTCCTTTCACCAGATTGTTGATCCACCTTGTGGAGTGTCTCCCAGCACTATTGGTGGTTAGACTCTTTTGTCATAGACCGTCTAGGTACCATTGCAGCTCCTATTTCTACGGATAAATGGTGTTGTGGAAGTATTAGAGTGTTTCGCTTTAAAGGGGTGCTATAGCTAGTGAAATTACTGGGGAAAGAGACTTTACATCTTGTCTCAAGGGGTCGAGTATATTGAAGTGCAGTGTATATCATCCTAACTAGCAGCACGTTGTTATGACAGGGTTATCACTTACAAGTGAATGTCCCGTGTCGTAGTATTAAAAAGGAAAACAAACTACGTCTACCACATACATAGACTTAAATGCGAATTGATTTCAATTATATAGAATTTTTTTTTCATATTTTTTTTTTGGTTTAAAAGTACAAAGAAATAATCTGAAATATTGCGAAAGAAACAATGTTTCAAACAATCGTTTAGTTTATTTAATTTATTTTAGTATCGGTGTCGCCGATGTTCGGTCTCATTGCAGCGTAATACATTGCTCTTAATATATTGATTTATATGTGACGCGCGCTCATAACGTTTAGGGACTGTTGGCTGACATCAAAAAACTCGTGTATCTTCATTTGCCTCATTTTGGTGGAGTTGAATGATCCAAAAAGTGAATCGTGTTGGAGCCATATCCGTATTACTTATCCTTTTGATATCATATAAGGAGAACAGTCTCTCCATTGGCGTATCAAAGTATGCACCGTTGCTATCTATGCACTTTTGCCATCTCATAGGTAGTTCATTGATCCCTTTATTGAAAAAAATCAATGGGAGCGAGAATCGATAAACTTTTGGAAGGCGGTTGGACTGCCGCATCGGAGTTGATATTTTTTTTTGTAATAAGTTGTCGAAATTCCGGAAAAAATGGTAATCTGTTGGGGCAGGTCCGGGGAGTACGGTGGTGTGATGATTTGCTTCAAGTGGATTAATACAGTTTTGTAACTTACCCCGAAGCCTGCAGCTATCTCTGAAGTGCTTTGTGATGGAGCCGCTTCCACAATAGCCTTTAATTCTTCATTTTCCACTTTGGTCTCCGGCCGTCCACGGGCTTGGTTCTAAAGATCGAAATTTCGTGAACGTAAACGTTGAAACCAAAAACGTACCGTGGTTTCTTTGCGACACCAGCGCTGTATATATCATTAATCCTTCGAGCTGTTTCTGCAGCACTGGTGCCACGGTAGAACTCGCACTCGTAAATATACCGATATTTCATGTTTTCCATTGTGCGGTAATAAGCGAAACCAAAGAAAAAATTATTAAGGAAAAAACAAATAAATGACTGTTTTCAAAACTCAAATGTGATAGCTAAATGAATTTATAAATTTGAATTTGGAATTCTTAATCAAAGAGGAGATATTTCACATCAAAGTGGATAGTACGACAAAACGCTAATTTCATATGTAAGGACCTAATATTTCAGTTCCTAAAAATTGCTGTTGAACTAATTAATTTTCATAAATTTCCTCACCTTCTAAATTCTTAACCAATATTAAATCTATAATTATTAACCTTTCAGCTACATATTGGTGATAAAGATTATAGTTTTCAATGCAGCAATTCAACTTTATGTCCTTATCTTGCTCCAGGGGTGATGTCAGGGTTATTTGAGATTCTTACTCTTTAAAACCCCATCGGCGGTCCATCAGTGCATTCGGAGAGGCACCGATGCCCCAATTTGTGTTAGAATGTTTCTAAGGAAGAACGAAACCCTCCTCGATGAGTCACGGCAACATGCATACGCTGTCCCACATGAGTTCGCTTTTTGAGCGATAAAGGCCCCCACCCTCAAGGCCAGCGAAACCCGTACACCCTACAAGTTGCCTTCTCCGACACACAGGGCTTACTTTAGTCCTATTCTTACTAGCCCAAGACTCTAGGGCTGCAACGTTATGTTCTACACGATTAAAACACATATATTTGTTTTTTTTTTATTCACTTTGTATGTTGTTTATGATCTTCAACCATAGAGACATCATCTTACTTTGTTACAAAATTTCCGCTAATAAATCTTTCTTATCTTTGTTCCTGTCAAACGTACTGTACTTGGCTGATAACTTTCTTTCATATCTGCTATCGAATACTTTCTGTATTTCGTATTATATTTATAACGTAATCTATATGCTGGGTTCTGAAATATGATATATATATGTTAACGTCTTTATATGCTCGCTTTAGGTTTGTTTGTATTTAACAAACTCATGTGTAGGACGTTTCTCTATCGCAAATAGATGTTGATCAATGAGTCCTATATCCTTGATTCCCAATAATTGTTAATAATAACGTCAGTAATATGGATTTATTATACTTATGGTAGATATTATTCTCGGAGACCCTCTCGGAAAGTATCACTGCATTTCCTGTTTCAATCACTAAAAATTCGTGTGTAAATAACCATGTTCCGGTTCAAAGAATGAGCTAGTGACATTACTTTGGAAACGCGATTCAATATTTTATGTCTGAATGTGCCGAGCACATTGTGGTGCTGTGTATATCATCCTAACTAGCACAACGTTGCTATAGGCAGACGTATTGCTGACCATTATGTGGACGTCTCGCTCATCGTCATCATTGCAAAACAATCTAGTCGCAAGGGTTATGAAAAATGTGATGAATATAGTACTTGAAACAATGTTGAAGAATTCCAGTAAATCCATATAACTACAGCATCTTTCAAACTGAAATAGTGGAATAGTAACGATTTCACACACCTGTTTGGTTACGGAAAGAAGAACCCAGTTAGATATGTGCAAGCCTTAAGTTTATTAACTCCACTTATGCTTTATTTTCTTTACATTTAATACACGGTCAATTGAAAAGCGTTAAACTGTTCTGTTTAGCATTCGTCACATCTGCGTAAGTTTCCGCATTGTAATTGGAATGATTTGGCAAATTGCCAAGAAGCCATGCCATGTAATCAGTTTGTTGCATTTGTGCGTAAATTAATAGTGGGATCGGGCACGCGAAAGCGGAAAATTACTGGGACGGAATGTGGCGCCAGATGGATACGAGCCAGCTCCGCTGTGACACGAGGAACTGTGTGATGATAATGTGGTCGAAGATGAAGTAACACCAAATAAGTCAGACGATCTTTGTTTCGATGTTTGTTTTTATCTAAAAGTCGTAGGATGACTCTTTTGTAACATCCTGTCACTTCAATTACAGTTTTATTTTAGGGGTGTAAAGAGTCCCGCACTACAACACACGGGACCCAAGTAAACCTCACTTGTTCGTGATGCACCTTGCGAATCGACAAACTAGGCTCTGGCTCCCGCCAACCGCATTGGACCACCGTGCTGGAAATCGGCCCAAATCCCCCAATATGAACTCCTACATACGACAGCCCTTTGTGCCCCGCGGTACGGCCGGCCATGCTGACTGTCTGTGGAGATCTTTGGCAGAGGCCTATATCCAGCAGTGGATGTCTATCGGCTGATGATGATGATGACAGTTAATTGGCAGGTTTACAAGCAGGTAGTTGGTAGTTAAGAGGGTTCAGAGAAAGCAAACTAGTAAGAAGAGATAAGGACCTCTGTGCAAGAGCTTAACTACTACGTCAAGGAGTCAGTATAAAATGTGAAAGCTTCCTCATTATTCCGAATAAAAGCAATAACATAGCCTTCCATGAATGGAAGCTGATGACAACGTTTTCGATGCTTCCGATGCAAAGTAGTATAACATACTAATTGCAAGATTTGAAGTTTATGAAAATCTAAAAAAGTTACCAAAGCGTCCACGTGTAAATTCACCAAAAAAAAAATTGCCTCATTTTATAAACGAACACGCAGTTAAGGTCATAGTGCTAATATGAATAGCCTACTTTTGGCCTGATTCCAAAGTATTAAAATTAACTTAAATCGGTTTGTTTGTTTAGCGCTGCCATTGACATTATTAATGGAATCAATTATTTCTAAACATAAGTTTATATACATAATTAATATACAACCTTCCAATTTCACTATGCTATACAAAGTCATATTAATTTTTTTAATAACAGTTCTTAAAATACGGGGACGACCGAAGTCGCAATAGCAGAGTTACAAAAGGTATGATAAGCTGTGATCTTAAAGAAAGTGATGCCCAAATGCTGACGAGAATAATCGCAGTTTTAAAAATATTGCGCAAAAGCAGTTCTTTGTTAGGACCGGGTCAAAGGAATGACCTCATGGTTCCTTTACCTACGAACTATATACGTGAAGGGGACGCTGCTATGCGCGGAAACAGGATAGGTGTCAAACAAAGCTGACCATGAGCGTAGCGTACGCCGTGGCCTACTACCGCTACGATCAATAATTCGGGGAACCCGAATAGTGAACCCTCAAGATTGTCCCACTCATTTCTAACAACTTACCTTAGTGTTGTCACCTCTAGTTGCTAAAAAAATAAAAAATTACTGTGTTTTATTTCTTTATTCCACAACACCTTCAAAAGTACTGGTAGAAATTGAATTGGAATTCAATATTTATATTTATTGGGTTATATTAAGATTGTATAGATAAAGTAAAACAAAATATTTTTTTTTCCTATTGAAAGGTTTTTAACATTTACAATGGACCAATACTGTCTCAATTTCACATTGTTAAGGTCCAAGATGTTGTAGCGAACATTTTGGGTTAACATGAGTGGATAATAGGAATACAACAAAGACGTTAATTTGTTTTTTATCCAATTAAACGACGAGACGATCGAGATGTTCACCTGATTGTAAGTGATAATTATATAGATATAAAAGCCTGCTCATAATTACGTGTCGCTAGTTAGGAAGATATATATACATTGCGCTCGTCCCTTCAGACATAAGATGTTGAATTTCCTTATATCAGTAATTATACTAGCTAAAGCGCCTTCAAGAGGAGACCACAATAATATTTACACAGTAATGTTTGGCGGCAGAAATAGGCGCTGCGTTGGTACTTAGTCATGCCGTATCCGGCAACAGAGTCCTTTCAACGGTAAATATCCAGTTTATCAATGAGAGACAGCTAGTCTAGAAATCCCTACTGATGTCCGAATACTGACTTCAAGTGTGCTGTATCTAGATAATTTTCTTGACTATCGACATTCACCATCTCATAGCCTTACCGCCAATAAGATGAACGACATTTTTCTTCAACGCTAACGTCGCTATAACGTTGTACAATAATAATACGTTAATATTAAACTACATACACTCACGAACCATCTATTATAGCACCGTTACATTTAGATCTGTGTACAAAATACCATAGCCTAAAATGGCACGAAATATACTTCGTGATGATGTCATATATATAAAAAACGTGTACTGCTATTTCGTTATTGTTACACGGTTAATTAGTGAAAACGTACCTTAAACATTTTTTAATATTAAAATATTGGTGAAATGAAACATTAAAATTATTTCTTTTTAATAATCTTTTACTTTCTTTTCGATGCTGTAATGTAAATTTGTAGAATGTATCGTAACTTTGACATAAAAGTATAATGTAAAAAAAATGATTTTTTTATTTAATTTGTCAAATGCAAATGTTATGTCTGCTAACACTTGTTTTTGTTCGAGAGACTAGCAGTACGACATCCTGCGTGTCTGCCACCTGCTCATAACAACGTGGCGCTTGTTAAGATGTTATACATTGTAAGATGTTGAGTTTTGTTACCGCAGTAATTTCACTAGCTACAGTGCTCTTCCAAATGGAATACGGCAAAGTTTTCACACTACTATTTATCAGCAGCAACAGGAATCTATCTAGATGGTCTCTGGCAATAGAGACCTACCACCAGTAGATATAACATTTCATCATCATTGTCTATTGTCGTCAACTTCCTAACATCAGTCTCCACAATTAATCTCTATCGCAAAAAGTTAACGAAATTCGTTATTTCTCGGTGTTTTTTGTTGACAGTTGAAATAAGTTTTAATATATTATATAAGTTTAAATAATATTTCTAAGGCAATTCACGTCCGAACCATATTTCGTCTGGAGGTATTTTAATTGTTTTGTTTTGGCGAACAGTTTCGCGACTTCGTCCTCCATTTCAAGGACAAGAATTTATTTCATGTTACACAGTGTATAACTTATTTAAGTAATGAAATCAAGTGAAGTTTAGATGAAAGTCTACCGTTATGAAATCATAGTGTTTTTTTTTTAATTCAATGTGTGTTTTATAGGAGCTGATTTTGATAAGTTCACTGTTGTTATTTGTGATAGTTACATGTTTGAATTTGAAGTTAGGTGAAAATTCTAACAATGATATAGTATCAGCTGACTCGACAGAGCGATGGATCTGCGCAAGGCGGCTCGCAACAACTGGATGCGTATAGGCGAAGATCGGTTGATCGGTCCAGCGATGGACTGCCGCAAGCTGTTGATGATGATCAGCTGACTAACGAAGAAGAAACGCCGCGAAAATGGATGGTTGATACATGCGATTACATTAAACTCTAAAACTTGAGTTGCCTTTGCCGTCTTCAAGTATTTAAGTATCATACATACACGTTTACGTTAGCAAAAATTATGAGTTTGTTTACGTAAACAATTCTGACAACAATTTAGTATATATATATATTAATTTCAGAAATATATTTATTACTGTGTGGGTTTAACCGCGGGAGCGTTATGAGCGACGATTATTTTGAAACCTATTAGCATATTACAATACATTATCTGTTCTAGTGTAAACAAACGCTCTGTGATGATTTCACTCTGTTTACGTTATTTTTCGAACTACGTTTATTGTTTTAAAGATATCTGGAAAAATTTTATCTGATGTAAATATAACCTCTGTAAAGTCGTACTGGTAATAGTCTCTTATTTCGACAAGGGTGATAGGACGAGTCATTGGTAGTCGTCTCTTATTTCGACAAGGGCGATAGGACTAGTCACTAGTAGTAGTCTCTTATTTCGACAAGGACGATAGGACGAGTTCACCTGATATGTCCTTAACCATGTGCTGATAGTTAGGTTTTCCTTTAATACTATATTTCGTCCTATTGAGATATAAATTATCTAATCTAATTTTCGGACGGCCAGACTATGGTTTTTATACAAATAAGCGACGAGCGGCACGTTCACCTGATGGTAAGCGATACGTCAGCCCAATAACAACGAGATTATCTAGTATTTATTCTATTATTAGTTGAAAAGGAATTAACTTAGTAATTACAGGTTCTAGTAAATTGGAGAAGTTTGAAAGCTACGATGCCATAACTGCACAAATGGAAGCTTTTTTTTTGTAACTATTATAACTATTAGGGGACATTATGTACCACGTCATAAGTGATGGTTTCTTTACTTATGTAATGAGGTGATAGAGAGAAACGAATTTATACCACTAACTAATAAATCCGATAAAAATCGTTAATCGTTAAGATTATGCTAAATCTAATCGTATTAGTTTGATAACAGTACATGACATCATGGAGACCTGTCCTAGACCTACAAACAGGTTCGTTGACTGGGGAGGCGATGATTTGAATGTTAATACGGCAACATGATTTATGATTATTTCTTATCAGCCGGATAACGCCCACTGCTGGGCATAAGCTTCGCTTAAGGATCTTCATTGAAAGGGAATTGAGGCTCGTCTGTTGTTTAGCAGGGTGTACCTTGTGCAGGTGAGATCGATTTGGGCTCCATAATATGTTGAGTGGAACTCCTTACACCCCCAACAACCTAAAGAGCAAGCGTATTCTAGTCGAGTGTGCTTAACCATCTTCGATCTCTTTGGCTTCTAAAGTCACGTGGGCTTGTGATGAAGAGTTAGGATGTGGTATTGATAAAAAAACATAATAAAGAATTGTTTAAAAGACTATGAAGCTCTTTTAAAAGGTCCAACACGTCCGAGACGCCAGCAAGCACGTGGAGCGAATAACTACCAGTCCAAGGTCGAGGCGGATCAGCGGAAACTGGTTCCGCGCGTATCTAATTCAATTACGGGTTATTTCTTTTAAAACTTTTCTCGCTTTTATAAAAGAATTAACATATGTGTTGTTAAGTTTGTTTATATAAATTTTTTTATCTATTGTCGGTAGGAAGTATAGGTTAAAGAGACATAACATCTTACGTCTCAGAGCAACGAGCACTATGTGGTGTACTCCTGGTATATACCACCGCAGCGCCTGTTTCAGGCGTCAAACAGCAGTATTATGTTCTAGTTTGAGGGGCTCTGTAGCTCACTAGCTTTTACACTTTAATTACACTTAATTACTGGGGTAATGAGACTCAACATCTTATGTCTCAAAGCGACGACCACGTGATACTGTGTATAACATCCTAACTAGCGCCACGTTATGACGGGTGTATCAGTTACCATCAGGTTAATTAAAATAAAAATTATTATAATTATGGATTATGTAAAACATTAAAATCCATAAAATTTGTTTTCATAAAATGTTTTGTATAAGAACAAATAAAACAAGTGTTTAGCGTAAATGATCATCCGCTTCTATTGTTTCGACCTTGCGGAATTATAAATACAGTTGTAATGTACTGGGTAAACAAAGTGTGCTTGAAAAGATTAAATCTAATTTAAAACATATGTTTTAACGGTATGTTATATATAAGTAAATAAATTACAACTTTAAAACTAAAGAATAGAATGTATAAATCGATTAAAGTGAAAAAGTAGTTGCAAGTTGAAATCATCTTCCTACTAAAAATTAATTGTAGCTTATTAAAGGAAAGAATAGCAAGCTTGTGTATATCTTTGAACTACAAAGAAGAGTTTGTCCTTTCTCTCCGATTTGTTGTCTCTCTTCTTGTCTGATCTCTGAGTAATTTTCAAAGGACTAACAGATTTTAACCCTGATCCTGACTTTCTATCACAGACTATTTCTACACAGCCTTTTCTAAATTTATATCTTCTAGAAACTTATACACTCTTTCAACTCTTGATATAAATAAATATAAGCATCTATTACTGATTGAAGTATAAAACTAATACTTGACTAAGGCAATATAAACCAAACAAAAGGAAAAAGTTAAGAAGTTCTAAATTAAAAATACTATTTAGATATGGATACTAGAACTAAGGCCAACTTGAATTTGGAGTAAGCTAAATCTAGATAGACCAAAAACTTACCAGCAGTAAAATGTAGGTAATATTAAAATTGTGTTTACATATACAGAAATTCTTAGCAAATTTTGTTTTCTATGCAAATATACTCTGATTTTGAATAAGTAAATATTTTTTTAAACACATACATAGATGTTTACAATTTGAGAGTTATCAGCTTAAATTGCTACATGTTACGACTGATTGTGTATTAAAAAAAATGTTTGTTTGTCACCCTAGCCGGTTGCTTCATCAACAATAATGTATTGTATTATATTAATCACGGGACTTTGACCTTGTTTTCATACGTTGTGTGAAGTATTACTATTGTTTATAATTGCGAACGCCGTATTTGGGTATAGCCGATGACAGCAAAAGATCTGTTTACACAGTTATCGAATAACTGTTTATGTGAATTTATGATTGTAAAGAATTTCAAATATACATAAATGTTTAATATTTCAATTTAACACTTCAGTACGTTATGACATCTAAAGAATCTCCTACGAGTCTCACCTAGCGCGGCTGCCAAAGTCATGTTCCCTTTGCAGAATCATGTTTGCACTGAAGTGCGAGTGGTCTTAAATACTATGTTTATATGTCTGCGAAAGACAAGTATATATACATTCATCCAGCTTTCAGTTGGATTCAATAGGTAAGTCTAAAATTTGGAGTTGTTTAGGTCCGAAATGCACTGCGATTAAGGACGATTACTGCATCTAATAGGTCAAACCGGAAAACGGAAATGTTTGCGCACCAACCTTTGGTAGTTGAAATAGAATCTGCGGTGGGACTCCCGCAACAGACTCAACACCAATAATATTTCAAATACAACAGCTTTTTGGATAAGTGGTAAAGGTCAACTCGCACTTGGTGATCGTTAAGAATAAATGGCCTTGACTGTAGAAACATTAAGAAACAAAAAAAAAATCACTTAGTAAAATTTTTTTTTCACTGAATAGAAAAAATTATAAAATGGTTTATTTTCCGAAAGAAACAGCTTCGACGGTATTGGCCTTGACTCTTTTCTTTAGAGAAGGCTTCGAGTTCCAGCCGAGTATAAACTAAGAGAGCAATTAAAAAAATACTATTAATAACGTTTCGTTACTAAACTGAGAACATTAATTTTCGCGTACGTACAAATTCATCTATTTTCCCAAAGTAACAGAAATTAAGTGCTAAATATTTACATAACCTGTTTTATAGGTTACTGTAACACCCGTACAAGTGTCGGCTGCGTGAATTTGATCAAAACACATGACGTAAGCGCGGTTGGCGCCTAAAATAATTCAAAATGGCCGCGTTGCCAGGCGTTTTAATGCCCGCAAGGTCCACGCAACAGGCCCGATAATATCTTTTATATTTTTAAACTTCCTACTTCGACAACGGTGAGGTTATTTTTCTACTGGTCTATTTCTCCGCCGATCCGAATTGAACCTTCGATTTAACGTTATAGTATGCTGTTTACCGTATCCACTCTTTAAATATTTTATGTTTGTCCTGTACATAATAAATCTTGACGTGAAAAATAGCAAATATTCTTTTATTGACTTTCAGTCTAAATGATTTCGGAATTTCTACCCTTCTTCTTTAAATCAGTGGAAAATGTTGCTATTAACGACGTCGTCATCCATGTCTTATAGTAAACGGGAATCAGACTCAAGAGCTTAAAGTTCTAATAATTTCATGAAGACAGTAAAAAAACAATGATAGTAATATGTGGATCTTAAACAATAGATTTTTAAGCAGTTATGTTATTATCCTAAACCGCTGATGAGATCCGTCAAAATATTACGTCCTTACATATGAAATTGGCATTTTGTCGTACGGATTACTTTGATCTGTAATATCTCCTCTTTGGTTGAGAATTCCAAATTAAAATTTATAAATTCATTAAGCTGGTACATTTGAGTTTTGAAAACAGTTATTTATTTGTTTTTTTCTCATTATTTTATTCTTTGGCGTCGCTTATTACTGCACAATGGAAAATATGAAATATCGGTATATTTATGAGTACGACTTCTACCGTGGCACCAGGGGTGCGGAAACAGCTCGAAGGAGTAATGATGTGTACGGCGTTGGTGTCGCAAAAGAAAGCACGGTACGTTTTTGGTTTCAACGTTTTCGTTCTAGAAATTTCGACCTTCAGAACCAACCCTGCGGACGGCCGGAGACCAATGTGGAAAATGAAGAATTAAAAGCTATAGTGGAAGCGGATCCATCACACAGTGACAAAACTATATTAATTCATTAGAAGCATATCGGGAAAGTAAAAAAACTTAAACGATGGGTACCTCATGAATTAAGTGAATCGAACTTGCAAACACGTGTCGACTGCTGCTGCTGTGTTACTTTGCTCCACCGACACAATAATGAAGGGATTTTAAATTGAATCATTACTTGTGATGAAAAGTGGATACTGTACGATAATCGGAAGCGTTCGTCGCAATGGCAAAACCCTGGAGACCCAGCCAAATCCTGCCTTAAACGAAAATTGACTCGGAAAAAGTTACTTGTGAGTGTTTAGTGGACGAGCGCCGGTGTCGTTCACTACAGCTTTCTACAATCTGGCCAGACGATTACGGCAGATGTCTATTGTCGGCAATTGCACACCATGAAGCAAGAACTAGCTGCTAAACCGAGATAGTTCAATCACTCTAGGCCACTGCTACTTCACGACAACGCAAGACCACACACTGCGCAACAAATTAAGTTAAACTAAGTTAGATGAGCTGCAATTGAAATGTTTGCGACGTCCACCGTACTCCCCGAACCTTGCCTCAACAGATTACCATTTCTTCCGGAATTTGGACAACTTCTTACAAGGAAAAAATTCAACTCCGATGGGGCAGTCCAAACCGCCTTCAAAGAGGTTATTGATTCTCGCTGCGCATGGTGTTTTTAGTAGTAGAGCCAATGAACTACCTATGAGATGGCAAAAATGCATAGATAACAACGGCGCATACTTTGATTAATTAAGTATATTTTACAAAAAAAAAATACTTTATATTCCTCTTGTACAAAACGCCAATTTCATACGTAAGTACCTAATATAATAATGTTGACAATATTTATCGACGAGTTACGGCTTATCTATTTTCAACGATTATATAGTAATGTTTGTATACTTCCCAAGGGTAACATTAGTTCATTTATAATAAAAAAAGTAAAAAAACTAATACTACAAATGGGAAGTACATTCTGCTTGTTTAATACCATATGAAGTTATTTCCGTAAAAGATATTTGTCTGTTAGTACGTGTACGTTAGCACGTACCTAAGTTTTAATATTAAATTATTTTTTACGGTTATCTGGTCCTCTCTTAAACTATCCCGTGTATCACCGATTTCCTAGTCATTAATATGATTCCACAATCGTAGACAATTTCTATACCTTTCATCATTTAAAATGTATCTGGGAATTGAATATAGATTATATATTTACAGTTTTTTCCCTGGACCATACCACCTGTTCACGAGTATGACGTAGGTGCGGACAAGCTTGATGGATGATACATCGAGATTGCCAATTAGTCTGCCAGGCCATCGCGGAAAGCACTTAATACAAATTATATGTGGTTTTTAGACTGAGGAGAAAAACTTAATAATACGTGTTCAGCTGTTACGTTCATTGATTGCGAAACAATATCAAGAAGAAAACGAACAAAAGATCATATAACGACCAAATTAGAATTAGGTTTATCATAACAAATCTGGCTCCTCACTATGCAAGATGCAAGAATCTTAAAATTTTTCTGGTGGTAGATCTAGATTGTTTGAGACCAACGGAATAGGACCAAGGATGTCTAATACTGTTTTAATTAGCAAAGCGATGATTGCTAACACCTTTTTGGTTATCATAGTTGCGCTTAATAACTAACTGAATGTTTCTTTATCGTTGTCTTTATTTAAGTATAATTCGCAATATTCGTATTTGTAGATATATATTATTTAAATAATATTTGAAACTATATGAAAAGTAGATCTCGCCACGCCCAGATGAAACTAAGTACTTAGCTATCATTGTTAAAATAACATTCGTAACCGAATTCCTATCATAAGTCAAATAACAGCTGTGTAAATATCTCCATGAACGGTTCGCATTGAAATCACAAGAGTTCGGATTTCTCGAGTCTTATCACTTCGGGAATTCAGTTCAACCCGGCCCGCCTTATCTCTGTCGCGAAACCTTCGATTTGCATACACCATTCACTGTCCTGATTACGGAGACTAGGGACGTAGAGAATATATAATATATTTTTTTAAATATTGATATACGCTAATGTATTTATTAATTTAAAACTGTATTTGCACACACAAACTAAAATATGTGTAAAAAGACAATTAATGGGAAAGAGGATCTCACTGTCTCCTTAGATAAATTGTTATTGATAGCAATTAAAAATATTTGTAAAAGAATAAAAAATATTTACAGAGAAGTGATGAAATATAGAAACTAATTTGACCTTAATGCAACGTCTATCAGCTAGTATTGCCAAATAGATGTGCAAAAACCGCATAGCCGATACACGTCCTTTGAACATGGGCGATTATCAAAGGTCTCCAATCATCATGCAAATAAAAGTATATTTTTCGGCCACACAGGGATGTTGATTTAGGAAAAAAAAATCGGAAAACATGGTCTTGACAGACGGAAAGAAATTGTTTAATGATGTAAAAGAGTGGACCCGGTTTAAATGCCGTCAGTTGAAAAGAACAGCTGAAGACAAAATTAGTTCCCTCACTCTGACCACCAAACTTCAGTATGAGTTTTACTGATAGAAGATTTCTGTTGTCGGAGACCATATAAGTAGGTATGACTAAATTTGTTATTTTTACCGCCAAATAGTGGTGTGCAAATTGCGAGTATATCCCTGTTGGAAGGGTGTTGTAGCTAATGAAGTCACGGGGGTTAATGTAACTTGACTTTTAATATCTCAAGACGACGAGCAAAATGTGGTGCTGCTTGCAGCCAGTGTACTAGAAGAGACCTTGCTTCAATTATTTCGTTATATCGAATTAAATCCAATAGAACTTCAAAGACAATTGTCATTTAAATATACATTTAATGAAATAAAACAACGTATGCTGTTCAATATAAATATTAAACACTCACAAACCGCATACCTTGAATAGGATCGCAGCCTCGACCACATCTGCAGCTCACGTGACACATGGAGCAATTATATCGTATAATACATGTACATTACATCATGTGATTATATTGTCAAGGTCAGCGAGTTATTGATAACATGACAAGTTACGTGTCGATGGTAGTCTAAATGGTCTATGATTCTGGCTGCGAGGACCGTCTAGGTACGTTTCATCGTCAGCCCTGTAGTCTTAAGCTAGTAAGAATAGGATTAAGGTAAGCCCTGTCGTAGAAGACGACTAAAAGGGTCTAGGAGCGTCGCGAGCCGTAAGGGTAGTGGCCCTTATCGCTCAACAAGCGGACCTGCGTGGGACAGCGTATGGCTCAGCGATGATGTCAAAGCGGGTTGGGCCCTTCCTCAGAGACGTGGTAATACAAAGTGTACAGAGGCACCAGTGCGTTCTGTAACAGACCCTGTGGGCTCCCCGAATGCAAACCACTGCGAAGGTTTTAGTGAGTAAGAATCTACATAACCCTGACTTCTCCCCAGAAGCAGCATACTTTTCAAAGATTTCCCCCTGAAACAAAAAAACAAAAGATATGTACCATCGTAGCTTCTATTTAAGCGAAACAGTAGTGTACAAGACGAGACTTACAATCTTCGAAAAGCGACAATCACAATCTGGTGCAGTGTACATCATCCTGTCGTCAACCCTCGCAACTGATAATTGCATTCAGTTATCAAACTTTTTTTTTACGATTCGATTAACTCCTGGCATCAATTTCTTATGGGGTTATGAGCCAATTAGACTAAAGAGTGGAAAGGTCTCGCCAAATATATTCTAGCTTTACATTTGATAGTGGGAACACAGCAATGTTGTTCTTTTTATTCTTTTTTAAGCCATACTCTTTATAGGTTAAGCCGGCGAAAAACAGCAATGCTGTTAAGACGACAGATTTACAATGCGAAGGTTACAGTTAAACTTGATGGTTCAAAAAAAAAACTTACAAACATCTTAACTCTTATACTTGTGACTTAAAAAATAGAACCAATAATTTACTAGTTACACCGTAAACTGTTAATATCATAGATTAAAAAATCAGTTAAAATCTAAAGCATAGTATTCTGTAAAAGGGTTGATATATTGTTCAAAGGAACAGAAGCAACCTTACTAAACCTTGGGGATAGTAATAATGGTGAAGTATAATGTCATAATGGTGGTATCAGTTTCATTCATGCATCAGCGGTATAAGTTCTACTATAGTTTTTTATACTATATATCTTTCTAGAAATATTACCTTGTAAACTGTATATAATTAACCTTGAGCTCATCACCAGCCGATAGATGTCCACTGCTGGACATATGCCTCCCCCAAAGATCTCCACATCGATTGGTACCGCGTTGCTCGTACCTTTTAAGTACTAGAATTTAAAGTAATACCCTAATTAATTCTTTAGGTAATATACACATGTGCATATATCAGAGTATTTTATATCATATAAATATGATAAAAAAAAAAACTAATAACAAATGCTAACTGACATGTTTTCTTGTTTGATATTCATACTGCGGTTCAGCGCCGACTTAAATATGGGTTACAAGTTTAATTTATTTAAAGACTTGTTATCCTTATACAAATAATATTTTTCTACGTTGTCAAACTAAGGTTTAAACGCGTAAATATCCAAGTCCTTGGAAGTATAACAAATAGTTTTTTATAAGGTGTGCGTATGTGTGTGTGTATATTTGCAAATAAAATTTAATATATCATTTGGTGTGTTTAACGAATTGATGTATGTTACGCCAAACAACTGATAACAAAACACTTATCTCTGACCTTGATGTTTTATAGATGTTTCCTATCTAATAACGTTAGAATACAAAATGTAATAATTTTCCATAGAATATGTTAACAGTTGATAAATAAAAATAAAAACGAAATTTGGGGTGAAAGGGGTTCCGCTCAACATTTTACGGAGCTCAAGTCAACCGCTAAAGAACAGAAGAGGTTCCACCACCACCCCAGTGCGGGTTGGTAGGTGGTCAGTCACCAATTTCGCCTCAATGAGGATCCATGAGTGAAGCCCATGCTCAGCAGTGGGCGTTATCCGGTTGATAAGAAAAGTACAAAATCAATCTTTCTTATTTAAACATTGAAAATATCTTTAAACATTTACGTAAGAAACTGGTATATACTTTGCAAAAACATGAAGGGAAAGGAAGGAAAACAAAAAGGAATTCACTCGTGATAGGTCTGTGTAGCTGGAGACTGATTTTCTTTTATCCAATTAAGCGATAAGATGAACAGAACGTTCACCTGATGATATGTAAAACGTCCGCCCGGCAGCAGTAATAGGCGCTGCGATGGTACCTACTTAGATGGTTTCCGACAGCAGAGACCTACCACCGGTGAAGTCTAGGTAGTTATTACTGCAGCTCCTATTTCTGCCGACAAACAGTAGTGTGCAAACATTACTATGATCCGGTTTGAAGAGCGCTGTATCTAGTGAATTTACAGGGGTAACGAGACTGAACATCTTATGTTTCAGGCGACGAACGCAATATAGTGCAGTGTAGCACTTACAATCAGGTGAACGTCACGTTCATCTCGTTGCTTCATTGTATAAAATAAAACAAATCTTCGTATAATAAGGCAGGCTCTTAACCAGTCTGTTATGGAGACAGTTTAGAATATATAAGTAAAAAAAACTACCACAAATGACATAGTTAAATTCTACTTTGTCCTCAGTTACCTAACATTTTTACATCGTATAAAATTTCAATTATTTTTTTCGCTACTAAATGTTTATGTAAACGAGTAACCGGATGTTGATAACGATGTATTTCCTCATTAGTCTTGACGGTACAAATTATTTCGCATAATTTTTTTTTATTTGTTTATATACATATAAAACATCTTAAACAACACCGCGTTTATTATGGGCAGGCGTATCACATCAGGTGAATGTCTCGCTTGTATCGTCGCATAGTAGAATGAAAAAAAATCAGTCTACTTTACTATTCACAATAAATTCAGCAGATTTATGTAAGATCATTTAATTTTTTTATGATAAGAACAAAGTCAAAGTCGATGTCAAAAGTAATGTGTCTTTAGCTAAGAAATGTGCAATGTGTTATGTTCGAAGTTGTCTCTTGTTGCCAAAGTAATTTCATTAACTACAACATTCTTCAAATCAGGTAGTGATGGTCGCATTCTACTGTTTGAATCAGAAATAAGGATGGCGTACTAGCTATCTCTTTGTTATCGGGAGGTAAATTTTCTAAAATGGTATCCTGCTTTTGGAGGGATGACAAGGGGTTGTGGGATTTTTGTCCATAAAAACCTACTCGGTGGTTATCCGGGTGTTACGAGGGGCCTCGGGATTTACACTACGCCTAAAAACATCCCAGATAGGGTTGTAACCTTCCTCGGCATCCTCTCTTTGGTACGATAAGCACGGGACCATCTCGAACTTGTCGTTCACCCCAGGCTCGCTTTGCGCCAAAGCCCACGAATCCGGAAATGCTTTCAGTCGTGTTTTACAACTAGGAAGGCTTATCTTTGTCCTATTTTTAACTGCCTGAAAGTACAGATTTTGATTTTGGTGATACAGGCGCTTGAAAGCTATAGCGAACTTTTACAGCTTATCTGATACTGGGTTGGTGGACCCACAGCCTGTTTCTAAAAATATGTCATACATGGGGAGTAGTTATCCGCCGGCAGATTTTCGTGTTGTGTCTAGATGATTGTTTTCTGGCGAAACTGTTCGGTCGTCGGAGACGGGTTCGGGTCTGTTCCCCGACCATCTACACCTGTATGGGAAACTCTGGGCGGTGAGAACCGCCCCTGTTCGCGGGTGTACTTTGATACGCGGTGTTTATGTAGCTGCGGCGCCGCTTTCTAAAGCGAGGGCGGCGTGAAACTACAGAGCAAGCGGCGGTAGTACCAAGACGGTCTCCAGCAACAGATCACCTGATCAATTCATCGTTGGATTGATAACAGAAAAATGTTAAAAATATCTCATGACCTACGCTGTTTGGGAAGAAAACAAAGATGCATAGACGTCGGTGTTAAATTTATAACAGCTCTCACTTTTGGTAGGTGGTTAAATGTGGGCGCGTTGCTACATTACCCTATCACGTATTTGACGGCTGACTATTGTAAGCGGCTTAATATTGTCTAAGCAAATAGCTGGTGTTTGTGTAAAGTAATCCGTGTAGTGTTTACGTATTAATTCACACTCGCATGCCGTGAATACTTACATTCACGTTTTTACCTAATTTACAGAATTAAAAATAATATATACTAGTAACTATATAGTGATAAATAAAGTATACCATTCTGTTGATGATATTTCAACGATTGATTTCATTTGACGAGACGAGCGCGACGTTCGTAAGTTATATGCCTGCCCCTAGCAACGTGGCGGTGGTTATGATCAACACGGGATCCAAGCCAACCTCACCTGCTCGTGGTGTATCCCGCTAATCAACTATCGAGGTTCTAACTCCCACCAACTCGCATTGGACCGGCGTGGTGGAAAATATCCCAAATCTTCCCATATGAATCCCTACCTACCTGATCGATGAAGGAATCTTTATTGTACGCCTATGTATCCCAGTGGATGTCTAACGGCCGATGATGATGATGATGATGATATAACACGGCACCACAATGAGCCCGACCCTTAGAGATATATCTTAAGTCTTCGATACTGCAGTGAGTTACAGGTGAAAGCTCACTGTTGACGGAGACCGTTCAGGTACCATCAACCACCAAACAGTAGTTTGCAAACATTACTGTATTCCGGTTTTAAGAGCGCTATAGCTATTGATATAACTAGGATAAGGAGTTAGCATCTCATGTCTCAAGACGACGAGCACAAAGTGGTGCAATGGTTAGCGTTACCATCAGATAAACGCTTCGTTGTTGAATAAAAAAAAGTGAAGGAATTAACTACAGTGCTCTTCAAATCGGAACATACATAGGAGATGCGATGGTATCAAGACGTTCTCCGACAACAGGGACCACCAGTCAAAAATTATGTTATTGTATGGAAATAATATGATTTTCCATCAGCTGGACAAACAATAAATAGCTCCCAATTTCTTGCGGTACGGGTAGGTGTATCACTTACCATCAGGTGAACATCTCGCTCGTCTCATAGCTGCTTAGTATGCATTACTGAACAAAACTGCAACTCGGCGTTGAATAATTTTCTGAAATTATATATAAAAGATTCTATACGTATATATAGAAATACATACGTATATTTATACCTATATATATACACATATGTAAATATTTATATATATTATTTAATTCTTGCGTATATATTATTCTATATCGATTAAAAGTCAACGCACATAAACATTTGTTATTCAATAGTGTTATTATATAAATGAAATTCCATATACGGGCTGGATCTAATGGATCTGTTGCACTTAATGTCTACACGCTATATATATATGTATATATATATATATACACAGTCTACTTGTCGATTGTTCTAGACCTTATGTTACGTGAACAGACTGACAAAATAATACTTAGACACGATTCCGATATTATTTCCTATCACATTTTTATAAAAGAAAACTTCAAGTTTAAACTCTTACCTTAATAAATTCTGAAATCTGGCCAAACGATTACAGCAGATATCATCTATTGTCAGCAACTGCAAACCATGAAGAAAGAACTAGCTGCTAAACAGCCGAGATTGGTCAATAGCTTTAGGCCTCTGCTGCTTCACGACAACGCAAGACCACCACCACACACTGCACAACAAACAACCACTAAGTTAGATGAGCTACAATTGGAATGTCTGCGACATCCACCGTAGTCACCGGACCATGCCCCAACAGATTACCATTTTTTCCGGAATTTGGACAACTTTTTACAAGAAAAAAAATTCACCTCCGATGCGGCAGTCCAAACCGCCTTCAAAGAGTTTATTGATTCTCGCCCCCATGGTATTTTTAGTAAAGGAATCAATGAACTACCTATGAGATGCCAAAAGTGCATAGATAACAACGGTGCATACTTTGATTAATTAAACATATCTTACAAAAAACTTTGACTTTATATTCCTCCCGTACAAAATAACTAATATTTGAAATTTAAATGATGTTTTCAGCAACAAACACATCAGAAATAAATAAACAGTTACGGGGATATTCCGATCAAGTTTGCGTGTTGCCATCTAATATTCGGTTAGGAAGATCAGCACTGTCTTATTTATTGCCGCGAGTGTTGCCAACTTCCTCGTTTCAATTATATTTTTTCGTTTCATATATTGAATGTAAGGGTGTTTGTACGCGTCATCTTGTCGGGTGTAACATTACCGGTTGATATATAACTTTGTTTTTAATCTTTATCCAACTACGTTTAGCGAGTTATAATGGTGTATGATTTTTAAATATATTTGTTATTTATAGAAGATATTTACACTATTTATATAAATTATTGTACACTATAGCACAATTTTATAAGTTTATTTTTAAACGATGAAACTAGCGATACATTCACTTGACATTAAATCGTATGGGTACCAATAATAATGTGACGTTATTTAGGATATATTCATTGCATCATATTGTACTCCTCGTCTTCAGACCGCTGAGGTCAAATCTCGATCTAATATTTAGGTAGGTACCATCGCAGCGTCTAATTCTGTCGCCAAACAGTAATGTGTAAACATTACCATGTTCCAGTTTGAAGGGCGCTGTAGCTAGTGAAATTACGGAGGTAACGAAACATAACATCCTATGTCACAACGTGACGAGCGTCACTTGCCATCAGTTGTCCCGTTCCTCTCGTCGCTTGGAAGAATTAAAGAACAATATAATGTTCTTCTCGATCATCTTGTCTATAACATAAAATAAATAATTATTACGTACTGCGTCGTTCAAACCAGAATACAGAAATATATACACAGTAATGTGTGGCGGTGGTAAAGAAGAAGAAGCTGCGTTAGTTTCTACCTAGACGTCTTACTACATCATAGTAAGGGGTAAGCACTTATCATCATTTGAACGTCTAGTTCAACTCAGACGTTTGTAGAGTATAAAAATAAATTATTTTATTATTTACATTATCTGTGCTTTTAAATGTTGCCAATCGCGTGCCAAAAGCTCACCTCTTTATTTGTCATCGATATTAACATGCGCGACGTGCACAGATAATATCTGATCATCGCAGATAGCCATAAACTCTTCGCCCAACGCACGGCCAACCTGTCTGACATTGGCGTAAAAGTTCGACGAACGGTCACTCCCAATCGCGTTGTTTTTTTTTTATACAATTAAACGACGGGGCGAACGGGACGTTGCCCTGATGGTAAGTACGCCAGGCTATAACAACGTGGCGCTAGATAGGATATTATACCACATTGCGGTCGTCACCTAGATACATAAAATATTAAGTCTCGTTACTCCAGTAATCACATTAGCTACAACACCATTCGAACCGGAATACAGTAATGTTTGCACAGTACTGTTTGTGGCAGAAATAGACATCTACTTACCATGATGATCTGATGATGACGACAAAGACCTACCATCAGTAATGTGTTGCTAAGTAGTCCCTCCCGCCTCGATTATCATTATGTAATGAACGGTACAGTGCATCAAGTTTAGGACTGCTAATGGGATGTGGCGTCTTACCATCAGCCTATATCACCACATAACACCATCATCAAAGCAAATTATTGTTATACATTTGTATATATAAGACGTGCATTATTGGGGGTAGGTCTCTACTGCTGGAGACCGTTTAGATAGGATCCACCGTTAGGCCTATTTCTGCCACCAAACAGCTGTGTGCAAACATTACTGTGTTCCGGTTTGAATGACGCTATAACTAGTGAAATTTCTGGGGTATCATACTCAATATCTTATGTCCCAGGCGACGAGGCAAATGTAGTACTGTGTATATCAACTTAACCAGCGCCTATGATGGCCTATGGACAGGCGTACCACTTACCATCAGGTGAACTTCTCGCTCATCTCGTCGCTTAGTTAAATAAAAAACTTATGGTGTTGAGTCTCGTTACCCCAGTAATTACACTAGCTAGAGCACCATTCGGACCGGAACACAATAATATTTGCACACCATTGTTTGGCGGTAGAAGTAAGCGTTGCGGTGGTGCCTACTTAAACGGTCTCCAGCAACAGAGACCTACCACCACTAGATGCTATACTGATGATATATGTGGAGTTGTATATTAATCACGAAATTCCTTCAACAGTGGTATACTGCGACTACAATGGATCCGGCCGGGCCCTGCAGTGTATTGAAGACTACATACTGCGCGATGTGCTACCGACCCACGCTACAAGGTGTACTGCTCTCTCTTATACTTCCGGACAAAGCGAAATTTATAGGTAAAGTTAATTATTAACTAATTTTAAATCATTTGTTATATAAATAGATTGATTATATATTAGCTTATAGATATATGTGTAAGCATATAGCAACTCACGCGATCAAAGCCAACCTCATCTGCTCGTGGTGCACCCTCCTAACCAACAAACGAGGCTCTGGCTTCCACCATCCCGCATTGGGTCTGCGTAGTGGGATATAGCCCTAATCCCCTATATGAAGTCTTCAAACGACTGAAGATTGCGCGAAGCCGCTGTATGCGAGCAGCGCAGGTCCGATTGATGTAGGGATCTTTTGGAGGAGGCTTATGTCCAGCAGTGGACGTCTATCCGCTGATGATGACAAATAGATTGAAAATGCAGATAAAACTCCCTGATCTACCTGATCTTACTACACTAATTTCATTAGCTGCAGTGTCTTTCAAGCGGAAGTAATAACCAACTACTGTTTGGAGCAGAAGTAGGTGGCTGCATCTAGATTGCTTCTGCTACTGTCTTCTATTAAGTTTGATTAATATTTGTTTTTAAGCAGTTAAATGAACATGAGAGAATCTCCAGTAACTCATCGTAAATAAAGTTTTGCCTATCATTGAGTTTTTTTTATATTAGGTCGGAGTCAAAAACGATAATTGGCAGTGCTATTGGTGCAAACGCCGATGATGTCATCGTGTTGGGAGCCTCATTGCCAAGGTTCCTCCGCGCGCTGCGTCCGCAAAGGGTTGCACTCTTCGTATCATCCAGGGAGACGGAGAGGCAGTTGGCGCCATGGAAGGAATTCAATGCTGAGGTAATTATGTTCAAATGAATAAGTATTAATATATCGAAAACTATTACAATACTACTATAATATTAATCAATACTGGTGGTAGTTTTCTCTTGTCGGAGACTGTCGAGATAGGTACCACCGCAATTTCTATTTCAGCCGCTAAATAATTGTGTGAACATTACTATATTCCGGTATGAAGGGCGATGTAGCTAGTAAAGTTTCTGGGGTAACGAGATTGCCTAGGCTTGCTTTATACCATATGACGAGCATTATATGGTGCAGTATATTATTTCTCACATAGCGTCACATATACGCATACTTCAGTAAAATTCACTTTTTTAGTCGTGTCATAGATTTAAAATTAATATTGTTGTTATAATTATATTTTTTTAAGATCTTTAACCTTTTACTCTCTCCATTTAATTATATCTTAGTGAGGACTTTACTAGAGCGTTAAAATAAATTTCGTTCTGAAATGAAAGAAAGATGTCAATTCTTGTATAACATAGTTTTGCGCAATGTAATAATATTAAAAAAGCACATGCATTATGCAAGTAAAAATATAAATAAACAATTTATGTATTTACTAATATATAAATGTGTAATTAGCGACATAACTTTAAAACGTTTCAACATATTTATAACTAGTTATCAGTCGCGTATTGACTGTGCAACATTGAACTATGATATTAATTGAATGTTATGAAATACAACATTAATTTGTTATATATATACTGTTTTTTTTCAATATCTTTTTGTATGTATAACCCTATCATCAATTAACTGATATCTTAACATACTAAACCTTCACATTTGTGTATATCTATCCTAAAAGTATATATCATTTAACGACGAGCGTCTAAGTAGATACGTCCAGTGCCTATTTCCACTGACAAACTTTACTGTGTTCCGGTTTAAAAGATGCTACGGCTAATGAATATATTGTTTCAATGCTACGACCACATTATGGCATAGTGTATATCAGAATGGATCGTACCACGCTGAGCGCCAACATTCACCAGTTGGAGAGGCACTTTAAGAAGAACTAGTATATCATCTAAACTAACGCCACATCGTTACGAGTAGCTATTACCATCAGGTATGACCTGTCCATTTAGCTTCTTCTTCGAATAAAGAAAAAACTGTTATTTCTATGAATGAATTACATCCGCCGGATGTTATATAACACTGGAAATATCTGCGATTCGCATAACGTCACTAAGACTATAAATATATATAAAGTATTTATAGTGTCTTGTAGTTATCTATGTGTATTTTTATAGAAGAATAGGATTAGGTCGGGGGAAAAACAACACCGTTTTGTAGTGGTGGTTGTTAGTGAACTTGGAAACGTTCTATCACAAGGAGAAGAATAGGGCTATCTATCCACCACGCTGGCTAAGAGAGAGAGTTGGTGTATATCCTATGTCCACGAAAGTTATTATTGGAACATATCTGCTCACGACATTTCTCTTAACTGGAAGGTCAAGATTCGTGAGAATCAAACTAATGCTTCTTTGAGACCTTTACCACTGACGGCTGCATTACAAATTGAGCTATCTCTTCGTTATTCGTTATCTATACACCAGATTTCCACATATGTAGAGACCACGATATCTCTGGATACATACGGCTTGAGACTTGAAATTTACTTGGAACGTTCCTTTTACTGAGTATAGGTCAGCTAACAAACCGAACTTACAAAATTCCTTCCCCAAAAAGAGTAGGGAAGGTAGGTTGTTACAGCCAGCAAAGCGAGCGGGAACCAGCTAGTAATATTTATGTAACCGTATATCATCATGAGATACCTTTTTCTAACTGAAGTTTTTTGGTCAGATTGAGAAAACTAATTCGGTATTCAGCTAGTACTTTGATGATATTGACAACTGATGATATTTTATTCATATGGATGGTCTCTGGTTACTTTGAATTACCTTAACTCATCTTGCCTTTATCTCAAAGGTGGTACGTAACTAGTCATCAAAAACGGAAACATCCAAATAATAGATCCGGCACTATATCACATTGTTGCAGACTTACAATATGAAGATACAAGAGAATCGAGCTAGGGATCCCCGTCTTACAATGTATGCGCTTAGGCACTGCGCCATGGAGGCAGTTAAATCGTTAGTGGTTACTTCGTGGCGGTCACGTCCTTCGATAACGACAAGTATGCATAACTATCGCACCTATTACGTAAACTCAAGGTTGTAATAACAGTTACTTTATTACTCGCCGTTTCAACTAGGGTTGTGTATATATTCCTTTTGTTTTCCTTCTGATATCTTCAAAAGACACCTCACTTCTGGAAACTAAGTCAGTGTTATTTTTACTCACTATAACTCGGTTGTCTTATATCAATTAACACTCCTAGTTTTAGGATCTCCCTATGGTGATTATTTTCAGTTTCTGTTTAGTATATCCCTCCCAAAAATCCCTAAGGCTTACCTTAGTACCCTCGCTGTGCTACATCGATGAGCTCGAGACCAATTCGCACATACCTTTCAACTTGGATTCGCTTGTTGAGTGATAATAGATCCTCACACCCTCAAGGTCTAGGAACCTATTTATGTCTTAGAAGCCTTAGTAAGAATACCAGCTCGAAATTACTGGGCTTTATATGAATATCTAGACATCGGAATAAATTGAAAGGATAGTTGACTTATGTAGACAGTGTACTAATTAGAATTTTACGTGTATTAACGAAATCATAACATAAGCAATTAAATGTTCCCACGAGTAGGTCTCTTGAAGATGGTCAAGGTCGTGATCAGCCAAGTGCGTGTTGGCGAATGAATGATATTCCACCTGTTTGTTTCTTCAGCGTACTTACGCAATGAAACCTTATCACATACTGCGTCTTTATATTACTGTAGAAAATGCAATATTATCTTCTAAGCTACGTTGAATTACATAAAGCTGATAGTATTTTTCATCTATTAGTCTGTTGAGGCCTTCACTTATAATAAACATTTTGATATAATAATAATTTACTATGATAAGGTTTTTGGAAAGATGAAAACTTTGATGTCAATATCCACCAACTTTAAACACAGCTTTATTAGGATTATTTATCAAAGAAGCCTGTCCTAATAAAGATTGATCTGTCTACACGATTTTTGCTTCATTAAATATAGCAGTAGTGTATATCTTTTTAGCAAGGTTTGAATTAGACTATTCCGACTGCATTTATTTTTAGTTGACCGTCAAAAAGATTGCTTTATTCTAGATCTTTAACAATTTTCTGCTTGTGCATATAATTTGAATAATACCTTTCATTAATCCTTGTTACATACTATTTATGGATCCAGACAAAACAAATTGTTTTCGCGAAGTGACGAAATGGGCAGAAATAACTAACGCTTTTTAGCTTTAAGAAACACTGAAGATAATTTCATAATCCGACATTTGTCTGGACTAAATCATAAAGTATAGTTTTCTGTAAGAATGTTATAGATTTAATGTGAAGTAAAAATTGTTAAACTTTTTATCTCAATTAATTTCTAAAACGTTAGTATTTAATGATATTTGAAACCCTAGCGGTATAAGTATGCACTTGAGTGTTACGATCGGCAAATTCCTATTTACTCATTATCTGTTGTAATGTATACGTAATTAGAAATCGTTTGTTATGAGATAATAGAGAAAAAACAGTCTACTGTACAATTTAAAAACATTAAAAATTTACGTTGTTTTGATGTTTATATGTTTAACAAGACTAGGATATATTAATTACAGCATTTTAATTATTCAAATATATACAATACGGTGGTAGTTATACATGCACACCACGTCGTGTCGCTTTAGGATATAGCATAAGGTCCACAAGATACCTAGCTATTCCAGTAATTTAACTAGCGACAATACCCTTTGAACCGCAATATGGTAATATCTGCATAGTATACGATAGCTTTCAGTTTTATATTTTCACTAACTGTTCCCTGTCCCGTTTGCTGATCGTAATACAAAGTTAGACTTGAAATTTGTCTGAAAAATTCCTCGATAGCTACCGCAAGCGCAAATGAGTTTTTATAACAACCGTTACTATAGGAACCGCATAATTAATACGAAATAAAAATGTCTACAAAAGTTAAATAGAAATAAGATGACAAAGGATGTATGAAATTCAAAAAATAGTTTACAATCTATAAATCATTCCGCATCGAATGCTTATATTCCCATGTACGATACATTCACTAATTTTCACGTGATTGGCAAATTAACAAAACTCATTTTCGTTACATATGTATATGTAGATAAATTAAAATGCATTTTATTTGTAACAGTTGTTAGAGTTCAATGAAGGCAGTCCTTAGCGACTTGCTTATTGATCTTTTAATGAAAATGTTACAATAATTTAGATCTCTCTCTGGATATTAATATTGTGAAGGACACACACACACACACATATATATATAATAATAATAATTGACTATAAATTTATTTGGGTACTGTTAACTCTCACAATTAACTGGTAATTATTTACTGTGAAGACGATAATATGTTGGGTACCTCATTTGTATACAAAACCGTTCATTAGATATACAACAATAGATATTTTGTGTGTGTTAAAAAAATATTGTTTACTTTATAAAATTATTAAATTGTTAGTCTTTAAGTTTTAGACCTTTAATTATAGATCACAGTCAAAGTGTAGTGAACGTTAAACGTGGCTTATCTATCATTACTCCTACGCGCTTTGAGATACTTTAAGAGTTCATTTTGTTATAAAAATCATCGTCAGGTCATAAATTCTCATCTCAACCTAACTTTGTGTATATTCAATAAACACTTTAAAATATATTTGAACAAGTTCGTAAAAAAGGATTTCGTTTACAGTGGCCTAGGTATAAGAAAAAGAAGACTTAAGTTAGAACATATTTCTTTTTGTGTCGTGGTCAAAATTATGTGAAATTGCTTAAGTAAGAATAGGAGAATGTATTATATGGAAATCACAAAATTAAACTTATTAGTGAAATGTAATCGCAGTGTAAATTCCAAATGCAAAGAAAGGTTGCATTTTTCGGACACCTTCCAAGAGGATCCCTTTATGAGTTCCCAAGGTTAATCCTGCAGGGCGAAATTTCTGGAAAACGTGCAAGAATTGCTTTGATGATATAAAGGAATGGACCGGGTTTAAATACCATCAGTTAAAAAGAATAGCTGAGCATCGAATTGGTTTTCTCAATCTGATCGACAAAGTTTAGTTTGAAGAGAGCACCTAATGATGATGATGATGAGTGTAAATACACTTGGTTTCTTTTTACCAGACGAAGTATTATAAGCAACTTATATTGTTCGAAGCTTAAGGGATCATTGCGTAAAGTGTAACCTTATTACACTCTTTACATGGCTTCAAGTCAATGTACAGTTTTAGCCGTTATTTACTCGGCTAAGTTTATCTAGCTTATTGTAAATACTACTATAACATGTAACTTTTTTGTTGATTCATATTTTTTTTTAAATCGACAAAACGAGGAATAAGTTTGCCTAATGGTAAGTGATACGACTAACAACGTGGCGCTAGTTAGGACGTTACACAGCATCACATTGTGCTACTTAACATCTTGTCTTAAAGCGACAACGCACGTACGCACGCACAAAAGATGTTAAGTAAGACCCGTTATTGGTAATTTCATTAGCTACAGCACCCTTAAAACCGGAACACAGGATTTTTTATACACTTCTGTTTGGCGGCGGAAATATCAGCTGCGAGAAACAGAAACTTACGATTAAACTATACTTATATACTTCAAAAGATTGTTTCTTTGTGATGTGATACCTTTTTGTTGTTGGAGCCAACTATATACAAAAAAAAAAAAAAAACTGAAGATAACCTCTTGCATTGGGGACAGGAAAGATCGTATCGGGAATAAAAAAATATGTTTTTCGCAAGTCGATACTTATAACCCACTCTTAGACGGTGCTCGCCTTATTAGGATTGAAATTCTTCCTCAAGTGTAACTTGTCGGACCTTGACCGACATAACTGAGAACAAACAAATAAACTTTACATTTAGAGTGACAGACCTTAATATAAAATGCTTAATGGAAGGCATATGCTTGTGTAAGTTATTGAGACAGGATAGAGGGTCAGCTAAGGAATTGTTGGATGCCCTCGGTCTTCGTTGAGCGGCTTTATAAATTAGCTGATCAGAAATGAATGATAATGGTTCAATATTGTGTTAATTTTTTTTATGCACAAATAAATCTAGATCAAAGTACAAAATAAATAGAAATGTACTATATTGGTGGTGAAACTCCATTGCCGAAGATGATCTAGATAGGTACCACCCCAATTCGTAGTTTTACCGACAAACAGTAGTATGCAAATATTTTGTTCTGGTTTACAGGACGCTATAGCTAGTTTAAATTACTAAGGTAACAAGTTTCAATATCAACTGTACGGTTCATGAAATAAAATAATCATGTAAGGGCTAATACTCCATAGTGGGTGGATGGTAATATTGAATTCCCTGTTACCAGTACCTCATGGCAGGATGGTTACACAGCTATCTATGGAGACGGCGAGTTCTAACTAATGGTAGTTCGAATAGAAAATATGCGAATCCATTTATCTAAATCTGTATAGTTATGGACGGCTGATATTGTTTGGAAGAATATTTGAAAGAAACTGGAAGCGAGTTCCTCGTCTTTAAAATAAATAGGAGGAAGATCACGAGAAGACAATTGACCTGAGTTTGTGGTCAGTTCCTTCTAGAGGATAGCCTGTTACGAACTGATTGACCAATGAAAATTGTTGGAGAAATTAAATTTAATAAACAGATTGTATTATAGTTTCATTTATCTCTTTTTATGTACTGATGGCATGTTTTGGTTATGGGGTGATACTCTTAAAAGGGGCTTGAGGGGTCCCGCCCAACATCTTACGGAGCCCAAGTCAACCTTACCTGCACGCGGTGCAGTCTGCTGAATAACAAATGAGGCTCTGACCACCTACCAACTTGCACTGGCCAATTCCTCTTCATGAACTCTAACAACGATGTGGAGATCTTTGGGGGAGTCTTATCTAGCAGTGGACATCTGTCGACTGATAATGGTGATGATGACTGTAATAGTTTGATCCGTCGAATTTTTACTTTTGTGTGAATTTTGAAAATGTTCCGTTCGAAGGAGTGTAAGGGGTTCCGTCTAACATCGTACGAAGCTTAAGTCAACCTCGCGTATACGCTGTGGTAAACAAACAAGGCTCTGACCACCCACCAACCCACACTGGGCTAGCGTTTGTAGTCCAATTCCCCCTCAATGAGGATCGTCGAGGGAGGACGATGCTTACCAATAGGCTTTATCCGGCCTTCCTTCCTCCTGCCCTTTTACCAGCTATGTGGGGTCGGCACAGTATGTACTTCTCTTCCACACCCGTCTATCAGCCGCCATATTTAAATTCACACTCTTCTTACACGTGGGCTTTATCCGGCCAATTAGTATAACAGATGGTGCTTAATTTTCACAAAACCAATACACGATTCACTATACATACAATTACATACAAGCAAGCTTACATTGTAATACAAAGTAGTACGACATAAACAAAGGTGTGGTGAGCATTTTTTAGTGTACAGGAGGTACAATGGGAGACGTTATCGGATGAAGGGTGTATTAACCTACGATTTCCAAAAATTGGGAGCAGCGGTCATAGACCAGTCACTGTTTCGGGCATTCGCAATCTGATAAGGCAGTACGCGTATCGAAATTATAGGTATGATGCATGCGTGCATTGCTTATGTAATTTGACTGTTAAATATTCTGAACACTTATTTTCGTTTGGATAACATTTCGATTTTTTTAATTATTTATTTATTTATTTCTCCTTATAAAAGTTACAGATATATACAAAGTAGTCATTGTCCGTGATTCCCGAACTAGGAATATTTCCTGTATTTCCGGAACCAGTTTCCGTTACAGTATCATAGACAAATATTTTTTTTTAAGAGATTACATTAGTATATAGTGCGTGTATTTATATATGTATTTATGTATACGTGTACGTGTGCTTGCGTGTGTGTGTGTGTTTTATCTATATTGACTGTAGCCAAAGCTACAGTTACATAGAGTTTTAGATAACATTTCGACATTTCATTCTCAAATATTGATACTGTCTTACGATTAAATTATCTTATTTTTTTTTATTCAAGAAGCGACGATTCGGGCGGGACGTTCACCTGATAGTAAGTAACACGCTTTCCCATAAACAACGTGGCGCTAATTAAGATGATATACACTACACCACATTGCGGTCGTAGCCTTGAGATATAAGATATTAAGTCTCATTACCCTTTTAATTTCAATGGTCACAGCGCCCTTAAAACGGGAACACTATAATATTTGCACACTTTTGTTTGACGGCAGAAATAGGCGCTTTAATGGTAGCTACCTAGACGGTCTCCGGCAACAGAGACTTGCCACCAGGTGAAGGTGTTCTGGATAGATCATAAGACTAATGTCTCCATATTTACAGGATTAAAAACCAAAATGTGCCTTTCAACCATCTGTTTGTGTTGAACACAGTTCAGTTCTCTGTTCATATTGCTAGAATAAGAAAAATGACTTAGGGGAAACATTTCTGGTAAGATTGGTGAAAAGATGCTGCATAGACGGAGTTCAAGGCGTTGGACTGACTTGTTATCATCAAACACAAATAATTGGCGTAACATCGTAATGTGCAGTTCGTCAATAAGGAGTCACGAGTCTCAGCACTGAGAGCCAGAGTCTCGTTTGTTGATTAGCTTGTCGTTATAATTATATTAACTATAATTAATTAATATTGCAGTAGTTATCATTGCAGGACCTTACTCGATATTGGGATTCCCTAAACGGTCTCCGGCAACAGAGAGCCACCACCAGTAAAGATGTTTTCTAACACTGGATGTATAATAAGAGAAGGAATTCAATCTGCATCTCTTGGAGACTTGCGAGGAATTTTCATTGAGCTATAACCGCTTCTATAAGACGTATTGGCTGGTGGTAGGGCTCTGTTGCCGGAGACCGTCTAGGTAAGCATCACCGCAGCTCCTACATCTACCGACATACAGCAGTGTGCAATTATTACTGTTTTCCGGTTTGAAGGGCGTTGTAGCTAATAAAATTACTGGGCTAATAAGACTTAACATATTCATCTCAAGGCGACCAGCGCCATGTGGTGCAGTGTATACCATCCTAAATAGCATCACGTTGTTATGAGCTGATCGTTCTGTTTATCTCATCAATTCATCAAATAAAAGTAACTTACATAATATTGTAGCATCACTAGTTAAGTAGGCATATACAGCATCACATTGTGCTCATCACTTCAAAACATGTCTAGTCTTGTTATCTAAGTAAATTTGCTAGCTACAACGCCGTTCAATCCGGAACAGAGTAATGTTTGCGCGCCGCTGTTTGACGGGAGAAATACTGCGGTGGTACCTACCCAGACGGTGTCCGGCAACAGGAACCTATCATCAGTAATCATGAAAGCAACATGTCCAAATAACAGTCTTGATCTCAGAGGGTATCCAAAATCTGGACTCATTTCCTTTCTCACATTATAATGTAACATTTATAATTACTGAGACTAATATTTTTTTTTTCAGATCATCAAGATACCGGAATCCAAAGAGGGTTTTATAGATTTGAACAATTTGGAGCTAAGGCTACAGCAGAACACTGGCACTGGGAAGCGTATGATCGGATTCTTCCCAGCAGCCTCTAAACTAACCGGAGTCTTTGCTGACGATGTCGCCACAACACTACTCCTTCACCAGTACGGAGCGTGGGCTTTTTGGGATTACACTCTCGTTGCTCCCACTTCCAATGTGGACATGAATCCGACTTTCCTCGGAGTTGAAGAAGGGATGGTGAGGAAAGACGCCCTATTCTTTAATTGCGAGAAGTTCGTCGGTGGTGTCCAAGGACCTTATGTGGCGGTGGTCAAAAAAGATGTGTTTAGGAATTCATCAATATATACGGATGATGTTGAGGTCAGTAATTATTTTATGGTACTTAATAGTGGTGTCCGCTCTAGTTAAGTTTTTTTTTTAAATATCGGTAAGTAAATACGAGAAGTACTTTTAAATAGTGGTAAGTGGTAGGACCTTAACAACAATGCGTTGTTTAGAATGTTACATAGCATCATACAAGAAACCTATGATCAGCAGTAGATGTCCAGCAGTTGAGAAGACATGTGTATGATAAGTCTTGTTACTCTACTGTGTTTTTTTTTTCGGCGAAGCAATGAGACCAGCGAGACTTTCACCTGATGATTAGTAATGCCTGCTCAAAATATCGTGGCGATATACAAAGCATAGGGGGTATAAGGAGTCTCATTCAACAACTTACGGGACTCAACTCAACCTCACCTGTTCGTGGTGCACCCTGCTAAGGTCAACAAACGAGGCTCTGGCTTACGCCAACCCGGATTGGGGTAGCGTGGTGAGAAATGGTCCAAATCTCGCCTTATGAATCCCTACATATGACAGTCTCTAGTGCCCAGCGGTACCGGAGGCCATGCTGACTGTGTGTGGAGATGTTTGGGGGAGGCCTATATCAGGCAGTGGACGTCTGTCAGCTGATGATGATGGTAATGACACAGCACCACATTTCGCTTGTCGCCGTGATACATAAGATATTAAGACTTGTTACCCCAGTAATTTCTCTAGCTACAGCGCCCATGAAACTGGAATACAGTAATGTTTCCACACCACTGTTTGGTGGCTGCAATAGGCGCTGCGGTAGTACCTACCTAGACGGTCTCCGGCAACAGAGACCTATAAGATGTTTTCTGTCACCGGAAGCATAATCATACAAAGAATCAAATCTGCATTTCTTGGAGACTTACGAGCGGTTTACTCTGAGCTATTACCACTTCTATAGGGCGCATTTACTGGTGGTTGGTCTCTGTTGCCGGAGACCGTTCAAGTAGGTACGTAGCTCCTACATCTATTCAGCCGATAAATGTTCACTGCTGGATATAGGCTTCCCCCAAAGATCTCCACATCGATCGGTTCTACTCTACTGCATCCAGCCACTTCCCGCGACCTTACAGCGTAGCATGTGGTACCGCCGGGCACTAGGAGCCGTTATTTGTAGAGATTCATATGGGAGACTTGGGCCATTGGCTAATACGCTGGCCCAATGCGAGTTGGTGAGAGCCAGAGCCTCGTTTGTTGATTAGCAGGGAGCATCACGAGCAGGTGTTGACTTGGATCCAGTCAGTTGTTGTGTGGGACCCCTTACACCCCATCTATAGCAAATATTACTGTGTTCGAATATTATGTGATATTGTTATATGTTTAAAGTAAAAAGTATAGTGAAAGAGTTCTTCGAATGTATGAAAACTCTGTGCAATTTTAGTGCACAATTTAAAAAAAAAAACAATGGACGCTTTTAAAAGTTAAAGTATTCGCTTTTGTGAAGTTTACGAGAGCAGCGAACAAAGAAAGTTATATTCTGAATATTATTTCACTTTTGCTGTATTTCACTGTAAATTACATTACATAAGTAAAAGAGAATATTATTTTTTATTCTACCAAGCGACGAGGCGAGCGGGACGTTCACCTGATGGTTTTTTTTTTTTTACTTTTACGTGGGGCAAATGCCTACGCATACCCGTCCCCAGCGGGGGCAAGGACGGGTTATGTCGGACTTGCACCGACTAAAACCCCTCACGATGTTCCGCCTCGTCGCCATATTGGCAGGGTCACGGGAACGCACGCACACAACCGCGACCCTGCCGGCGCTGGCCGCTTGCGCAGCCCCAGCTCGGGAGGGAGGAATGAACCCTCCCTTTCCAGGGCGCGCCGGAACAAACAGCGCGCCCCCTCCTCGACCTCATTGCGCGGGCGACCGGTTTCCCCGAACCTGTCGCCCAGAGGCCATGGGAGCCACTGGAGAAAACCTCTCCCGGCTGCCCGCGGCGGAAAGATGTTAGGTCCGTCGCTACCTGTCAACGGCCGCGGAGGATAGGGAGAACGGCGCATCTCAATGCCGGCACTCCTCTTCCCCCGCGGCCCCACAGCCGCCGCATCGCTGGTGCGACACCGGTTGGCCGCAGAGGGTACACCCTTCGCGACCCCACCTCGGCTGCGAGGGGTGGTATGAAACCGCCCCTGCGGCCCCCGGCCGCTCCGGTGAGCTCCAATTATCCCAACCGGTGCTCAAACCTGGAGCGGCCGCTTCGGCCAGCCCTTCGCCGCGGGCCGGCCGGGTGGGTTCCACTTAGCTTCACCGTGTTCCGCATCACGGCTACTAAGCCCCTCCGCCACGACAAGGCGAGAATCCGTTGGAGGGGTTCACCTGATGGTGACACGCCAGCTCATAACAACGTGGCGCTAGTTAGGATTTTATACACAGCACCACATTGAGCTCGTCGCGTTGAGATATAAGATTTTAAATCTCGTTAAGAAACTAACAAGCTACAGCGCCCTCCTAACCGGGACACAGCAATGTTTTCATACTTCTGTTTAACGGCAAAAATACGAGCTGTGGTGGTATCTACCTACACTGGTCACCGATTACAGATACTTTTTTTTTGTTATCGGGAGGGAATCATACAAGATACCCTGATTTTGCGGGGAAGACGAGGTGTGGGATATTTCGCACTAAAATCCCCTCGGTGGTTATCCTCAGTGCGTTGCAGCAGGCCTCTGGATCTCCTACGGAACGCACCAGTGCCTCTCGCCAATACGTTTAAAGCACGCCCCAGAGAGGGCTGTAGCCCTTCTCCACACCCTCACTTTGATACGACAAGCACTAGACCACCAACAAAAGCTTTTAAAATAAACTTTCTTTATTACAATGGAACAATATATCTGAATAATACTTGTATGAGATCTTGTTTTTATTTGGACAGATGTTATCAGAGAGGATCGAAGAGTACAGATGCGCGGAGGCCGTACGAGCAGCTATAGCGGTCCAGCTGCGAGATGCTGTCGGTCTTCAGAACATTATGGAGCGGCAGGATTGTATAACAAGGTAAGTAGTCTATGAGTTGTGATGTCTATTGCCTATTTCTGGCGCCCGACAGTAGTGTGTAGTTCCGGTTTGAAGGCGTCGTAACTAGTGAAAATATTGAGGTAAGGAGACTTGATCTCTTACGTCACAAGATGGCGAGCACGATGTGTTACGTGTTGACCTAATATCTCTGGCGAGGTACGATATTGATAGTATTTAATTTATTATGTCTTCTAATTTATAGTATGTGCTATGCTATGTATATATGCTACGAAGAGGTAGGATACTTTTTTTATTGTACGAAGTATCGAGATGAGCGGCAGGTTTACCTGATAGTAAGTGATAACGCCCGCCACCATATTGCGCTCATCTCTTAAGACATGGTGTTGTCTCGTTACCCCAGTAAATTATACTAGTTACAGCGCCTTTTATACCGGCACACTGTAATATTTCCACGCTGTTTGGCTGCAAAAATATGCGCTGCAGTGGTATCTACCTAGACGGTCTCGGAAAACAGATACCTTTTTTTTGTTATCGGAGAGAGAGGAAGCTGGAGGGTAAATCTTCTCAAAAGATACCCTGCTTCAGGAGGGGAAGACAAGGGTATGTGGGATTTTTACCAGCTTAAACCCTTTCGGTGGTTTGGCACTAGAAGTAGGCGCTGCGGTGGTACCTACCTAGACGGTCTCTGGAAACATAGACCTACCACCAGCTGAACTTACCCCATCCCCTGCAGTTAAAATGTAATAGTATAATATATTGTTACTGATTTTTACTATAGTTTTTAACTTTAAATATGTTTATGTTTTCATACATTCGTGACATTTTTTGTAAGACATTTAAATTAAAGGCGAGCCCAAACGATAATTCAAAAGCGGGTAATTTATTTCTCCTAAGCTCGTCTAGTTTCATGTTGCTGCAGTTAAATTGAATTATTACAGTGTGGTATATAGACAGTTATTTTTTTTTATTACTAGGTCAACCTGGAGTCGTTTTGCGAATAATTATTCAGGTCAGCGGAGATTTCTTGGCGTCAAACTTGCTGTGGTCATTTGTAAATGTGTCATTGTAAAAAATTTGGCCAGGCGCCGCGTGTATGTAGCGAGTGTTATTATGTCATTATAAACTCAGCTATGTGACAAATGGTATGCGACTGTACAAAATTTATATATATAACGTAATAAACAGCTTATACAATGTTCTCATTGCTGGGACTCAGGGTTTCTCGTTAAAAACGGAGCTTATTTAATACTCAGGCCGAATGCCGGTGGGCGGTAACAAATAATAACTAAAGTGGGTATCGAACCGGCTAGTCTTTTCAGTATTAATAAGTCTATAGTATAATAAATATCATAAAATTAATCATAACAAAAAATATTGTCATACATTACCTTTATATATACATTTTTATTTATGATCTATTGCTAAGGCAAAATGAGACGGCTCAGCTAATGCTAACTGAACGGAACAACAACTCCTATCAGCGCTGGTTTTACGCCTCCTTTTACTTCCCCAGTTGTTAAGTAGTAATCATCATTATCACAATCATCAGTCGATGTACACTGGCTAGACATAGGCCGCTCCCAAAGATCTCCATACCAATCTAGCGCTCGTCGTTTCCATCGGTTTCCCGCAGCCTTCACCAGATTATTGATACACATTGTGCGGTGTCCCGGCTCTGTGTACCTTATTGTCCTATCAGCCGACGGCCTTTCTAACAATATGTCCTGCTCATCGCCACTTAAATCTAGCAAGCGTTTAGGCTATGATAAGTGACCTTAGTTCTGCGAATCTCCTCATTTCTGTTTCGATCGCGTAAAAAAACTCCAAGCAAAGCCTTTTCCATTGCCTTTTAGGTGACTAATAAATATAAATGCTATTGATGAAATAAATGTACATACGTAATGTAATTCCAAATTTTTTATATGTATTTTATCATATAAATATAGTTAACAGAATGCATGAGCATTGAATGTTACTTAAGTTACATCATCGGATTCGGTTTTGCAATAAGCTATGATATAAAAGGTACGCCTACACGCGGCTAATGAAGGTTTCGTGTCTCACCTTCATACACTGCTTCAAATAAATTAATATTACTTAATTTACATTATCTTTATGATATTAATTATATCGAGCTTCAGTGCACTTGTGATAGGTTTTGTTGCCAGTCGTCGTGTGACGGTTGGCGGCGGAACCCAAGACCAGATCCGTCGCAAGGAACCGAGAGAGTTTTCTGTCGTAACTCCCATAGCTTCTAGGTGACGGATCCCGGGGGATCCGTTGCCCAGGGTACGGGAAGAGGCCGAGAAGAAGAGGGCGCGCTGTATGTTCCAGCGCGTCTTGACAGAGGTGGAACGAAGCGTTTCCCTTCGAGATGGGGCGGCGCGGTGCATTTGGCGCTAGCAGGGGTCAAAGAGGTGTGCGAAAGCGTTCCCGTGGCCCCGCTGTAAAATCGATGATGATGGAACATCGTGGTTTTAGTCGGTGCAAGTCCAACATAACCTGTCTTTGCCCTCGTGTGGGCAGGTACGCGAAGGCATTTCCCCCGCCTAAAACAACAAAAAGGTCTCTGTTGCCGGAGACCGTCTATGTAGATACCACCGCAGTTCCTATTGTGTAGTAGTGTGCAAACATTACTGTGTTTTGAAGGGTGCTGTAGCTAGTGAAATTACTGGAGTTATGACATTCATCAACTTATGTCTCGAGGCGACGAGCAGAATACGCTGTTATGGGCGGGTGTGTCACTTACCCTCACGTAAACGTCCCGATGCTTTCGTCATTTTGTTGTATAAAAATAAGAAGAAACAAATACCCAAATAACTACACCTGCAGTTAACTATAACTACATCAATATCAATGTTAGTCTTGATAGGAAATTAAACAAGTAGATATTTCGCTTCTCATGCTTGTGTTACTGTTGCAATGTATTCTTATGACACGTAACTCGTTGGTTATTTTTATCCTGAAGTTAGCTCTAACGTTCGGTTTTATAGCGTAATTGAGTTTTTATTGCCACTGTGCATTACAATATATTACGGCAGAGCTAGGAAGTGGCGATGGAGACAAGAAATAGAATTCTTCATACATTTATAGCTGTTATGAAATTTATTGATTTGAATTGTATAAGTCTTGTATTATTCAATAGATACAAATAGCGTGTGTGTGGGAGACAAGTATAACTATTAATGAACAGCCCACTTTTCAATTAATGCTGCTGGGACAACTATATTTTTCTACTTTGCTATTTTTTTCTTATGCTATAATTGTTGAGATTTTTCTTTTTCACGTATACCATGATATATTCAATGTTATGTGTATTTATTATAAGTATATGTTGGAACAAGATAGCTATAAGAATTTCTTAGTTGTAATTTGTTTTATACAGTACACTATAACTACTTCTTAAAATAAATATATTATTAAGAATCAAACTTATTATTTTTCAAAGCGCCGCGTTTTTCCATCACTTACAAACTAACCACCGATTCATCCATCAGGTTAGGTGCTAAATAATAAATAAAGTATAAAATATGATAAACTATACGAACCTCAAATGTACTGTACATATATTAAAGACACGACGACTTTTATAAACAAAATAAATAATATCTATAGAGCAGTACATTAAAACGGATATGAAATTAAGATTATTAATCGAATAGTCGAAATAACGGTCGCTCTTGTTAGAATTATAACGGACGTTTAACACCTGTCTTTGTATTTCCTTCGATCAAGGACATTTCCTTCAGACTACGGTACATTTCTTAAAGGCTGAATCAATTGACTTAACCAATTGGTTTCCTTTCATTTACTACGGTTAAGACGAAAAAATAGACAATTCTAATATTATTATCATCGTCATCATTAGCCGATAGACGTCCACTGCTGGACATAGGCGTCCCCCAAAGATCTCCACGTCGATCGGTCGGGCTTTGCTCACATCCAGTGGGTTACCGCGATTCTTATCAGATCGTCGGTCCACCTTGTGGGCGACCTCCCAACACTACGTCTACCGGTACGTGGGTGCTACTCGAGGGCCTTACTGCCCCATCGGCTGTTAGTAATATTATAACTTTAGCTTTTATTTGTATAGAATATTTATTATTTGTATGAATAAATAGAGATAGATCATTGTCTGTCGAGTATCTAATTATTATATAGTTATACAAATAATGTCATATTTCTAATAAAATTACAAAAACTACACAATATTTAATTGTTAGTGAGCATTTTGATCAATTGAAATGATGATGATGATGAGCGTTTTGTAGTCTTCTTTAAGGTTTATGCTCAGTGGTGAATATCAATAAAATAACTATCAATCTAAAAATACAGTAGTCCCCTGTATAGCACGGTACTTGTATAACGTATTTACATATTATACGATTTCCACCCTCCGTATAGCACGGGCATTTCTCCATATAACGCGGAAATTCTCACATTATATTTCTGTACTGTAAAATTTATAATGGTTTGTCCAGTTCATAATTAGTAGTTAGTTGAAATTAACTCTTTTTTTACTTCATATGCATCTTTTTTATTAAAAAAGTTCTTAGTTTAATTTGATTTTAATAAAACATACAATTTCGTTCATAATATATTATTTTCTTAATAAGCGGTTTAAACCCCCATTTAGCGAGAAAAATTGAACGTGAATAATTTAAACGTAACGCGTTATGCGGGGTCGTAAAAACGCGTTATATGGAAAAACTCCTACAACGCGATTATCTTAACGCAGAACCAATCCACCGTGTTATAGGGGGGATTACTGTATATATTAATAGATGTAGTCACTGTACTGTCAATTACAAGACTAAAAGTTCCATCACCTACCACAGCATCTTCCCATATCCTAGGTTAACTAGTAAAGAATGCCCATAGGCAATAAGTCCGCCTATTGTATTTTATTTTAGGTTGATAAAGGTCAAATATCCTTGATCATATACTACTGTAGATAAAGTCAGGTGATACGATGATGGTCGCGAGGTGCTTCAAATATTCTGGAAGGACACAAGTCTAAAAGAAATAAATTAGGTAATGTTATGAGTTTCAAGTTAATCGTCTAATAAGATTCCTGAACTATCAATTAAAAAAGTTACTGATAGTCAAAATTTTCTCTTAGTCTGGATGCGCGATATTTTTTCTATTGGAAATGACAAATGGGTCTACAAAATAGGAGACCTTTAAAGAGCTAGTGAAACAAAAACTTATTGTGACTTGATGGTATTAATGATCCTAATTTACAGGTGAATATTGCCTAACCAGTTAAAATTATCTAGATATGGTTACTGTGAAATCAACTAGGAATAGAATTAGGCCATAGCACAGACGTAAGTCTGTATATAGGTCAGTGGGCAGCGGTCGACGGGCACTGAATTGATGACCCACGCGAACTGGCGCCAGCCGTTGGTGCCGCGGAGACGCACTCTAATTGCACGTCGGATGCTGCGTCACAAACGGTACATTCTAGTATCTTGTGCATTGTCACATCTAGAGGTATGCAGCGTTGATTCTATTTATATAACATCCTATACTCATGCTCTCTTCAAATTGGTGGCGGTAGGTCTCTGGGTCCCCGAGGACAGTCTGATTCGGTACTGTCTTTGTGCGAGAACCCATACTATCTTCTAAAGATACTTGTTAAGTTTTATTCGTTACTAGATTTATCTTCGATTTTCGCTCGGTAAAGCTACAAAGGACAAATTATAATTACTTATATTATGCCAACTACGAGGCCAATCGAGTTTTTACTGACCGAAATGAGTTCGATATCCCAGTTTACTTTGCTTTAATTTAATTTCTAGAAAAAAAACAACTAACTCCGACGACGGCGGAACCGCATATAAAATCCTTACTGGCGACTCTATAAAATTTTTATAGTGAACTCGAATAAGGATATAAAACTAGTTAAATAAATTCGATTTTTATGTCAACCCAAATTTTCTTCTTACTTGAATTTCTCATGATGTTTATTAGCGGTGACGTCAAAAACAGTAAAATACTATTGTCCAAACAACCTTAACTATTACACGACGACATCCGGTACACAGCAACGATATTATGGTGATAGGTTTATGATATGATACGTACGAGAGTTCCAAAAAACCTATCATTATCAAATAATAAAGGTTTCCTTATAACGTTTATTTTCTTCGTTAAGCTATGTACAGCTTGATTACTTGATATATAAAACCATCAGTTGCGTCTTTTATTACTCTATATTTAAAATTTATTAAACTCATAAACAGTAATGTGCATTATGGATTTCCGGTTATAAAGGTTATGAAATATGGAAACAGGATATTCAAGAGTTATAACATTCCAGTTATGTTTAATATAAGGCTCCTCAAGGCTGCACATCCGACCCCATGTCAAATTCCGGGAGTTGTTTACAAGAGTATATAACCCTGCTGTTGTATGTACAAGAGTCCAAGTTCACTCGTTGACCTCTAGTACAGTGGTAGCACTGTTCGGGGTCCAGGCGTGGCACGCTGATTATAATTTATTCGCGTGTGTATGCGCGGAAGGCGCCATGCTGTATTTAGGAACAGCTGCGTAGTTGTACTGGTGAGCAAACATGATGATAGGTGTTAGATGGCTAAATACGTGTGGACTAGATATTCGCCTATTTATAAGTATGTAGATTTTTATTCGACAAAGCGACGAGACGAGCGCGACATTTCTGGTGGTAACTGATACGCTTGCACGACGTGGCGTTGAGATGTTACATACACCACCTCATCATGTTCATCGCTTCAAGATATGAGATGTTAATTCTCTTTACCATAGTAATTTCACTAGCTATAACACCTCTTAAACCGGACCACAGTAATGTTCGCACACTATTTTTTGTCGGTAGAACTAGTAACCGGGGTGGTACTCTACCACCAGTTTCTGGTGGTGGAGACTGCCGTAGAGTCTGTGACCTATTATCGTATATATTTACATTGCATATGTAAAATTTTTATAAATCTCATATGTATAATTTTTAATGGGTTTAATAAAGGTCAACGATCTTTCTTTCGATCCTTCAGAAGTAGGAAGATTAGGAGTGTATTTCTAGGTACTAAAACTCCCTAGGTATAACTATACGAGCAGCGTCGTACCTAGGGTTTCTTGCAGAATATACATACCGTATCAGAAATCTCTAAGCTTATCTATACTTAAAAATAAATTTACCAATTTCATTATAGCTTATATTTTAAGTGGCTTTAGTCATTATTTATTTTGGTTAGGGGAGCTAGAGTATACAGTCATTATTTGCTTATTTGAAGCGTTCACCCCTGCGTAAGAGAGGGTCTGGGATCTAAGCAACGCCCCCTCTGAACTACGCCTCAGTGCCGTTTCGCAAAATCTATTTTCTACGAACGTTGGCACCTACAACGTTACACGTGTATGGATTAAATTCCACGAGCGGAAACATTTCAACGACTTCCGCAGCCCAATTGTTAAGCACTAACCTTGTAACGGAAATTCCCAGTTCGATTTCTCTGTGGAATTTGGTGGGATGGTTTTCCGATGTAGCTAGCTACCACTATCACATTTTAAATCTGCTGTTACAGCACTGCTATGTTTCAGCTGTCAATACATGAGAGACAATATTCTGGGCGAGCTCGTTACATCATATATGACTTTATTGTTATTCAACATGTAGATCAGAGGTCCAAAGCCCGTGTTATATATGATTTGTGATATAATGAAATGGGTCAGTGTTGATATATACATGTAGCTGTTAAAGTGATATATCGCTTGTATGTGTTTGTGAGTTATGTACAAGCGATAAACGCTTTTGTTGTCAGCGATTCGGACCGGTTTTGTTTTCTTCGTTGTTTATGTTGGGCCCTGGCCAATAGTTCGATGTGATGTTTGCCAAATGTTTGTCGAACATTTTGTTTGTAAATAAATGGCTATATTTTGTTCGTACTTCTCCAAGTATAACGTGAGATGTTATCATTTACATTGAATAAAGTTACGTTTGCAAATTTCGAGTTTAAGTTTTAGGCGCTGTTCTCGTATTCTGTACATATTTTTTTATTCTACGAAGTGACAAGACCAACGTGACGTTGGCATCATGGTAAGTGATACGCCCGCTCTTAACAACATGGTGCTAGGTATGATATACACATGATCACATTGCGCTGGTTTTGAGATATATGTTAGATCTCGTTATCACAGTAAATTCACTAGTTACATCGCCGCTCAAACCGAAACACAGCACTGTTCGCACACTACTGTTGTATAGTGGCAATAGAGACCTCATCTTGACCAGCCGATAGATATCCAGTGCTGGACATAAGCCTCCCCCACCGTCGATCTCCACGTCAATCGGTCCCGCGTTGTTCGCATCCAGTGGGTTCCCGCAATTCTCACCAGATCGAGTGGCACCCGCGTACCGATAGACGTAGTTTTGGATACCTCCTGACAAGGCCGACTGATGATCTGTTAAGAATAGAAATTTTTTATAGTTTATCGGGTTAATTATGGTTCTAGTATAATAGTGAATAATATCTGGTCTAATTTTTTATAATTTCATTGTTAACTTAGAGTTTTAACAATCTATATCGATATAGAAAACAATAGTGACTATACACTATTATCCAATTGACGGAAAACGCCGCTGTAGTAATTCGACCTGTTTATATAAGTCTGATAGTGAATTGCTTATTAGAGAATTAAGTGTAGCCATGGTAGTTCAGTTTGTGAAGATATCATTCGAGGTGTATTTTTTAAGAGACACGGGTTCAACACCCATTGATCTGGAATTTTCATCAATATTGTAAAACAATCGACTTTTTAAAAGAACTACAGCATTCGTGATCATGCATGTTCACCAATAAGCACTTGTCGGGCCTGCTACGTAAATGAATTTGTCCTTTCTCCTTGTGTCACCAACAATGACATGGTTTATTAAATACTCTATTACTTACCTTACTTTTATTACTTATGTACAAATATATATAGTTCTTTATAAGTAAACATAAGTCGGAAATCACGCTGTAACTGAATGTTTAATTTTCCAATTGCTCCCAATCATCTGGAGCGCTTTTCATAAGGTTTCAATTAGCGCCTTCATTTTGTTCAGTCTATTTATAGACCCCAATGAAATGAAGACGTATCTCGTGGTGCTAAATATAATGTCAAATGTTAAGCCAAGTTCAATAGTTCCGACGCCTTCAAGTATATGTACTACATAATTATTATATCGTATATCAAATGAACAATAGAAACAAATTATCATTTGCTATATAATGAGTTTAGCTGCATATGTTGGAGATATTCAGAGATTCATTGCCACGTCGCGAGATCTCCTAAAATTATTAAACGTAAACACTTAAAATTTGGTAGAGATATTGCTTCTGCCATTTCGAGATTAGCTAAGAATGGATATTACTCATTTCTTACCCTTAAGGGAATTGTAGCAGTGTTAATGAAGGAAAGGGTTAATAACGCCCTGGTGGGACGGCAGGTTTCCGCTGGGCAGGTATTTTTCTGACAAAAGTCCAAATTTCAAACCTGATCCAATACTGCTAGCGGACGGGTGAAGAGCTAGTGTTATATATCTAGTATATATTACACTATCAATTATTAGAGCAAGATAATAGTATTTTAATATTATTAAGTAGACTGGTGGAAGAAGCCTTAGCCTACTGCTTGACGGTTCAGTGTTTCCAGATGATTCTTAAAATTTGAGGCATCAGTGTACATATAAGTATAAGGTACATGAGAAATGTTACAGCAAAGCATTTAAGTGTAAACTTTTACTTGTGGTAGTTCTCTATAGCTGGAAACCGTCTAAGTACCACCTGCAGCGCTTATTTCTGCCGATAAGCAGTAGTGTCTAAACGTTACTGTGTTCCGGTTTGCAGGGCGGTGTAACTATTGAAATTACTGGGGTAACGAGATTTAACATCTTATATCTCAAGGCGATGAGCACAATATCGTGCAGTGTATTACCACGCCAACTAGCGCCACGTTGTTATGGGCAGTCGTATCATTTACCATTAGAATATCTATCTCGTCTCGTCGCTTTGTAGAATAAAAACGACTAGTCTAGAAATAATCCATCAGGTCTGAAACAAGTTGCCACGTAGACGTAAACTAACTTTGAGGCAATATATGCTGAAAACATCTAATTTGTTATCTGTTATGAAAAGAATATTTTGTACGTAAATCTATTCCTTTATTATTTATGAGAGCAATACTTCAACATGACGGCTATTCATTTAGCTTATCTTACATTTGCTAAGTTACTGTATATTAAAAGACAAATCTGAAATGTTGTGGATGTTACTCTGATACATTGAGTATTACTTGAAAACGTGGTTAATGGTACAGGAAGGAAAAAGGTTGCGAGGTCTGGCCTGATCTGCAACACATTTGACTTTACCGTCTACGATGCTCTCTGAGATAGCTTAATGTAGTAAGGACAAAAGTGATGGATGGTTGTGGTCTTGACCTTAAACATGAGGAATACTACTTCAAGAGATGAGATCCTAACCTTATAATTAAACTGTGTGAGAGTTCATCAATTTTGGTTAATTTGTAAGAGAATGATATAAATATACTGCTGATTTGGTAAACGGAGATAGAGAATGATCGACAATATTTATATTGATTGAAGTAGGAAGAAATGAAAGAGAGATGAGTTGAATAAGGTACTATAGATTTTACCGTTTATGTCTATCTTCATATATTTCGAGTGCAGTATACATAGCAAGGATGCTGCGTATCATACCATAAAAAGGAATACGTAGGATGAGGTTTTCTGGTGGTAGGTCTCTGTTGCCGGAGACTGTCTAGGTAGGTACCACTACATCTATCTCTGCCGTAATATAGTAGTGTAAAAACATTAATGTGTTCCGTATATACCCTACAAATCTCTTTGTCGTTACACTTTTCGTTTCATAACATTTAATTCACGCAGTCCCAAAAGAAATTTCGTTTAATTAAAATATTATGTTAAGTATTACTGTTATCTTTTTAGAAACTGAACTGTACTTCTGTATATATATTATAGTTTAACATATATCATGATATAAAGTATATAAAGATTTATACAAAACGTATGCAGCGTGTTTACTTAAGTGAGTTATTTAAAGTTTTTTGTTTGTAGAAAAAAACGCTAAACGTGTATCAATAATACCAGTAGAAGATACAGCGAATGCTTTAGGCATTTTCCCTCTAGACTGTTTGTCTGTTTGTTATATAATAAAATTGTTATCTATATAGTTACAATATTAGTTGTTTTGTGTCATCAGTGCTGTCATAGTTTATCTTATATGTCAGGAAGTATGTAACCTCTAAGCTAATTAATGTTTACGCCAAAGTTGTTATGTTTTAATTAATATATTATATTATAAGACAAACAATAAAATACATTTACTAATAGATCTAGACTACTTCGTGAACTAGAAAATTTACTAGTAATTTATTTTTAAATATATTGTATATAGAGTAGTACACAGTTCCGTGTTTTTTATTTCACAAAGCGAAGACACAAGCAAGATGTTCCCATACAAACCCATAACAAAGCGGTGCTAGCTAAGATGATATACACTACATCATCTGCTTGTCGCCTTAGACATAAGATGTTAAGCCTCGTTACCACAGTAATTTCACCAGCTATAGCTCTTCAAACCGGAGCACAGTGTCTTGTACTCTTGTGTTTGACGGCAGAAATAGGAGCAGCTGTGGTATCTACCTAGACGGTGTCCGGCAACAGTAACTTACAATAACTACAACCGTCATCATCTTCTTAATGTTTCCGAGGATTCGAGGCTTTCTCTTACAACGAGAGAAACTAGTCCACCATTTATCCACCATGTTACCCAAGTGTGGGTAAATGGATGTCACATGCCCAAGAAAGCTGAAAACTTGGTACCTGATGGTTTCTTCACGATGCTTTCCTCCACTGGAAACTGAAGTTGAAGGGTTGGAACTCACGCCTTTCGGAAACCTACATCATGGCCTTACAAACTAAACTACCACAGCGATTCGTATAACTTGTGTCCGATATTCTTAGAAAGTATATATAAATTTTATACTAGCGTGATTTAAAATAATGGGAACATGATATTAATCAAAAGTTCTTCATAGAAACTTACGCTGTTTTTTTTAAACGATGCCCTCAAAAACCCACTACAAAGTAAGTGAACTTAATAATAAATACATTGTGCTTAACACGGTCATTATTTTATTACACACGGAATGGTGTCACGTATATAGAAGTATATATATATATATATATATATATATATATATATATATATAAACAGGCGAGTACTCGCTTTTATTGAAACTAAATGTAGTTTAAATTGTTTAATGGGAACAAACTTAAAGACTAATGTCAGTAATCTAGGTAATGTCGTAGCTCTGCCCTGCAGTCTCGGTCTATTAAGAATAGCATTAAGGTAAGCGCCGCCTGACGTAGGAGGAGATTAAAAGTGTGTTCAAATGCATTTAAGGGGGCTTTCTTTGCCGCTCCTGGGGAGCCCAGGGCGGAGTACAGAGACGAAGAAAACTTTGCCTTCCCCCAAGCAGGGTATCTTTATATTTCTTCCCCGATAACAAGAAAAGGTGGTGGTGGTATTAAGATATTGATATATTGGAGATATCTGGAGATTCATGACGAGATCCCCGAAACTGCTACACGTGAACACTAAAAATTTGGTAGAGAGATCGCTTCTGCTATTTAGAGGTCACCTAAGAATGTATTTGACAAAATTCTCACCCCAAATGAAGTACACACAATATGATCTAGTTGTGGATTACTGTTCTGGTAACTGTATGTTAGTATCATTGCTCTCTAATACAGTTAGGATTTTGTTAATACTATTTGTGTCGCATATTAATAAATAATATTATTTGTTCGCGTCCTAATTTCCGGTTCTAACCCAGCGTCCGAATGTCTGAGTTCTATGCAAGCGAAGTAAAATCGATAAGCTATAAACATGCTTGCTCTATGCAGACGTCATTATACGGTAGTAAACAGCAAACATGGGAGCGAAATAAAGATACGTTCCGGATCCTTATTATTAACCCGTTTTTTATTAAACCGGATATTGTTGAACTAACGCATCGGCTAGCTAGCTGGAGATGGTGTTAGTCTCTATGTATAATGAATATGGGTTTTGTATGTTCATCAATCACTAAAAAACTAGTGAATGTATCGACATGAGAACATGAGCATTCGACGCGGAATATATAGAAGGTTATAGGCTATTTATTTTTTGAATTTCATAGATCCTTCAGCATTATATTTTTAATTAACTTTTATAAACATTTTCTATTGGCTTTATTTATACGGTTGCTATAGTAACGTTTGCTATAGAAACTCATTTACGATTGCAGTTGTTCTCAAATAATATTTCAGACAAATTTCAAGTCTAATTTTATAGTACGGACATCAAATCTGATGAGACTCTGAATTGCAATTTCCACTCATCTTAAATCTACTCGGTGGTCCTTCTTATTGTGTCCCGTGGATCTCATAGAGATGGTACTAGAGCACATTTATACAACCTTTTAATCCTCTACGATAGGCAGGATTCAATTTAGTCCTATTTTAATCTGATAATAAGACTTAGAAGCTTCTTAGACACTATCAGTCATATTAATTCAAAATAACTAATCTTGACTTCCTGTTCCAATAATTTGAGCTAGGTAAAACATAAAGCAAAAACTTTTTTTACATTTCAAACAGAAAGAAGAGTACATTTTGTGAGCTATTTTTAAATGTAATATATTACGTAAAATGTACTTATATTAAAATATAATTCTATATTCTATATATATATTATATACCAACTAAAATTTTAAATATATTTTTTCATCAAACCTTAAATTTTAATTTACTTTTTTTTTTGTTACAGACAAGTTTTATCTCACATAAAGAACATACCGGAGTTGATCCTTTTGGGAAGCGAGTCACCGACGGTCCGAAGGTTGCCAATCTTCTCGCTAATGGTTAAGCATCCACGTGGTACATTCCTCCATCACAACTTCGTCTGTGCGGTGCTGAACGATGTATTCGGTATCCAGGTTAGGGGTGGGCTGAGCAGTAACCTGAATTACGGATCGGATGTATTAGGTATCGACGACCAGCTCCTCAAGGAATATGAGAAGCTATTGGATGTTGAAGCGTAAGTAGTAAACAAGATACAAAATTAACAAGTGTAGAAGCTTATGTTATTGCTTATGATGTAATGCAATTTAAAATGTTCAATTAAGAAGCATGGAAATGAAGAATAAAGATATAAATAGATATGGTAAGTTATTCAATAAACTACATGTAAAGAAATATATTATATGAGTTAATTTATATTATTCTACGAATTCATTATCATAAAACGAGTTATTAGTGAAATAATAAAACCTATGAGACCCATGTGAGCAATTGCTGTCGGCTTTTGAAGGTCGCTTACAATAAATACGCACTGCTAATTATGATGTTTGAAATAAAAGAATTTATTGCAGGCAAAAGGAAGTTGCTCGAGTGCGCAAAATAAGCGACGCGAAAGCACCTGATGTCCCAATACACAATGAGCATTTAAGACCAGGCTTTTGTAGAGTATCGTTACCCTATTTCATGTCCGATACAGAACTGGCATTTGTGTTAGAAGCGTTGAAGATGGTCGCCACGGAGGGCTGGAAGATTCTGCCGCAGTATGTTGTCAATACTGAAACTGGACAATGGAGACACTACACTTGTTCCGTTCTTCGCGACAGAAAATCTCTGTACTCTATAAGATACAACGACGGACAAATTACAGCTCATGAGCGAAGAATTTCTGGTAACTATTTTTAAATACGACTCTGTCATATATTAGTATGACCTACATAATGTAAAGTATTGTATTTTTTCAGGTCCCGGCATATTTCCGCAAACGTTCACTGAATGTCTACAAACTGCAAGAAATCTTTTTAATAGAGCCAGGAAACTGGCTATGAAATGTTCAACCGTAGAGCCCGAAGGCGGATTTAATCCGCGAATAGACTATTTAAGGTGGTTCATGCTGCCTAAAGAAGCACATGATCTTCTTCTCGGACGATCTGCTAACGTGAAGCACATTGTTCCTTTTGACCCATCTGGTTATACAGGAGCAAGAAAGAGTTTAAATTTTTCAAGGTCTTCAGTTACTTCTTCTCCAATTTTCGGAGCTTCGTCAAGACATTTCAGTCTCTCAGCTATAGACGATTGTCAAATGTTCCGATTAAAACAGAAACAGAAATTCTACTCACGAGAATCTAGTTTGAAGGAGACGACAAGAGAACATGCCGTCACTGTGCCGCAGCCCGTTAAGTTCGCGTTAGGAGAATCTGTGTCACCGTTACGAATGTGTCCACAGTCTGTTAAACCTATGTTAGGCAGATCTAGGTGCTATAGTTTGGGTTCAGATAGTCCTCCTGTCCAATTAAGCGCGGAAACTAAAATGAATCTAGGCTTAAAAGCAACGAGCCCCAACAGCGACACTAAAACAAACGGCTTTTGTAATTGTGGCAGCCAAACTGATCTGCAATCTTTAGATGATGCGATGTCATCACCTGGAAAAGTTTTCCCATACAGCGCTCAAAGCAGCACCTCTATTTCGGATTGTAGTCAGACGGGTCGTATTTCACCAACTACCTCGATTACGTCCCACACGTCAGAAGATATCCAAGCATATGTGAAAGAAATGACCAGGGAATTGGCCACTGAAATCAAATCAGAAATCCGAGGAGTTATCTCTAAAGTAGACGATATTCTTGAAAATTCTGATTCACTCGATCAGTTAAATGTCAGCATTAACTCTGTTTCTAGTCAAAGCGAAAAGAACTCGGTGTCTATTACAGATGTAGCGGAATACCTCATGGGTATGTCAAGAGAAATGGCTTCTGAAGTTAAACATGAAATTCGTGAAATGGTCAACCAGGTCGACGAAATGATTTCACCTGATTACACAGGATCATGTTCTCGACGAAGTTCTCCACCACAAACAGGCAGAAGAAGAATAGGTTCCGGTCCAGACCTGGGATTAGATTTGAAAAAATCTACGCAATGCTTAAGGAAATGTACAACTAGCCCAGTTCTACCGTGTCTAGCGGATGGAGAGAATTGTAATTTAGAAAATAAATCGCCGAACACTCAATCTCCTAAATCAGCTTACGGTACACCATCTCATGAAACATCCAGTACTAACAACATTTCATTCAACTCCAGTGAGACTTCCACACCAGATACAATTATTCAAGTGGTGACAACATCTCATGATTCTCCGGTTCTGCCTAAATCTTCAAGTTCTAACAAGCTGTCGGATGACGAAGCTTGTGCTGATGTCACCTGCAGACATTGTCGCGTAAAGAAGGCTTGGTGTCAAAATCCGTCCATCAGCTCGCAAGACAGCGGTATCAATATGACATTTATTGAAACGGAATCATGTTTGGACTTTGGTATGTTTACAATTTTATAATAAAATTGTTTTTTACTACATCATCTCAACATTATGATTCTTAATCTATATTAGTAACTAGTTCGTAGTTATTATTTTGAATAAAAATTATCTTAATATTTACACTACATTGTATGTTTAAATATTTACATTTATCTTTTGTTTTTGTATAATCTATGATAAATTTACCAGCTATGAAATCATTCGCAATAACGTTTTGTTATTTCTAATACTGCTGGCGCCATAACATTAGATCTAGCTAGAGACTGCTTGAGTCTAGATTTAGCTGCGTTTTTATTGTGTTCAGTTAACATTTCATGCGCTCGTAAATGTTAGGAAAATAGGACGTTATTTTGTTTTTAGTCTCAGTTTTATTGTTATGGTTTTTTATTGCGTTTCACATTTCATAAAAGATATGCGGTTACTTAATTCCTCATTAAGTTTAGAAAGTTTTTGATTGTATTATTAATAATTTTTTACAACTAATGTTTCGTAATACTTTATTATTTGTTATCAACTAAAATAATAATAATTATATGTAAAAATGTCTTTTTCACCTGTTTCACCTGTTAGGAAGAGTACCATAATCATAACTAAATGCTATTATCTAGATGTCTATATATCTTTGCGATTTAAACCTTATGACGTAATGTTATTTGCTTCATATAAAAATATGCTTAATATGAAAAGCAATTTTAAAAATTAGCTATATTTAATTTATCAATACTAAAAAGTTCTAAATTACTAGGACATAATTTCAGTAAAGTGGCGAACCTCTTCAGACCCTACCACGAATAAATTAAAGAAACTACAAGGAAGGTTGAGAATGTGCAAGCACGAGAAAAGTGAAGTTCCAGATATTATAGAAGGTGTTCCAGTGTGTTCTAGCGATCATTCTAAAACTGACAAGAATTGTGAAAGTGGCAGGGTAGCCTTCCAAATTGACGATGCGGAGAGGCGAAACGTGTAAGTCTACGTGTAGTACTGACAAAAGGACTACGAATTGAAATGAATTGAATTTCATGTGCTTGCAACAATGTATCTAACTTTATTGTTAAACAAGTTGGTCAAATAACTATGAAATAGCAAATAAATCATTTTACTGATGATAGGTCTCTGTTGCGGGAGACTGTCTAGGTAGGTAAAACTGCAGCATCGTTTTCTGCCGTCAAACAATAGTGTGGAAAAAATTATAGGTTTCGGTTCGCAGGGCGCTTGAGCTAGTGGAATTACTGGGGTAACTAGACTCAACGTCTCAGGCGACGAGCTCAATATGGTGCAGTGTATATCACTCGAACTAGCGCCACATTGTTAAGAATAAACGTATCACTTACCATCAACTGAACATCCTGTTAGTCTCGTTACTTAGTTGAATTAAAAAAAGTAACTAACGCAAGAATGGATATAGAATTTGTAACTAGATAGTAAATCAGGTAGTAGAGTATAAAAAATATTTTTCCGCGATCAATATTAGTAAGGTATAGTAATGTATTTAACTAAAAGGGAAACTGTTTAGGTTGGCAACCCTTTACATTTGTAATACTCTTTTTAACATACTATTATTTTTGTACCGACAGTTATATTAAAGTAAAGAAACATTAAATTTTCAAACTATTTATTCGTTTGGCAACTTTACAAGATCTTTAGTATTGTGCTAATATAAATTTCACATTTATTTAAATAGTTTTCATATGACTGAAGATTATTGCTACTTTATTAGTTATATGAAGAGTACTAATAAATCTTTGCACTGCTCCATTATTTTCTTGTTTTTATGTGAGAACAATATTATATACAGATTCATATAAACGATTAGTATAAATATGTTTTAAATCATACGTATCAAATGATAAAATTAAATATCTTGCACTTGGTAAGTTTAAAGGAAATCTTATGTTATCGTATTAAAGAGCTACGTCGGCGACGGACTGGAAGCGGTCGAGCAGGTCTTCAAACGCTTCATCGAGCTGTTCGGAGCGCAGCTCACGTTCCAGTGGGTATGGCACAGACGCGCACCGGGCCTCACACGAGGAGATTTTCTGTGACAGGAGGTAAGTTACCTTAATAGATTTAGAATGATTTTCCTTGTAAAACAAAGGTTCCTAAGTAGGGGGCCACTCGTGATGATTTGCATGTTCATCCTTCTCATTCTCATATTGTACATCTGCCATCATATCAGTATTACTACGGCGTTCCAGTAATAACATATTTGATCCAGAGTATCCTGACGCTCTTGAACATTTTGTCACTTTGATTCTTAATAATATTTGTGATTTAGGCAAATATAAAAGGTCGAGAATCTAATGAGTAATTTTCTCGTATGACTAATATATGATAAAATAATGTACTTCTAAAGCGTGTACATTTGTTACCATAGGGTTAAACCGTTTATGAGCTTAACTTTAACATTTCTACCATGAATTGGCTGATAAATTATCTCCAGATATTTCGATTGCATATTGAAATACTGCTACGTTTTGTTTGCTGTCTTCGCAAAAATATTACGTAGAAATACAGACCATGGATTACTCATCAGCTCATATCAATTTTCTTTAAGAACTGTTGTAAGCTGAATTTTAATTAATATTTTTCGTAGTGAGTCGGAGTGCCGACACTTGAAAGCGGAATGCTATTGGGAGGATACGGAGAGGGACGACAGTAGCGCGTGCAGCGATGCTTCACTTACCGACTTTACTATGGACGACGAGGGCAAGTGGCACTGCCCGCCTAAAAACGTATGGAAGGCCACTGTCGAGGTAAATTCAAGTTATATCATTTACTTAGATAATCATTTTAGTCAATATTCTCCAGAAATTGGGCTTGGTCAGCCAATATCTATTGTTTCATTGCGACCTTCGCTAGATCATGGGGCCATCTAAAAAGCTTTTTTTTGTTATCGGGTAAAGAAATATTTAAACTAAACCCTGCATCTGGAGGAAGGCAGTATTACATGGGATTTATACCTGCTAAAATCCTTTGGATCTCCTTTAATGCGTTGTCGGGAACCTTGACATTTTCAAAATTACATAAAGAATCGATCTTTGAATTTTTTTATTCGAAATTGTGTATGCAATGTAATATGTATTATTGCAGGCAATACACGAGTACAACATGATCCGTCCGGGAGACAAGGTGCTTGTCTGTTTGTCTGGTGGCAGGGACTCCATAGCTCTGCTGCACACCATGCATCAGTACCAGTTCTACGCGCGCTCTAAGGGAATTCACTTCAGTATCGGTAAGTGCCTTTTTTAATGCGTGGATCGTTCTCTTAGCTGTAATTTTATGCGGGTCCTTATTTATAAAACTCGCATTAGAACCAGTACTTAAGAGGTATCTTCAATAGTTCTGATAGTTACAGCACGTTTAAATAGTAATCCCAGTAATATTTGTCCATTTTGAAGTGGCTATAAGCGGATAGGCTTCTTAACTGAATTACTTGATGATGCCCGCACTATGTAAAATAAATTTCAAATAATGAACATTTTCAGGTGCCTTGTTCGTACATGAACAGCAGTCGGATGTTGATCCATTGCATCTGATGGCTTACTGCAGGACACTGGGAGTGAAGTTCATCTATCAAGATAAACTGGACGACGATAAGACTTCACGTAAGTTCGTATTGTCCATGCTGTCCAAAACGATACAAAACAATTAAACTAACATAAATTTTTCTATGCATTATTTGTTGTAATCGTGTGCTTTTGTCATTTAAAAACCTTATATAAATGCAAATATGTTAAAAGTGTGAAAAAAAGATAGGATGATTTTTTCCCCACTTCATTAAATAAAGCGCCACCTATTGGTTAAATATTCAATTATTCATGGTCTCTACAAATATTATATGAGAGTAAGATATTTAGTTTATCTACCATGAGATAATAGTTGATCTCAATTTTATGTTGTTGTGACTATGAGGCTGTGCATGGTGAAGCATTCTCACCTAGAATACCTTAGCGCCCTACTATGTTGACTGCCGGAACACGACGACGCTGCTATGATAGCAGATTTGCCATACGTGATGATTTGAGTATGGTGTTTGGTCCGGCGGGAGTCCTACCACCAACTGAAATCACAAACTCATCAAAAGCTCATACAAAAAACTCTTGGAATACCAAAATATCTAAAACAATAAAAAATATATTCTCGAGAATGTCTTTAATTTTTTGTTGTAGCTGACCGATACTGAGGATTTTGACTTATAACTTAACTCTCAAAGTTTATCAAGAGATAATTAAAGAAATATGTACTTTTTTTAAAAAAAATTAATACAGAATGGATTTCGGGATATTTTTTATTCATTGTCGTTGTTGTATATATAACAATGTATGAAATGTAACTTGTATCGAGGGAGTAATCCTTTGGAAGAAGTCAGGGTAATATTGGATTTTTAATACAGCAAATTCGTCTAGGTGATAACCTTTAGTTCATTGTGAAAAACGCTTGGATCTTTTAGGAATTGCACTGATTCAAATCGTCGCATATCAGCTGATGCTATGAAGGAGAGCAATATTCATGTTTTTTTTACAGAGGAGCACAATAATAAGTTGGAGCTACATCGCTGGGCGTCGCACTCTATCCGCCGCCGCGCGTACGTCGCGGCCGCGTCGCACGGCTACGGGGTTGCGGCGGTGGCGCAGTGTCTAGATTACGCAGCATCATCGTTTCTCGCCGCTGCCCTCTACGGTGCTGCATTGCGAACGGTCAAAGCTCATTACAGAGTCGGGTACGTTAAAATACGGCTCGAAGTGCTAACATGATATGTGTAACAGTCCCTATTCTATTACGGTTGATCGCTTCGCCTTGTAACAAGAATTTTTTTTTATTCCAGATTAAAAAAAATGAAGATACGGTGTTTAAGTGTTGTTAGGAATTTTTAAAAATACATAAATATTCCTAACAACAACAAACGAATTTTTATCTATTTTTCAGCCAGCGTGGGGGGAAATGGCCCAAATTCCCTCAAATGATTTCCTACAAATGATAGCCAATGTAGGGATCTTTGGAAGCGGCCTATGTCCAGTAGTGGATGTCTGTCGGCTGATGATAATGATGACGCGATAGTAGTCACCATCATATTGTATATTTCCCACCGTTCTGATAATATTATTACTGCGGTCTCATCTGTGATAAGGATACTTAATTTTGGTACCCATCCTGTATTTGTACAGGGATCAGGAATTGCGTGTGATAAGGCCATTCATCTACGTTCGTGCACGGTCGCTGGATGCCTTCGGCTGCTCACGCGGATTACCCGACTTCACCAGCTCCGTACCTCACAAGTGTGGACATTCGCCTCCACAGAGCATTGATGCAAACTTAAACACACTATCAGATACAAGGTAACTGTATAACCGAATTTATTATAATCATTTCTTTTATTTTTTTAATGTTAATTAATTGGGTGGTAGATAATAACTTACATCAGGTTAACTTCCCGCTTGTCCATGGGCAGGGTCAGTCTACCGCTAGTTATAATGATATGACAGCATCACATTGTAGTTGTTGATTTAAGACGTAACATGCTATCTTGTTACCCTAATAATTTAAACAAGCTATATCGACCTCAACACGGTAACATAGTAATATTTGAAAACTACGGTTAGATGGTACAAATAGGCGCTGCGTTGGCACATATCAATACGTTTTCTGGCAATATCATCACACCGCACCAGCTTATAGACGTCCGCTGTTGGACATAGGCCTCCACTAATGATTCCCACATGGATCCGATTGGGATACATATGGGGACATTTGGGCCATTTCTCACCATGCTGGTCCAATGCAGGTTGGTGGGAGCCAGAATCTCGTTCGTTGATTAGCAGGGTGCACCACGAGCAAGTGCGGTTGGCTTGAATCTCGTGAGTTGTTGTGCGGGAACCAATAACAGATCTAATTACTATTATTAAAATTTCAATGGAATTCTGTATATCACGCTTCAACATGTCTTCTTCAGCATCGGTAAAAGCTTAAATTTCTATGTAAATGAATTTTTACGATATTTTTATAGTAAATCTTGCTGCGATCGTGCGTCCGCCGCCGTGCTGCCGTTGGAACCGCTGCGTGCTGCTCGTGAACTGCTCGCTAGTCAAGAGCGGATACACCCCTACCTGTATTGCAGCTTGAAAACTGCTATTCATACCCTTATTAGTGGCAGGTGAGCGGTTTGTGATATTATTAATCTGTGCTTTTTAAGTTACTGTTTAATTTTTAATGTTTTGATGTTTTTTAAAATGTGTACAGACAACAAACAAACATGGTGGCGATATTATTATTAACTAAATTAATTATAAATGCAATGAAAGTTATTTAAAAAAAAGTGGTAATATCGGTTTTCGGGCGATGCAAATGGAGTTATGGGTTTGGAATCCCTAATGAGTCTCAGTTACTGGTGAAGGAAAATATCTTGGAGAAACCGACAGGTTTCAAGAAAATCATGTATCATGTCATGTGACATGTACTTGACTAACGCCGTGGATAAATCGCTTGGACACGATTTTCATGGCAGAATGCCTCGATTCTGTTTTCTATCATTTCTTAAGTATATTTTTTTATTTCTATTAGATTTTTAATCATAATATTCCGCATAAATTTTTTTTAATATATTTGTACTCAGAGAAATTATATTTTACAGAAACCTCGATAGAGACGTCAATGAGCGCAGACATCGGAAGAAGTCAGTCATCCAAATGAAAAATGGCGCCCCAGTGTACGATTCCGACGAAGGGACCGAAGAGGAGCCGGTGCAATAGACAGCTGTCAAATCTCCCGCCAAAACGTTTATACATTTATTAGTCGCCGAGCGAGTTGTGATGTTAAAGTGATTGTGCTATTTGTGATCAATATATAAACTGTATGCTATTAATATATAAATATAAAAGGAGGGTAAAGGAGGGTCACTTATTGAGGTGGTCGTACGCACTATACGTCAAAGAGATCAGGGTTCTATCTCCACTGCGTTGAACTTCCGGTGAAGAAAAAGGTCGGAAACTAGTTTGTTCCAAATACAACATTTGTAAACCGCACTTGGCCGTCATAGTCGATTAAAGTTCTTGCGTCTCTCCTTGTGTGAAAAAGCACCGAGTACCAGCAGTGGGATCGTTAAGAGAGCTGTTTATTTTTTATTTTACATATATATAAACTTTTAAGACTTAAAATGTCGAGTGATGTTATTGCTATTTTCGTAAATATTTTAAGGTTAACTTTTAGTTGCCATATTTTTTCATAGCGACTTTCGCCATTTTATATTCTAGTATGATTTAAAAGTGCATTTGTTCAGTTTTACGACTTTGATGTTTAGCATTATTGGAAATCTATATTTTTTAATGTTATTGTATGTATGTTTGTATTTGAGGGTAATATTCAGTCTATTTATTGTGTCCATCTGTTCTTATTCAATGAAATATATTATATTAAAGAGTTTATCGTGAATAGATTTTAATGTACCGTAAATCATATGTCATTAGGTACTAACTATTATATTTTGATAAATGTTGTTCTTATCTCCTTCGAGATATCAGTAGTTTTATCGTGATGCATTAAGAAAACAAGAAATTGCCATATGGCAGGTTAAGTAAGTAGGTTTAGTTGTAAGTCATTAAAAAATTTTTTTGTTTTATGAATTACAATAAAACCTACCAAAAAGATATAAAAAACCTATCATTTGGTAAAATAGTAGGTTTAGATGTAAGTCCATATTATACTTTTATTACTTTATATTTTTAAATAAGATTTTGTGTTGAAATGCTTTTTCGCTTGAATTAAGTTTTATTAAAGTTTTTTATACATTTAAGAAATAAAATATTACTCAAAATTTTAGTTTCTCGTGCAGCCCAGTTGTGACCTTCGCGAAATTTAACGGGTCTTTGGTAGTTTTTGTTTCAGCATTAAAATGCAGATTATATTTTATCGAATATCTTGCATATAGGATTTGCATGTTAATGATGGAGTGTTTTTTAAAATTAATTTTTCTTATTCAGAATGTTTTAGTAACTCTGCAGCAACTAATTTTTTAACATTTTAATTTGTTAAAGTATTTTTTTAATAGAATAAGGGAAAAAACTAATATTCCTATACATATATAGGAGAAAAAATGTCCCATTTGTCGCTTCCATAGATACTATAACCTTTTACCAACATACAAGTCGTGTGAATAAAGATTTTTTTATTGAAATGGTATTTATATTATTTATCAAATAAAAATATTTCGTAATGTTTCAAATAAGTGTAGAAATATTTATTTATATTATTAATATTATACAAAATATTAAACATTAGCACCGTGCGATTTTCATCTAGAAAGGTATATCATAAATGGTTTTTTCCATATATCGAATGATCCAATTGATATATGATTATACTGGGAATGATAAAATGCACTATCACTTTATTCATCGATAAATTATTTTAATTCAATTAAGCGGTGAGCCGGATGTTCACCTGATGGTAAGTAATACGCCCGCTCATAACAATGTGGCGCTAACACTCCACCATATTGTTCTCGTCGTCTGAGACATAAGATATTGAGTCTCATTTCCTCAGTAATTAGACTGGCTACAGCTCTGCTCAAACCTGAAGACAGTAATGTTTGCACACTACTATTTGGCAGCAGAAATAGGCGTCGCGGTGGTACTACCTACACGGCCTTCGGTAACAGAGACCTACCACCGGTACCTATTATTTCATGTAATAAATTAATAAATTAGTAAGTAATAGTAAATTAATAAATGTTTTATTTAATTTCATAAAAAAAGATATGCTTACATGGTTATAAATAAAAAAGGGTAAAACCTTATAAATGAAAGACAGGAAACTAACAACAAAAGATTCTGAAAGTGATAAGGTCTCTAAAAAAAGAGAATTGCTTCAATTAACCGATGGATCAATAAATACAATATTATTATATTTCAATATACTATTGCTATTGAATAAAAATGCTCGATTTTTTCTAATTTACATTTATTACACTATAATGCTACACTACACAAATAATAATGCGTGTGTGCGTGCTCACATACGTTTAACCTTATAATAATGAGTATTATATGTACTACAGAAACTTTATTTATATATATGCTTATAGATATTATTAAGACAGCTAAATTTTAACACTGAATGCGATAAAATGTTTTACTATATGTACCTTATAATTAATAGCCGCTAAGTAATTATAATATACCTTACTTAACTTAATCACCAATAATGTTGTTGAAGCCTAAGGATACACCAATATATACCTGATGACAATGTTTCCGTTACTGCACCTTTAAAATACGCATCGTTCCATATAAATACTTCGGGGATTTGCCTTCTTAAATCTACGAGTTAACATACATGTTTATACTAATATTAATATTTCGCTTAATTAAATATGAAGATCTTCATATTTGGGTTACATACTTTAAAATTAATTTTACGCTATGTTACTTTACTTAAATAATAAGTAGTTGCTACGTAGTTGCTAATTTGTTATATTAATTTATTTTTTGCCACCATCCTGGCAACAGGGCTTGCCACCTGAAAAAAAAAAAAAACAATTAATTGCGCCAACGGTCGGAAAAGAAATAAAAAACCATATGTCGTTACAATAGGTTATATCAAGCGACATAGAGAACCTGAAGGTAAGTACTAGAAAATAAAATGAAAATAAACGAAGAGTTGCATGTGACTACCTGATGGCTTGCCATCGCCACATGTGCAACTTGGGCCACAAGTGCAGTTTGAGCCACAAGCTGCCGTGCCACCGCCGCACGTCCCTGAAATAAAAAAAAATATTTAACATATAATACTATAATATAAACCTGAACAAAGATATATGAATCTATAATTTATTTATAAATAATCGACTAGTCGAGTAATTGAATAAAAAAAAATTACTATTATAAAAAAAATATATACTTTTTATTACGCAATTGTCCGTTACTGACTGTTTTTTTTAGTTAAAGATTTCAGGTAGTCATTGTCGTTTTTAAAAAAATAAAACGGAAAATTTAAAAATGCAATTAAGTTAACACGTTTATTAATTTAAAATAAATCAATATGGTTTATTCTATAACAAGAAAACAACTGCGTCATAGAAAGCGCCACGTAAATTGAACCGGTAAAATAAAATAAAATCGCCCGTAACTCTATTACTTTTTTAAAAAAACACTTAAAGAAATTATTATCTTGACAAAAAATTATTATATCTGTTAATAAAATCTTACGCTTAATTAAATATAAAACTTAAAACAGGTAACACATTATTAAAAAAAAACATTAAATTTTAGCTATAAATAATTGTAAGTTTTAATTGAAATGTAATAAATAATTTTACCTTTGCACGAGTCGCAGGGCGCAGGCATGGTGCGGCGGGGCCTAGGCAAGGCTGAGTCTAGAAGCGAGCGGGCCGAGGCTGGAGTCCGCCGCGCATGCGCCCTGCGAGCCTCCACGAGCGCGGGTCAATAACTGAGCCGCTACGTGGGGGAATCAAATGATTGGGTCTCCTTCACTCGCGTACACCAAGAGCTGTATCGATTTTGTCTGCATCAAGCCGGGACCTCTTTGTTACGAGATACGTCATATACGAGATATACCATTTATCTTTTTTACTTTATTGAACTTAACAAACTATATGTATCTAATAATATCACAATGACGATAAATTATATCATTTGTAACATATGTATGTAAACTATTTGTTAAACCACATATATAACAACAATAAATCATAGTTTTTGATTGATTTATATATAGATATAATTTATACTGTTCTACCTTATTGGACTCAACAAACAGTATATTCTGTAATATGACAATAATGAATGTTTGCCCGATTTATAACATACATAATTATTATCGTTATGTATATCATCTATTCGATATTTCGATATTTTATATACATATTTCCTTTATTATGCTAGAGAAAAAGTTTAACCTGTATATGTTAGAAATGAATTAAACAAATCTATATTCAATTATATTTCATCAACGCCATTGACCAGATTAAATTGTAGTAGTGTGACATATTACTATGTAATATATCTTAAACTTATTCTTTTCTTACCATAAACTGCCCTTCATATATAAATGTTTTATGGTAAATTATAGTAACAAAGTTACCATTTAATACGGTGTAGATACATCGATTATAATATACATAGTGTTATTGGTAAAAATTATGTAAAGTACCATTTATTGTTACTAATAACATGACCTACTTTTACTTCTTTATATTGTCTAGTCACTATATAACAGATCTAAAGATTTAGTGGACAATGCGGTAGGTCACGGAATGTTCTCCATGGTCATATACGGAGCCTTTCCAGCTAAATTGTATCTAGTATAATAATATTCGGAAAATAAAACTGTTGTGGATGTATGACGTTTGTATATCAGTTATCATGTTATATATTGTTCGTTAATGAAATCAATATTTCGTAATTTTTTGTAATCATAGCTAGGTTTAAGATTGGTCCAAACTACAGCTCCAGTAACATATTAAAACATTTCCCATTTTTCTTAGTTTATACTATAAATCTTGTATATAAATAGTTTACATTATGCTGTTAGGTCGCCCACAACTCACGGAATCCAAGCCAGCCTCACTTGCTCGTGGCGCGTCTTGTTAATCAACAAACGAGGCTCTGGCTCCCACTAAACCGCATTGGGCCAGCGTGGTGGGAAATGGGTCAAACTCTCCTATTTGTAACCGCGACAAAGGAAGTTCACAGGAAGCCGCTGGTTGAGGAAGCGCAGGACCGATCGATGTGGAGATCCAGCAATAGATGTCTATCGACTTATGATGAAGAGACTGTAAGGTTTACTTTCAAATCGTTTAAATAAATCGTTTGTTTATATACTTTTTATAAAAAAAAAATATTGTTATTCAGTACAATTTACTTGTGGAGCACCATCTTTCATTATAATGTAAAGGTAAAATGTGGTTGAGATTTTCTTATGTAAACAAATGTTACATTATAATAAAACAAATAAGGACCACGGTAATACTTTTTTCATCTTAACTCTCATGAAACTGTATAATATTGAATAACATATAAATTATTAAATATTACGCAGTTGCATTTATATAAAATTACTCATGAAACATTCCTTGTTAGCAAGCGCAACCACAAATGACTTTCTATAGCAACCGCATAAATGATACGAAATGAAAATGTTTATAAAAGATAATTAGAAATAAAATGATGATGGATAAATGAGATTCAAAAAATAAGTAGCATCTACAAATCATTCCGCGTCGAATGCTCATGTTTCCATGTCGATCCGTTCACTAGTTTTCACGTGGTCGACGAACAAACAAAATCCTTTTTCATTTTATATATCGATTTCATAGATTAAAAAATAATGATAAAAACTGCGTTTAAAATTTAAGTCGGAGAAAACTATTAATTCGAAAAAATTTACAGCTCCTACAACTAATAACATAGCTTAGTAACTTATAGCATTCGCTTTGGTAAGTAACAGCCGCAATAAAATGATCAGGGAGCCGTAAATAAAAACAGGCGACGCTGTAAACCGGTTCCTTCTCCGGCCAAGCCCCTCGGCTGGAGAATCAATAAAATAGATCTACCACAACAACATGATCACTAAATGTAAAGTTTAATGTTATTTCATAAGTGTTTAAATTTATTATAAGCTCTTATATAATAGGTTTAACAATAATTGCTAGTGTTAATGGTTGTCATAATTACGTAATGAAGTAGGTTGCCATATTAAGCTATGTTCAGGTCGTTGTGATCCGAACAGAAATCTCGTCTATGACCATCATCATTAGTCGATAGACGTTCACTGCAGGACATAAGTTTGCTTCAAAGATCCCCGCGTTTGTAGGGGTTAATATTGGGGAACTTGGGCCATTTCCCACCATGCTGGCCTAATTGGAGTTGGTGGGAGCCAGAGCCTCGTTTGTTCATTAGTAAGGTGCACCACGAGCAGATAAGGTTGGCTTGGGTCCCGTGAGTTGCTGTGCGGGATCCCTTACACCCTGACCATAGCGAAGGTTTAAATAGGTAAGAGATTCACTCTCCAAAAGATTTTCGTTAGATTATTTTTATTCAATAATGCGACGAGACGAGCGTGACGTTCACCTCATAGTACGTGTTACGACTATCCAGAACAACGTAGCTCTAGTTAAGGTAGTATATCACTATATACTATTCTAACTAGCATACATCACATTACACTCGTCGTTTTGTTATCCCTAGTAATTATACTTGCTACAGAGCGCCCATCAAACCGGAAGACAGTAATATTTCCACTTTACTATTTGGAGGTAGATATAGTCTAGTGAGCAACAAAGAACAGGCCTTATTGTTAAGGGTGGCAATAAACTGAAATAATGATAAACTTAGTTAAGTTGTAACATAAAGTTAGTTACTTAGCTTAGCTCAGATTTGATTAACGATTACAAATGGCGTGTAATTCTTTTTTATCGTTTAGTATCTACACGAGCACTGCGCAATCACGGCACTGTGACAGATTATCTACTCGGTAAGTCGTCGACCTGTTTGTGTTATTCTGTAATATATAATATAAAATCATATATATCATTATCATCATCATCATCAGCTAATAGACGTCCACTGCTAAACATAGGCCTCCCCAATGATCTCCACATAGGTAGGTCCCGCGATGCTCACATCCAGTGGGTTCCCGAGATGCCTCCAAAAATACGTAGTCTCTCACTAGTCGACTATACTCACGTAGTCGACTATGTTACCACAAATCACGTTAGTTGGGAAGTTTACACTACACCTTATTTTATCGATCACATCGTGATGTCTCGTTAACCAGAATTTTACTACTAGATCTACCAGAGACCATTTAGGTAGACCGCACCGCAGCTCCTATTGCAGCCGACAAACACTGCTGCACAAACATTACTATATTCCGGTTTGAATGGCGCTGTAACTAGTGAAATTACTGGGGTAACGAGGCTTAACATCTTACGTCTCAAGGCGACGAGCACAATGAGGTACAGTGTATACTATCTCAACTTGCGCCGGTATTGGCAGGTATATCGCGTACCGTCAGGTGACGCTTCAGCGGGCATCGTCGCTTTCTTGAATATAAAAGCGGTTTGAAAGAACCGTGTCTTTTTTTATATAACCTAGATCAGTATTTGACTTGTCGTTGCCGGAGACCGCCTAAGTAAGTACCGCCGCAGCTCCTATTGCAGCGGACAAACTGTGCTTTCCAACATTACTGTGTTCCGGTTTGAAGGGTACTGTAGCTAGTGCGCGCTAGTGCTAGCGCGTTTACTTACACGCGGGCGTGTCACTTACCATTAAGTAAACGCGCCGCTCGTCTCGTCGCTTAATTACATTAAAAAAAACTTGATGTTAAACGGAGATGTAATGAAAGTGGTAAAGTACTAATTTTGAAGAAGCCGTTGCTCATATAGCAGTTAACTGCTGCACGAAGGAGACAACATTTATTTATTTATCTACTAAACATAAAAATGTTAAGTAAAGAACGATTGCAGAATCAACCGTAAGTATGTTTTACAAGGGAAAACTAGAAAATGTCAGTCGAAGATCTAGACGAGGCACTAATTAGCCGTTGCGAAACGTCTAACGACTGATTAGAACATATAGCGTAAGACTTACTTCAAGACAGCAATTTTTTAAATTATATAATTTAAAAACTTTCGACAGTTCTTTATATTTTAAAGTAATTTCATCAATAGCAAGGAAATAAACTTTTTTTATATACAACTAAGCGACGGGAGGAACGGGAAATTCATCTGATGGTAAGTGATCCCCCCACCCTAAACAATGTGGCAAAGTAGTGTACAAACATTACCGAGATCCGATTCTAATGAGACTCAACATCTTATGTCTCTCGCGACGAGCGCAATTTGGTGCATATCATCCTAACTAGCACCACGTTGGTATGGGCTGAAGCATCACTTACCATTAGATGAACGTCCCGCTCGCCTCGTCTCTTAATGGAATAAAAAAGTGAGATGTTATAAGTTTAACAATAGTAACTATATTTTTTTATATTTTTATAATGGCGGGATCTGTTTATTTCTCTTTATCTCAAATATTAATTCTATAAATATAATAAATTATAATTCTAAGATTGTATTTTTTTAAGATTGTCTTTGTTCCGTTGTCCTGTTTTTCGTCCTTTTCTGTGTCCTGCTTTCGGAAGTGTATATTTCAATTATTTATCATTTATTTTCGAATATTTATCATATTGAAGGCGAGATATATTTAGGATTTTTTTAAATCTTAAAACAGGCTTATATTGGTCTTTAAATCACATCGTGTTAAGAGAAAATGAAGAAGTGGATGATTAGGCGTTCGTACCCAGAATACTCCCCACTCTTTAACAGCCGGATTTACTTGTGGCAACAGATTTACAATATGAGGGTTGTGGATGGGAACCACTGTGTTACATATATATATAGGTTATAAGCATTTTGCATATTGTACCAAAGCTACTGCCAAAGTTTGTTTACAAACTGCGCATTGTATGGGTTTTTACAACAAAATGAATCACCTTCAACGTCAAAGAACTTTTAATTTACTCGAGGACGACCTTGGAAGTAATCTGAGCGGAACCGAGAACAAGTTTATAGTAATTTGATGGCAATAAAAAACATTTAAATAACTAAACTGGACGTTAGTTGCTTTATGTAACAGAAATTAATTTTGAGATGATATACGAAGATGAAGACAGCATTAAACATCATTCGAGAATAGACTATTTTAAGTATATAATGATTGGCGTTGATGATGTTTTATTGAGTGACAAGTAAAATTATGGACTAGTTATAAAATAAACTCTTCTCGTACAATGCGACTAAAAAGGTTCTCAGGTTCTTGGGCTTTGAGGGTGGAGGCCGTCAATAAGCCAGCCTTAGGAAGACGACAAATGGTTGGTGGTCTTGTATTTGCCGTAAATACGTGGTTGCTACGAAGGGCTTTGCTCTTCCGTAGGATGATTTAGCTAAAGTGCTGGGGGGCACCGGTACGTTCCATAGGAGATCCCTGGGCCCCTCCTAATGTACTGAGGTAGACCACCGAGGGGTTTTTAGTGGGTAGAAGCCACACATAACCTTGTTCCCTTCAGAAGGAAGGTATCTTTTAAGAAGATTTCCACCGCAATAAAAAAAGGTATAAAATAAACTAATTTTTTTATATGATGCAGGATAGCAAAAAAACATTACAAAAATTATGAAAACAGTTACTTCTTGTTCCTAGTAATTTCACCAACAGTGAACTTGCTTTTTTAATTTAACGTGCAACGAGAGGAGCCAGATGTTCACCTGATGGTAAGCGATATGCCTGTCTGTAACAACGTGACACCAGTTAGGATGATGTACCACATTGTGCTCGTCATTTTGAAACGTATAACGTTGTCTCGTTATCCTAATAATTTCAGATTAGATCACGGTTATTGTCCGCACACTATTGTCTATCGATAGAAATATAAGCTACGGTAGTACCTATCTAGGGGGTATCTGGTAACCCTCCACGAGAGCTTTTTTCAATCAAATGCAACAAACGTTACAATTCCTAAATATAGTTCTAACCAACTTACCCTCCTTATTGTGCTCCTGTGCCCTGATGACAAAGACACCACGAACAATGCAAAATTGTCCACTTCCAAATGCCGCCTTCGATTAAATCGATACATTGATATTGTATATTAATAGGGTTGTTAGATTCTCATAAAAATTTACATGTAATAATAAAAAAAAATCTATTGTCCATTATTCTCTCTTATTCCTTCCTAAAGCTTCCACTACATTTATGTGTACACTTATTTATATAAGATCAAAACATTTTTATTCATCAAGTTTATATTCTCTAGTTAGTGTTTTTTTAGCATTCCTCTGCGTGTTTTGGGTCAGGACCTTTTAATGTCCATTTCACTTAACATCACTTTAATTAATTAACTTAACTTATTCCTTACTCCTCTTTCATCCTTTCTTTTCTTTCATTCTCTACTTATCTATCATACCATTTTTCTCCTTACGCACTCCATTCCATTTCCTTCTGTCATACGTCCTCTCCGACCGAAGTGGAGACTGCCTCTTCCTTGTATTTCTGGAGGAGGGCGGGGGGAGAACCTGTAACAATCATACACTGTAGCATGTTTCCCCGATGGTCTTCAATCTTCTTCTTCATCTGTGTTTCATTTCCTGTTCCTTCTTACAATTGAATTTATACACTACATTTATTTGTTTATTTATTTATATTATTAATATATATTACATTAATTTACATTACATTACGTTAGGTTTGAGTTCCCCACATTTCTATTTCTATTAATTATTGTTCTCATAATTCCCCTGCAGTACTCCAGAAATATGGCGCGACTTTCGTCTTCACCCATCAGAGACTGTGGGGTGTCTTTTCGTTTCCCTCCATCCCCACGTGCGCCTTCACCCAGAATAGCCTCACATTCATCCCTTTTGCCTGCGCTTTCAGAACGCTTTTCAAAGCGCTTTTACGCGGAGCGCCAGGGGGTGGAGGGTGTCAGATCTTGCGACTGTTTCAAGGGCGGACCTCTGCCTGGTATACTGTGCAGAAGTTGCCCAACTTGAGTTTTTTGGTCGCAACCTCTGCGGCGTTCCGCGTGACGTTAAACGCCGCACCCACCTTGTCGTCGATGCGGCTGCCGTCGGTGTAAATGGCCGATACAAATTTGCGGCATAAAGCTGTATGGGCGGCTACTGATATACGGCGCAGTGTACCACCGGATCCTCCGGACCATCATCTTCTCCAGGACCTTGCCCATGACAGGCAAGAGTCCGATGGGCCGGTAGGATTTCGGGTGCGTGTAATCGTGCTTTATCGGGCTTCTGCAACACTACGACCGCTGCCTCCTTCCATTTCCTGGGGAAGTAGGCGAGCGCGAGACACCGGTTGGAGAGCACGAGAAACAGAGTGGCGTCCACTGCGATGGCCGCCCGGCAGATGTCGGCAGTGAGTCCGTCGAGGCCAGGAGCCTTTTTCGCGTTAAAAGTCGACACGGACCATCGGAGCTCCTCCATCGTGAAGGGGGGTTCGCATGAATCATCATGACCCTCCCACTCGTTGACTTCATCCGACTTAGCTCTTACAGTACAGTGGTCCGCATTGTCCTCCCCGGGGTTATCCTCCGGGAAGAAGACCTCCGCAAGCATCCTGGCTGATCCCGCTGCGTCCAGCACCTTCCCTCCCTGGACGAGGGGGACGTCCTCACGCCTAGTCTCCGTGCGACGTACCACACGGTAGACGCCGTCCCACATGGTCTCGCGCTCCTGCCGCTCACAGAACCGCTTCCAACTAGCGGTCTGAGCACGCCCCACCTCGAGGCGATAAGCTTCCTTCGCGTCGTGGTACTCGCGCAAGACCAACTCCTTACGGGCCGGCCGCGCGTTCGGGATCCGCCTCTTCTTCCTCAAGGCGTCTGCCTTGAGGAGAGAGAGCTGTTCGGACCACCAGGGCAATTCTGTCCTTTTCCTCCCGGAGGCCTTCGGCAGGACCGAATCGCAGGTGTCCCCCACGGTTTACACATACCGATCGACGATGCTGTCCAACGCCCCTTTATCGGTGACCTCGATCACCTCGGCTGGCGTCAGACAACGGTCTGAGAGCAGCTGGGCGAAGGTTCGTTTGAACTCGCCCCAGTCTGCCCTATGGGTGGTGTACTTCCGCGTGGAACACCTGATGTCCGTGCCGACGGACCTCACGAGATTCAACTCGAACAGGATTGCCCTGTGGTCCGACGAGGATACACCGTCCGCGACTTCCCAGCCCTCCACTCGATCGAGCAGAGTGGTCGAGTAAGCAGTAACATCGACGCAGCTGGAATAACGCTTTCCGCCCCGATAGGTGTCGAACGTAGGCTCCGACCCCCGGTCCAGCAGGTGGAGCTCCAGCTCATCGAGCGCGGCTGCAACATCGGTCCACCTCTGGTCTCTCTCTAGTTAGTGTTTTTAACTAAACTAAATTTTAAGAATTTTACAGCGTTTTTTAATTTTCTTACATTACGTTGCGACCACTGAAGCCGCTAGTGTCCCAACAGGATAGGTAATAGACGTTCTGAAGTTAAATATCTTCTTCTGGGCGAAGGCTGAAAACTAGTGTTATCCTTATGGGACACGCTGGGGCATGTGCACTGAGTCTGGGTCCTTTGCAGCACTGAATATTACTTAAATAATAATCGCTTTATGCCTATTGCTGTACCATTATAAGTATTTGATTGATATGATAGTTAAAATTGCAAATAATGTAAAAAGTGTATAATTAGTACTTTTTCGGGTAATTTAGTATGCAATAAGATCATTTCTATACTATTCTATTCTACCTACAACGTTTACTTCTTAAATTTTCTATCATTCACTATATTATTATCAGCCATTTTTTTCTTCAACATCTGTATTTATGTTTGTCTGTGAATGCTGGATACATGTCTCATACTTTCACTTAACGGTCAATGTAATCTTTTCTACAATAAATTTATAAACGATTCGTTCGTGTGTCTCGAACCAACTTGATACTTTATAAAATGTTAAACGTGTCTTATACAAAGTATTTTTTATTTACTTAATTACACAGTTTGTATAAAAACAACATGATACAATGCAATTTATCATTGATAAGATGATAACGGTTGAAAAAATATGTGATTGAGATTATATGCGGCAAGATTATTAATAGTAGGTCGCTGGAAGCTTTTGGATCCTAGTAGCATATAACTATAGTAATATCAGAGTGCACCAGGTTCACTGTCACTAATCAAATGTCCCAACCACAGGTCTACTGGAAGAAATTCCATATTGGAATAAGTAATGACTTTGTACTTATTTCTATGTATGTTATATTTTCATTAATAATTTTTGTGTGCATAAATAAATAAATATATAACTGTTCTGTTTTGAAAAAGGCTCAGCTTTGAAAGACTTCCGGCTGATAATATAATATAATGTAAAATCCCGAAAAGAATAATATATCCGCTATTGAGTTACTTGTCAGAGTATGCAATGTACAAGGATGGATCACTCAGCGCGTTAAAGGAAGATAAATTAGGGTCATTCGAATGCATCAAAGTGCCCCTTTGTATGGTCACTTTGACACGACAGGATCAATTTAAGTCTATTTGCCAATTTAAATGTCATTTATAACTCATGGTCATGATATAAAGCTCCTGTACGTATTATATTTACACAAGCTTCTTCTCTAGTTTTTTATACCTGCCATTCCCGAAGCTTACGAGAAATGTTATCTCCTCATAATATCGTATTATTTAACAATGTAACAAGAATACTCTGTTTTTGTAGAATGAAGTAACAACATGATACTAATAGGATATTTTGTCAGCAGCTCATGTTCAGTAACTATATCACCTGTCAAACTTCAATCTAGACATCTTACGTAAGGGATTCCTTCAGAATGTTATATGCAAAATTTATAAATGTATTTTCTATATTATTCTCATTTAAAGGATCCATTAGTAGAGAGTACCTTTTAAATATTTTCTTCTTAAAGTGCCTCTCCAACTAAGGAAGGTTGGCGATCAGCGTCGTACAATCCTTTCTGTCTCTGGTTCGGCTGAACAATTCCAATGCCTCAGATATGCCAGTCCATTCCCTGATGTTTCTCAACAATGACTTTTTCCGTCTCCCCACCTTTCGTTTTCCATAAATTTTACCCATTATAATTAACTGCAGAAGATCATATAGCTGATGACGGAGTACATGACCGAGGTAGGAGATTTTACGTTCCTTAACCGTAAGCATGAGGTTACGCTTTTCGCCAATTCATCGAAGAACACTGACATTGGTCACTCTTAAAAATGTTATTAGTTACCATACTCTTATTGTAAATCTGAAGCCATTACAGCATTGTTCTGTTTCAGCTGGAGTATTCTTCGCTTCACCATCGACGGTCTCATTGCCAGTTAACCATGTGAAATTAAGGTCATGGTAGCTCCTCATATTCGAAAAAAGACCTAGATTCTTATAGATTAACATGATTGGTGCCAACCATACATTCGGGCAGGGCAGTGTACTCGGCCGTACACAAGCGTCGTGACTCTATCTCACGGCTCCGCGACATTTCTAGAATTCTATCGCAACCGCAAATTGGACACCGCTGTTTTACTTTTACACATAGATTACTTCTTTACTTAATTTACTCTATACTATATTAATTTAATAAGATATTACTGCGTAAGAATATAGTTTAATAAGTATGAATATATTATATAGACAGAGTAACATAAAAAGCACTAAAACCTTAAGATCACATTTTTTTAATTATACTTTCCCCATGATTTTAAGACAAAAATCTCTGTTATTGGTTAAAGTAGCTTTTTTATCGATAATGAGACTTCCATTTCACATGGTATTAAGTGACAATAAGTCCATGCACGATGAAGTGACAATAAGTCCACGTATTTGCTTAAAAATTTCTAGCTCTGAGTAAAAGCTAATAAACTGATAATTAACCATATGAAGATGGTAGTTAATAACGAAGGTTCAACAAAACTTTACCACCATCACCACCACACCCACGGTATCTACCGCTTGCTGCTATACGACAGCAGATAGAATGTCTATGTGTAGGTTAATTTTGTTATGGTTTTATTTATTATAGGTTTATGCCTGTGTAAAGTAATAGATATAAATATAAATACTGAACATAAAGAATAGAAAATTTAGATTTTCCATATTTCGGTGTAATATAAAGATAAAGAATTATCTTGGCTATTGTTGTTGTGCGAGAGTTTAAAAGAATATAACCGATCATTGAAAATAATGAATATCGCTTTAACGTTCTGCAGATTTCTTTAACAGTTAAGATATCTAAACATCGTGGTCGTGAGTTCTATGACCTCCTTGTGGCCAACTTTTTGACTAGATGCTAACATAGCTGATAATTTAAAATTTTTGTATGAAAAACAAGTAAATAAAAATCTTATTTTTTTTTACACTGTCATCATCTTTGATAAAAGCATCTTATATTAACGAGTATTGTTAAAGATCCTCAGTATCGAGGAATTAGCTATAAGTTTTATTATTTTAATCGAAATATGTTTAGTTTCCCACCACGCAGGCCCAATGCGGGTTGGTGCGAACCAGAGCCTTGTCTGTTGATTAGCAAGGTGAACCACGCGTGGTGAAGTTGGGTTGGGTCCCGTGAGTTGTTGTGCGGTACTCCTTATACCCCGACGACTTTCTTATACGAAAGTAACATGATTTTTAAAAAATATTACTTTTTCTCATAAACTATCAATGATAAATAGAAACAAACGAAAAACAGAGTTTCTTATTCTTAGAGAAGAAGCTCTTTTAGTCTTTTTTTATTGGACGACGTATAAACTCTTAATAGAATAAATAACGTCAAAATCAAATTATTATAAATAGTATGGATAAAAGTATATGTGATACGTGCTATAGACGAAAGGATTTTGTTTCAAAAAGTATTCGTGACCATCAAGTAAGCTTCGAAAGAATTATAGCTTTACTTCAGCAACCACTTGTTCCAGCCTCGAGTCAGTCTTTCCAGTCAAACTTAAATTTCGTATCCGTACCCAATTGGGTACCCGTGGAAGAACTGAATAGAGATCTTTTAAACAGACGATCGATTTTGTTATACATTGTATTTAATATTTGTGTATTCACCGACCACTTGCGACTATCTAGTCAGTAGAGATAGACTCTCTGAAAAGGTAAAATTGATAGGTAACCGGTTTTGATCAATACTCCACACCGAATCATAATTCTGGAGAATTCTTAAAGACTACTATTACAAAGCTGTTGTAACTATCAAACATTAAGAAAATTTTAAAGTTATCAATAAAGCTTTAAATGTAACTCTAAATAAAACCAAAATGTTTATATAAGCATATTATATTACTGGTGGTAGTAAGCTCTTGCTGGAGACCGTCTAAGTAGGTGCAGTGCCTATTTCTTCTACTAAACATTAGTATGTAAACTTTATTAAGTTCCGATATGAAGGACGTTGTAGCTGGTAAAATTAATGAGGTAACGAGATTTAAACATTTTATTTCTTAAAGTGACGATCACAACGTTATGCATTGATTATAACCTTAACTAACGCTATATTGCTATGAACATCCGTATCATTTATAACTAGATCATTGTGCTCCTCTCAGTTCATTGAAAAAAATAAAAATAGATTTAATTATTTACGTTTATATTACTACATCGATACATTAGTAAACACTATTAATAAATATAATTCAATAAATATCAGTCTAGTTTTAAACTTTGAAAATCTCATAGCCACTAAATTATTTTAACTCCCGAAAATATTCTCCAATAAATAACTTTATGAGGTATTTACTCCATTAAAATTACCTAAAATGTATTTTCCAAAATTATAGTGATAATATTATCTTAAATTTCTTTGTAGTCTTGTAGCCTTTAACGTACATTATTATCTCAAGCATTTTTAACATGAGCCCGTTTAGTTTTCAACATCATCCGTCTGAGGATTGAATAGGAGATCCAGAAAATTAAGTACAGTTTAGAATCGGTGGTGATGATCATATACGTGGCAAGTATAGCAACGAGAATCCCTAGAGCGTTGAACATGAAACGGATGGCGGTGCTTGAAGAATGTTCCTTTTTGGATGGACAATCTGGTGGACATACAGTTTTCTTGAAATGAAAGTTAGGGTCATGTTTGTGTACTTCTCGAGTTTCTGTAAAAAAAAACAATACATTTGATTAAAAATTACTGCTTTTTTATAATATTGTATATGTTAAAGGTATAATAATTACCAAATATATTTAACAAAAGGTTCAGATAAAGGCAATTTTTTATTTGTGGTAAATTGCTATAACAAAATAACTAGGCGCTTATTCTATTATTTAAGAAATTAAATTACACATGCAACGTAATCAATATATTCTTGAAGACAACCAGATTACATGAGTTTGCTAGTTCATAAAAAATATAATAACAGTCATTAAATTCACTTTAAATAATCTTTTTTAAACTACTTTTCTGCTGGTTGTCCTCTATTACCGGAAATGTACATGTACCACGACCAATCACTTGTGCTGACAATACAATGAACCGATTTGAAAGTGGTCGTAGCTAAAAAATTTACTGGGGCACAGAGACAATATTTCATGTCTAAAGGTGACGATCACAATGTAGTGTGTATCATCCCTTCTAATGTTATATTGGTATGGGCAGGCGTATAACATCAATACGACAAATTCCCAGCTCATTTAATCATTTTGTTAAATAAAAACAACTACTTACTTTCATTAGTTTCACAAATAGTAGCCATTACTGCTACGCTATCGATATCTTACTTCCGAATGATGACTTTAAAAAATGCTCTCATTATAAATATAATCTGTGATGCAACTGCAAAGGTTGTCTATCAGGAAATTATATTCTGAAGGCTTTCCGTTCAGTTCACTTAAAGAATACATGCGGAAACGAATTTTTTTATAGCGGAAATTTAGTGAAAAGAAATCTGTTTAATAAATTTCCGTTATGAAAACCATTCTTATTGCACAGACTGAATGACAACAATTACAATCTTGATCTAGTTAAATATATAATTCTCAATGTAACGAAGTTTTTAGTATTTTAGCCTTTAATATGAAACAGATAACTTCATATTTTTATTATTAAATAACTACCAACTTCAGTAAGCATTCTCTTCATAGAACTAAGGTGGTAAGGAAGCATGTAAACCTTTTGATGTACAACGGTAACCGGAACCTGTAAATATCAAACGCTTAGTAACAAAAACCTAGCGTGTTTTGTTATGAACGTAACTTTATTAAACGAAATCTATTTCATTTATTGGATCCATACTTTCACAAATCACTTGATTCAGCTTAAATAATAAAAATACTTTATTAAACGTTACACACATCTTCCTGGCTGAAATATAAGTAGGTTAACTTTTACTCTAATTTTTGGGATATACCATTAAGTTTTATTTTAATTAAAAAGGTTATTGCTTGACAATCTCACCTGGTGTAAGTGATAATGTGGTCTGTGGTGTTAAAGCACGCTAACTTAATACCAGCTATTATTCACTCTTCTCTTATAGACAGCCGCGTCGTATTTGAACAGGAGCCACTCCTTTCCTATTCTGACTAGAATTCATAGAATTATAAAATAATTAAAATTCAATCAATGAATTTTATCCAATAATCAACAAAAAGCCTAGTAATTTTTCCCGTTACTGGGACTCGGCGCCTTTTCTCACAAGATTATAGATTCACCACGCTGGCCAAGTGCGAGTTGATTGTTGTTTGGTGCTGATATGCATAATAATGTGGATATTCTCCTAACGGGTCGGTGTCTTCATGATGTTTTGTGCCACTGAATAAATATCTATGGGTTTGCTACATAACTTAAAATGATTAAATGTACCTTAATACCAGTTCTTAACAAATAAAAAGAGTATACAATCTTAAAACGTCTAAACCACTTCAAAGGCAGACTCAAGCACATCGTCCATATTTTTTTAACTTTTCTCTTTACCTATAAAGTTTTCATTACTTTTTTATTCTTTCTGATTCGATTCGTCGTAATACTCCATTGTGGCTCGAGACATAATCGTGAGGTTTTTTAACAGCCTTGTTCTAAATTTTTCAGCGAGGTTTTTACAAGTTATCCGCAATATAAAACTAGCCGGGCGCTCTTTGGTTGCCGTAGTCAGGTACAACTTCAGCTAACTCACAGTCAACATGCCTTCTCCCTGCGAACCCTGCAAAGGTATTTAAAAACAGTATAAATCATTGAATTTTTAAGCATTAATTTTTTTAATATTAAGGCCCATCATCTGTGTATCTATAGCATCTTAACTTCCAAACACTTGAACCTAATATCTTGATGTACTTTTTTTTAATAAAGGTAATTTGACAAGTTTTAAATAATATAGTAGTAGATGTCAAATGTCATGAAGATTGTCATCAGCTCGTTTTTTGTTTTACTTAGAACCGTCTCTTTTTCTGGCTACTTGTGAAGTGTGGATAGCGGTAGAGTAATTATGGATTTACCACAAGCGATTTATTATAACAGCAGCTTTAAAATTTTAACTTTAAAATAAACATAGGTATCCTTTTGTTGCTAGACAATTATGTTTATTTAGATATATGTATATATCAACGTAATCAGATTATATACGATCATTGCTTAAGGATTTGTAAAATTAAATATGTTATATCAATGTTTAAATAGATACATGCAAGGACGGATCCTGCAAGGACAATTGCGACTGCAAGGATAAAGGCTGCAACGACTGCACGTCTAAAGGTAATTGAAAGAAGATAAATCATTTTATCTCTAATTCGATTCCGGGTCTACATGTTTTCTACTACCACCAGCATTAGTCATTACCGGCTCTCACTATGAGAACGAGAGTATTCTAAGTGAGCCCACTTAAGTATCCACGGCATCATTGTCACTTAACAACATTTGAATTTGAGGTTAAGCCTTAGCTAATTGCAGATGAAAAAAATCTAGATTTTTTAAACTTTTCAAATATTATTCCGCTTTATCACATACAGATTAGCCCATCGATATTACTGCTGAATATGGGACTTCCAAAATTTCCTGTTCTCTTTATATTTGGAATCGGGGCTAGCAATCGATCAAAAAAAACATAAAACGTTTCTTTTTATATCCGTTGTAACGGTTGTATTATTTTCAGGTGGTTGCTGTTAATCCTCTTCGTCACCATGGACGGGATGCGAGTGGCGGACGTTCGTCGCCGACCCTCGCTCTTCTCCCGCGTCAGCCGTGTACTTGAGATCTGCTTCCCAATCTCCTTCGCTATGGTCTTCCTTATAACTATCGTTCTGTTCTATTGCTTCATATAAATGTTTTGTTGACACAATTTTTTCTTTTCTTTCATCACCAATGACAACTTTCTCATATATTAATGAAAAAACTGTGTGTATCTATGTAAGTACGCGTAAAGTAGTTTTATAATTCACAAGATAGAATAATTTCATTGTAGTTGAATATAATTTGATAGTATTTTAAAATATTACTAGGTAGATTCGACGGGGTGTTACCTTTTTCATGTATGACCATGCCTTGTTTTTAGTGGTTCGATTTTATAATTTTTTTAAGAACCTTACTATTAATAAATTTAGTCGAGAACGTGAATAAAAAGTAAAGGAAAAGCAAATCTTTTCTTTTTGTTCACGTTTTTGTTTTCTTAAAACACAGTATATTTCATAATTCATCAATTTTTTTGATTAACAATGAACTAATACTTGACTTGATTCCCACATTGTGAATTTCAAAGTGCCTACCTTAAGAATACACTTTTTGCCATAGACTATTAGCAGTGCTAAGCAAAACTGCTGTGGCTACATATTTACACTATGAAAAAACCTTAACAGCAATCAAACTCTATAAAAAGTGACTTTAACAGAGCTCCATGCTACAACACAAGTCTGCCATGCTGCGCCACCAGGGGGTTATATCCTGTAAGGATTGTATGCAAAATATTGTAGAAATATAAGTGTAAAAATAGCGAATTTATTAATATTTGTTTACCATTTACGATTCTTAATTAAAAACAAGCATATATTATGAGGTTGTCATGAAAACATCTGCTAATAAGTAGCAAATATTAGTTTTGAACCCTTTTATAATAACTGTTGGCTCAATGTCGTATTTTTCATGTTCGCAATTTTTTTTTTGGAAAAACTATGACATAATAATCTAGATAATATTATAATAGTGATCGTACATAAAAGAACTTTGAAAATTTTATTTTAATTTATTTTTCCTTTAAATAACTTAAACATTGTAATGTAATAATTTCACAATATCATGCAGGACCATGTTACAATTTTTCTTTACAAAACGGACATTATTACTTCGGGTAAGTTATTTTCCAACCCTTCCACCTATCTGTCACACTCATATTATAGATCTATCTGATCATAAGTGATTACACACACACTATTTATCAACAGCTATAACAGTATTACTGTGGTTCAATAATCATACGTATAAGAAGGGCGTTCTCCTGCATCTCCAGATTCATTGTTATGTGAATTTGAAGCCAAATCGTAGCCCAAAGTAAATTGAGGGTTTTGTTTTTCATTATCCTTGACGGTTATCAAAAACAAAATCTTAATACTAAACTATTATATATCTTTATGTCTGTATCTACTTTTTTTTTCTTCGTAGGGAAATCCTGCATAGATACCTTTCCGTTGCGGGGGCAACGAATAAGTTTTGCCAGACTCTTACTGGTTAAAACCCCACGGTTTCCAAGCTGCACCTTCGGTCGAAACTGCACGAACGCTTTCGTACGCTACAGCAGTTCTGGTTACGTCGACCTACTAATGGCCTCAACATAACATGGGGTTTTTTACGGAAACCCAAGGCATAGTGGTTCTGCGCGGAAAATACATTCGCCTTCTTGAAACTTACATTACTGGGAAGCAGATTTACACGTATCCGCCATTTAAGCTTTTGTTAGGGAGGTTAGAGGAGGCCATGATCCCTTCTCTACCGATGGCCGGGTGTCTGGCTACGGATGGTGAAGTTAGAGACAAATATTCTCACTCCCTTCGCAGTCTCCTTCTGCGACATTGCTATTTCGCAAAAATCTACACAAGCGTTTCATGACGTTTCACTTTCCACCATTACCTTAACGAAGACAGGAAGATGTAGGTCTTCCTAGATCTTGCAGGAAGATGGAAGGCAGGATGTCTGTGTCTACCTGCGTTAAGGCCGATGAAAGTAATTTAATTTACTCTTTGTTTTAACGTTTAAAAAGTAACACAAACGAATAGCTATTTTATAAGAAACAGCTTCTTATAGTTCCTATTACTGGGAGTAGGACATTTCTCTTAGAAGAGAGAGTTTAAACGTTTTTACCTACCAGGCCGTTTAAGGTTATTAGGAACTATTTATTCCCCACCGGCTTTGCTGGCTGTAACACCCCTGCAACTTCCTTTGGGGAAGGAATTTTGTAAAATTCATTGTTAGCCGACATATACTCTGTAATATTTTTACCAAACATCAAGTCTCTAGGTTATGGTTCCAGAGATATCGTGATGAGTTTCTACATAAGTGGAAATCTCATATATATGTTTATACAGATAGATACTGTTTTTCTTGGAAGATGTCGATTTCCTCTCGATCTTTGCTATCCCCGTAAGCTCTAGCTTACTTGTACTAATGACTTTTAAAATATTGTGACAATAATCATGTAATGTTTGAAAGGATGAATGACTTTATGAAAAAATATAAAATTTGGTATAGATTATTTATTATTTGAAGGAACACACATTAATATATTTTTTTTTCATTTTCTTTGTATCTCTATTAATATTAAGTGTCCACCGGTCTCAACAGCAATTACCTGAAAGAAATTAAAGACTTTTATTACTTCTAGATTCTATAGTGAACAAAATACAATGTTAGTAAACAGGCCGTGGATCCGGATCCACGAGCCCAGTACCAGATGAGTTGTAAGAGTCAAATTACTACCAAGCGCTCAACATCATCAGAGAATAGAGACAGTGTTAGTGAGTGTCACATAACAAATGATAGTAATACATGTTGATTGTACTGATATAAATATTTCTATTGATTAATTTATACTATGATCAATACTATAATATAATAGATAATATCGTATCGATCATTGAAAAGTATTTTAATGCTATGAAGAACCATGTATACCTATACATATATATAGATACACACACACACACCCATATATATATATAGGGTTTTTATTTCCTGGCCAACCACGTGAAAACTAGTGAACATATCGAGATGAGAGCATAAGCATTCGACGCGGAATGATTTGCATATGGTTATAGACTATTTATTGTTTTTCGAATTTCATAGATCCTTCATCATTTTATTTCTAATTAACGTTTATAAACTTTTTCATTGCGTAATGTTTATGCGGTTGCTATAGTGACCGTTGCTATAGAAAATCATTTGTGGTTGCTGTTGCTCTTAAGATATATTCGCACGAATAAATATATATATTCGCTGTTGTGCGAATATCGCATATAGCAGTGACTTTTGTTAAGCGTCTGTTAATGATGTTTTCTTAATAGAAGTTAGGATAGTTGGGAAGAAGAAAGAGGGACAGAGAGAGTAAAAGGAACTTCGGAGCATCATATCTAATATTATGTGTAGGTATGGTAGTTTTAAAGAGATAATTTGGTCAGTAGAATATATAGATTATTTCAATTAATACCTTTTGAAGAACAATCACCGCAGTTGTCCTGACAGGAGCAATTATCCTTGCATGCGCCATCTTTGCAGGAATCTGAATAACATTTAAACAATATCATGTAAAAAACATTAATTGGTGGTAGATATCTGTTGCCAGAGACCGTCTAGGTAAGTACAGCTGCAGCGCCTATTGCAGCAGCCAAACGGTAATGTGCAAATGTTACTGTGTTCCGGATGGAAGGGTGCTATAGCTAGTGAAATTACTGCGTTATCGATACCTAACATCTTATCTCTCAAGGCGACTAGCGCAATATTGTGCTATGAATACCATCCTAACCATCCCCACGTTGTTAAGGGCAGACGTATCGCTTATCATCAGACGAACGTCATGCTTGTCTCATCACTTAATTGAAAAAAAAAATCTAAAGTGATAGCGACTATTTAAAGTAGAATCTTCAGGTTCATAACTTTGGTTCACAGTATATAATATAGTTCGGATATACAATGAGTCTGATGATGATCAATGATGATGTTAAAGAACATTATAAGATTTACCTTTGCAGGGTTCGCAAGGTGCCGGCATTTTGTACGCTTTGGTTTGTTACTGGAAGTATAGAAGATGTAGAACGATGCTGTCCCTGGTTAGACTGCTGTAACTGGGTTTTGCCAATGTTTATATATTGTCCAGATGCTGCAAAAAGTATCAAATCACAAGGGCGGTTTAAATATTTTTTCAGGAATCAAATTAGACGCTTCGATTGAATTATCAACGTGCAGTTTTTTCTCTCACTGTTTTTCATTGTTTCATTGTTAAAGTTTGTTGAAGTGTAACTGCTTGCTGAAGTATTTAACTAAAACCAATAAGTCTTTGAATTTAGGTCACCTTGAATTTAAGGGTTTTGTACATATTTGTTTACTTTTGGCAGACATTCTATTTTGGCTGGAGTTTGCTCTGTTGCCGGAGACCGTCTAAGTGTGTACAACCGCAGCTCATCCTCTCTGCCCCCAAAGAATAGTGGGAAAACGTTACTGTGTTTTAAGGGCGCTGAAGCTATAGACGTTGTTATAGATAGGCGTATCTCTTTTTAAAATAACTATTATTTTTCTGTACTTCTTCTCAGGTAAAGGTTGCGCACCAGTAGAATAGAATAGAAAATTCTTTACTGCACACCAAATAATATTACATCATACAAAGAATACATATAACAATAAAGGCGCAATGGGCGGTCTTATCTCTAAAAGCGATGTCGTCCAAACAACCTTTGGATAGAAAATATTGAAAATACCCGAAAATTTGGTGTGGGTACTTAATTTATATATATACATGTATAATATAATAATATTGTTACAACCAATAATACATACATACACATTCATAGATACTTAAAGTGACTTCATAATATTATATATAATTAGTAGTCACTTTGTAGAATAAAAGTATATGTATTTTTTATATATTGTAAACCTGTGATGTTTAAGCACTAGTTGTAGCTACACTATGTAATAAGAATCTCTTTAGAGCCTTCTTAATTTGATAACAAAGAGGAGGATCAGTGAATATATGAATAAATGAATGAGATTATGAAATTAGGAATAAATTAATAAGAGATGGGATTGTGGAACTGTTAGAGAAATTGTTGTATATGTATAGTGTACAAATACTGCCGTATCACCATCCGATAAGCGCCCACAGCTGGACATAGACATATACAAAAAGCTTCATATCAATCGGTCCTGCGCTACTTTTTTGCAATGGTTTCCCATACTTCTGTATAGTGTTCAAGATTTTAATGTTTCTCCATCTGCTCTCTGTAATAAAGTAATGTTCTTGTTATAGGTTAAAAGAAATCTTTGGTGGTGTCAAGAGCACAAAACCGATTGAAGTGTAACAATTGTTTTTACTATGCTATGACGTCATAATGTCTTAGTATGTTTTTACTTGCGTAATATTTATTGTGAGTGGTTACACCTTGTTGCACTTATATTGCAATTCCTTGATAGAGGTTTGGTGGCGAAAACGTAAATTATATAGTCATTAGTGTTCATTATATTAGATAACACGACAGATCTGTTGAAGTTAAAATGAAAGTTTTTGGCGATAGTCAATGTAAGTATTTTTATAATTTTTTTAATTTATTCACCATTGTAAAGTAATGATCAACTTTGCATTAACCAGAGGTAAAGCCCTCTCTGTTTTTTTGCTAGATTGCTACCACCACTATAGAAAATTCAAACACACACAAATGTAAAAAAGGAAAACTTCTACGTTGATTAAAATTCATACACTTGCCGTCAGTTCTCATTTTTTTCTACCGCCGTACAGTAACGTCAACATTATTGTGTTCTGGTTTAAATAACACTAGCTTATAAAATTACTGGGGCAAAAAGACTTAACATCTTATGCTACAAGATGACAAAAGGTTCTGTGTTACCCTTATTAGCACCCTAATATATATTAGCACGCCATTATGTCTAGACTTATTAACATATATAATACTTGTATAATTACTATATGTTAGTAGTGAAAAGTTAGTAGAAACGACCAAAAAACGATGATGATCTTGTTACTAAAATAAATACTGTTAGTACACTATATATACATTTTTTTTCGTATAGATTTATATCCAAATACAACATGGAGCGGAGACTGCGTACCAGGCTGTGATTGCCAAAACATGGATGTTGATGGTATTTTTATTTGTTAACATTATAGATAAACGTCTCTTTTGTAACATACATATAGAAGAATATTAAAACGCGGTGTTAATTTTAGTTGAGACGCTATATAGTTATTTTCTCTTTTAAATCATTTTATAACATTTCTTAACTTTATTCAAATACTTTCCTCATTAGTGATATAATCATGCACAGCGAATGTCCGTAAAGAAAGATTGTTTACTGTTAATTAGTATTATTTATTTTTTATATAACTATTTACCGACAAACTTAGTGCGTAATTGGAAAATAGTTGATAATAAGACTTCAGCTGCAATAACACCCAAAAAAAAAATGCAATTAAAAGTAGAACCATAAGGTACGAAAATATTGATGATTTCTCTATTTCACCTAATGCAATTATGTATTTAGGACAGGGTTAACATCAGTGATAGATTTTCGAGTCACCACAACAAATAACCTTTTGAATATGTATAAATAAATACTATTTCCCCGCCCTCATTGCTGGCTGTAACCAGGCAACTCCCTTCGGTGAAACGAAGTTTATAAAATCCACTTTAAGCGGATCTAAAAATGGCAGAAGAAATACCTGTACTAAACTTTGAGTGTTTACGTCTAATAGTTTCGGAGATCACGCGATGAGTCAATCTCTCGATATCTCCTATATATATAAATAGTACATAAATACAATATTTTTTTACAACACGCCAACTCTCCCTGAATCAGGAAACACTTATTGTCTAAGCAAATGATTCCTCTTTTTTTTACATAATGAAGCTACTAGACGGGCTGGCCGTTCATCTGATGGTAAGTGATACGCCTACAACAACGTAGCTATAGTTAGGATAGTATATACTGCTCCATATTGCCCTGACACATAAAAATTAAGTCTCTTTATTCCAGTTATTACACTAGCAACAACTACATTCAATCCGGAACACAGTACTGTATACCGACTGCAACAGGCGCTGCTGTGATAGTAAACCAGTAAAAAGGTTTAATTTTGAATGTTTAAAATTGTCCATTTTCAGATTTTGATCAATAAAGTTATTTGTTTATATGTTAACGGTAATTTATATGCACATATAAATAAAATACGCACATAAATCAATATGGGCATCTAAACTTGAATGGGCAATTTTAAACTCGACCTTGCTAAATCATATCATATTAACTATTATATTTTAACTGCTTTAATGAACGTCTTTCTAACCTTAAATATCTATTATTGATAATTGAAGCAATCATGCAAAATGATTTAATGATTACTTTGTAATTATTCTCTTTGTTTTCAGGTACGTGCATGAAATAATTGAGCAATAGCGGAACGAACTCATGAAAAATTGAACAAAGACTGAAACGAACATTGATAATTATTGTATCAACCGTAATATTGTCGAAATAAAACAAACTCGTGGTGAATATGCAATTTTATTGTTTTACACAGAAAATAAATGCATATGGAATAAGTGGATGCATGCAATAAATACCTAGAATGTTTCGAAATGCAAACTCAGTCATGACGGACGATAAATATTTAAAATGGCGGCGTTTATATGTTTACTTTTAAGTTATGCGAGAAAGCGACGTAAATATAAACTCATTGCGTTCAACGATTTCTTGAAACTGAATTCATTATACAACTAATGAAAATAACCATTATAAACTTATTATAAATTGCGATATATTTCATTATAAAAAAAATGGTTTTACATCATTGAGTTCAATTTGTTTGTTTTAAATTTTTAAGCTTAATGTGGATTATATGATGCATGGTGAATAAAGACGATGTGCCTAAAGACTCCGAAGGTACTACTTCTTAGTGGCAGTGGCCCCGGAGTCCCCGCTAGTAGTTCTCTTGCAATTGCAGGAGCACGATGCGTCACATTTGCAAGTTTGGCAGCACTGACTGCTCGTGCATTTGCAGTCTGGAAAGAAAATTTAAAAGTTAATTTGTGATTAAAAACTTTTTGCTGGATTCTTGTAAATAAAGCGTATTGCATTTTTCACAATAATCTATTTATAGAGGCTAAACCCGCAAAAGGTACTGTACTTGATTGATATATTAAAGAAATAAATATTACTATAAAAATCTAAAACCCTTTTCGTTAGGTTGGTAGAAATAAAACCAATAAAGGAAGAAAGAATTGAGGATATGATACAGACGGTAGTACGCGCTATCGCAGATCTTAATTCTGCCGCCAAACAGTAGTGTGCAAACATAACTGTATTTCGGTTTGAAGGGCGCTGTGGCTAGTGAAATTATTGGGGTAAGCCATCGTCTTGTCTTTCTTCTTCTTTCTAAGCCCCTTTCTTTATAAGCCCCACTTTGTTATGAACAGGCGTATCACGATTATGTCTCGTCTCACTCGTCTCATCGCGGACGGAAAAAAAATATGATGTATGATTCAGGATAGTACATAACCAGGCTCTATATTATTCTATGTATTTACTTATTGAAACGAAAATATATTAACAATGAGTTCTGTCTTAAAAAGACGTCGTCAAATGAATTCTAGTCTATTCCCATTCTTATTAGACATGAAGAGAACGATAATAGTTCTTTTATAAAGAGCACTTCTATTCATTGTCTGCAATCTGCATATAAAATTCAATATGAATGCTCTGAATGATAACGTCTCAATAATAAACAATCAGTCCTCTTGTCATCTTCAATGCCATAGTACGGCGTCACACTATTTATATATGAAAGGTTTATTGATATATAAAATGGTTAAGAACATCGCAAAACATGACTCAATCGGAGTATAGTAAACATCTCGACAATTATTCCTTTACCTTGATAAGAATGTGCGAGCGTTCCCGCACAACAACTCACGGGATCCAAACCAACCTCACCTGTTCGTGGTGCATCCTGTTAATCAACGAACGGGACTCTGGCTTCCACCAACCCGCATTGGACCAGCGTGGTGGAAAATAGCTCAAATCCTGTCATATGAATCACAACTCGATCGATTTGGGAATCTTTGTGGAAGGCCTATGTCTAGTAGTGGACGTCTATCGTCTGATGATGATGATGATAAGAATATAAAACGGCATTCAAAATAAAATTTATCGTATTTATAGACTTTAGATATCATGATAACCGGGTTGAAGAGCTCTAAAGAACTTTGTAAATATAATACTAATGGAGGATATTATACGATATACGTATATAGCATCACATTGCGCTCGTCGCTTTGACACAAAAGATATTTAGTCCATTTACCCCAGTAATTACATTAGCTTCAGCGTCCTTCAAACTGGAACACTGATGTTGCAAGCATCAGCATGCTTAAGCATACCATCGTCTGGTGGCAGAAATAGGCACTGCGGACGAACCTACCTAGACGGTCTCCTACAACAGAGACCTTCCGCCAGTGTGATGCGCATTGCGACGTATGCAATGGTATCGGCACACAAACATCTCTACAGTTTCGACAGTCATCTGAAGTTTGATTTGGATATCGTTAACAGTAACTTAAAAAAAATAAACGTACTAGTTATTTCATGGATCGGCAACAAAGTATATTATTCTTGGCAATACAAAGTGATTATAGTTGTGGAAAATATTTAAAAACTTACATGTATTCCAATGAATTTAACATCGTCTTGTTAACAATTAGTCGCAGCGTTATTGTGCCGACGTTTTCGTTTTCTACTTCAATGTTGCCAAAACACGAAATCCAAACATTGTTGCGGTAAGACAATAATATTTACTATTATTAACTTTACTGGTAGTGAGTCTCTGTTGCAAGTACCCGTCTAGGTAGGTTTCACCGCAGCGCCTATTTCTGTAGCTAGTTTAATTATTGAGGTAACGAGAATCTACATCTTATGTCTTTAGCGACGAGCGCAATGTGGTGCAGCATTCTAATTAGCGCCACGTTGTTATGGGCAAGCGTATCACTTACCATCAGGTGAACGTCTCCCTCGTCTCAATGCTTAATTGAATAAAAAAACGAACGCAGTAGATACACTCACACAAGTGTCTACTAACGAATGTTACAATTTATCTTTGAAAATTTTGAATTCCGGTGAGCGGCTTTTAAAGGAATTCTCCATGATATAATATAAAAGTGATGATTTCGAGTAACCTTAGCCGTTCTATGAGAAGTTTCCACGCAGTTGGCGATTACCAAAATATAAATAAAGGTGTGCTGAGGATCCGACCCGTCGTTGATCAATAAAGTAGTGCGCATTACAAAGAGACAGAGAAGGAAAGGAAGTCATAAAATAGCTGAATTTTATGACTTCCTTTCCTTCTCTGTCTCTTTTTCGTTAAATGCCGATTTCTACTAACATACAACTTAAAAACAAATTTGTATAACATATTTTCTTATTAGTCCTAAACGTGAATCTTTCCCAAAAATGGTACGCATTTTTTTTGAGATTTGAATCATGAAATAAATTATAGTTCTAATAACCGTCAGATTGGAATTCATTACGGAGTGATTCTGATTTTAAATTACTTGTTAATTACTAGCCTAACGAGACGTAACATCTTGTGTGTCAAGGCAAAGAGCACAATGTTGTGCAGTGTATAACATCCTAACTACCGCCAAGTTGTTGTGGGCAGGCGTATCATTGACCATCAGCATGAACGTCCCATTCGTCTAGACGCTTGGTAGAATAAAAAAATATATACAACGGAAAAGCTTTATTCACAACAGAATGGCACGAGATAATAAGAACAAAATGAACACCATATAGTCTTAGACTCATTGAAAATAAACCACGCTCCTTAATTAAAGGTTTCAGTTCCAAGAACCTGTTACAAAAACCACGAGGCCAACTGCGTAGTCATTATCGTAAGTTGGAATAAAAAGAGGATATACCTTCCCGAGGTACAGGTTTACCAAACTGGTTATTTAACTTGATTATTTTGTGTTACCAAGCGATGTGACTGTTGTAGTGAATTAGAAATAAAATTACGCTCTAGAACGAACTGTCTGTTTGTTTTATTATTATTGTATTTCAGACATTCAGCAGAAAATTGCATTTATACTATAATTTTACAACAAACAAACTTTAATCGGCAATAAAACCCAAGTTAAACTCCAATAAATCCTTTTTAGACGATTTTTAATTAATAAAATACTTAAAAAACAAATAATATTTAAATAGATATCTCTGGTTTTGCCTATTGTATAGTTTAATTATATTATTGATTAAATAAAAAATACATATCGCCTATCTGTTAACGTCTGAAGTGAAAAAGTCATATTTTAAATACAGAAATAATATTTCACAATTTTTTTTTTAATCAATGTCATAACAAATGTTTACTAAACCATTGTGCACTACAATTGGTTAAATAATACTTACATTAAATAGGTTAAGAAATATGTTTAAATGAAAATTTTAAAAGTTTCTGATGTTAATATATTTCCGACATATATTATTTTTAAGAATATTAATGAAAACTTAAAATAATTTTTAAATAATTGTAAATAAATAATATTTTTTTAATTGTTAATTTTTTTAAATTTCCTTAAAATAATATTTAAATTAAATTTATTTTACAAAAAAAAATTAAATTTATACTTACTGTCACCGCAACCTCCACAAGGCATTTTGATTAATTAAAAAATAAAAAAGTTAATTGAAATTTCGATTCAAGATGGCGTCGTACGTGTAGGCGCTCGCGTCTTATAGTATCGAGTCGTGAAGTGCAGCTGGGGAATTTATATGGCGGTATGGAGAGCGCGGTAAAATTATCGCCCGATGTGTTCGGAAACATAAACTGGGTAAGATGAAATGAAATATTTAATCTTGAAAACATTTAATAACAGAAATATCATTCAAATTTCTAAGTGTGATAAAAGTGCATATTAAAATCATTTGTGTATTAAGTATAAATACAAAATCTAAAAATCCTTCTGTAATCCTTAAAAAAATCTCAAAATTATAATAATTATCAAATATCAGAAAGACCAGGTCTTTAATAACCAATATAAAATTTATATTCTCAGCTGTGACGCTAATGTATTTATTAACAAAGAGCAAAAAAATATTTTAAACAAATACAAGCAATAATTGGAAAATTATGTTTTTATTAATATATTAGTATTGTATATAAAATATTATTTTATAAAATGTTAAGTCACGTACCCATAATTCATTTTACTGTACCCTATTAAATTGTGTAAATTAGTATAAGAGGTACACTAGGAGAGATTCTTATTCACTGTTAGGTTAAAATGAGAGTTAGGTGTCGAATTCTTTAAGATTTAACATCAATGTCTCATAATAATATTTTGATTATTACAAATTGAAGTAAGTTAATATATATTACGCCAAAACGATCATACCGATATCCACTATCTTGTTATTTCAATTTTGTGATAAATTTAATTAGAAAATAGTTTTAGGCGACGAGCGCAATGTGGTGCTGTGTCTTCGTAACCTCATAAATGTTCTGCTCTGATGTAGAAGGTATCAAGACGAGTTACCGCTGTAATTTGATTAGCGACATCGCCCTTTAAACCGGTAAACAGTAATGTGTGCAAAACACTACTCTTTGGTAGCAGGAATTGGCGCTGCGTTGGTACCTACGCGGACAGTCTCCGGCAACAGAGACCCACCACCAGCCAAAAGAAATTTAAGTTCAATACCATTTTCCGAATGTTAAGATGTCTTTTTAAGTATAATGACGAGACTAATCTAGACTACGGTCCGTGGTGATAGTAAATTTAAACACATCATACATTGACTTCCCCATTCTAAAACACATTGCATTACTATACAAATAATAGATTACTGCTGTGTAGTTAAATTAACTTACATGGAATTAAGAAGTCCAACTCCATAAACATTAATATCTTGAGTGTAATAAAACAATTGTTATAAATATGATAACATTTATAAAGTAAACACTTCATAATAAGGTAACTTTCTAATTCCTGTTAGTTATAACTTATAATAAACTTTTCATAATAAGTTATAACTAACAGGAATTAGAAAAATGCTTAGAAGAATTATAATTAGTATATAACATCTGTAGTACATATATGTATACATACATATGCGTAATAAGATTACCTTTTTTTATTTTCCTCATTGTATGTTATATAAACAAATATGCTATGATTGTTGAATGTTATCTATTATAGCCGGAACATTTATTTCGGAACAAAAAAGTACTTTAATTAATACATTTTTTTCATTTATTTATTTAAATTCCAAACACTAACATTTATAAAACAAAGTGACATGGTATATGTTGCTAACTGCAGTAGTTAATTAAATAACTGTGTTGCTGTTAATAACTCGCTTTTGCAGACGTACATATAAAATAAAATATATATATTTTTTTATTATTTAACGAAATTAAACGAAGAAATGATAACGCACGCTCATAACAAGTTGTGTTATGTATAATTGCAAAAAAATACTCACAGGCGTTAATCGAAATTCTGATATTTTTGCTTTCATTCTATATTTTGACTAGAATCTACTTTTAGATATTTTATAAGAATAAAAAAAAAGTCAATTTCTTACTTTGTAGCTATTATTTATTATTTTTGCATTTGAATTTGTCGTAATCTCGACGAAATTGAGATAATAAAATTATTTAATACCTTTTCACTTGGGTAGATGTTCACGCTTTCATGCCCTTCTTTATATACAGTAGGTTCCGAGCATTACAGCACCGCTTAGTAACGGAAGATGATAAAGTGGCCTAAATTCGACAACTGAGTGATTCCTATAACAAAATCACCACTTTCCTCGCGACTCCTCCGTTCCTAGCTCGAGAATTTAAATTCGAACATACACTATCTACATAATGAATTGTTATATTTACTTAGATCTTTATGAAACTTGCAACCAATTATTACACACGGAAGGTTTCACGGTGAGCCCAAACAGCAACCGATGTCCTTCCAAAAAAAAACCACTAAGAAATTTTGAATACTTTGTAAAAACTTTGAAAACCTCATCCTTATTCTCTATTAAAAGTGACTAATAGACTTATCTATCTTATTACTTCCGAACAGGAAGTACCATCTATCGCTGTAACACATCACATAAATTCAAAATTAGTCACTGATGTTAAATATGTTTGTGAAACGATTATTTACAGGGTAAAAGAAAAATAATACATACATTAAAGGAATAAAGTACATAATACTTTCTCAACAATTTTATCTATATATATTAAAATCGTAGATAACCGAATACGATGAATAAAGCCAATGTATCAAGAAATGGAGTACTATCAGTGATAAAAGAGTTTGTTGATAGTAAACTGTTGATTTCAAATCGTTGTGAGGTTCTGTACAAAGAGCTCAAGTCATTGCTGTAAGGTCACTTATTCCAAGCGGGGTCATTGGGCTCCATAAAATCGATTCAGACAACTATTAAGAACCATTGATTGATTTTAGTCGACGTTCAACGTTATCACCAAAGATATGGTACGATATTAAATTAAACCAATGTTAGTGCACTTCGTTTCTAATTTGGTTTATTTAATTAATAGTCTACCTAAATAAAAAAAGCTTTTAATTTCATTCATATAAGAAAACAACTACAAGAGAACAACGTTTTAAATCGTAATTTCACTTTAGTCGACTATACCTCAGATTACCGAGATATAGCGCAACAATTTACTGATACTGCCAATTTTACTAATCAAATTATTGAAATCGCGAAACTTGTGGTTGTAGTCAGGTGCATCATTCATCATGATCTCTTAAGGAATCTGTTTTTTTAATGAATTGCTAGACCACAAGAAACTAAATGTTAGAACAGAATAAATGATTTTCAAACAATATTTCTCAGTCATCATTAGCCTTTGTTTATTCACTGCTGGATATAGACCTTCCCCACTGTGTCCCACCAAATGCGATCCGCAGCTTTTCGTATCCACCCACTTCCGACCGCTCTGATGATGTCGTCGTCCCACCTGGAGGAAGGGCGTCCTACACTTCTGCGACCTGTACACAGACTCCACTTCAAGACTTCTCCCCTATCGGCCGTCACTGACATGACTCATATAGCCGGCCCATTGTCACTTCAGCTTGCAAATTTTGAGAGTTACGTCGACGACTTTAGTTTTCCATCGAATTTCTTCGTTTTCGGATTTTGCCCCTTTGGGAAATGCCAAGCATAGCTCTCTCCATCGCTCGAATAGCATGTGCTACTTTGAATCGGTGGACCAGACCGATGATCAGGTGCAATGTCTCTGCGCTGTAAGGGTAATATTTTCTGAGTGGTTAAATTTAATTACAATTAGACGTCAGTAAGCATCCTGTATACTGTAGAATAACTTAGTTGTAAATTATTGCAATCAACAGTTGAACTTTGAACTCTGCGATAATATTAATAGGTCGCGTAATCTCTTAAAGTACAAATATATTATACATAAAATATTGAATTTAATAAATTTGTGGAATGATGGTTAATAATCTACTATTATGTAGTAGATATTCAGAGATTCATTGACTGATGAAGAGGTCTCTGAAACTATTAGACGTAAACACTCCAAATATGGTGGAGATACTGCTTCTGCTATTTAGAGTATAGCTAAGAATGGATTTTACAAAATTCCTCAAACGAAGTTACAGGGGTGTCAATAACGGAAAACGACCCCGGGGGCGGCGTGTTGCCGGTAGGCAGAAATATTTCTGTCATAAGTCAAATCTAAATTTCAAATCTAATTCTGCTGTAAACCTGACGAGGAAAAGTCAGTTATCATTATAAAATTCTTTCAATAATCTTATTTAAATATGAGTATCATCAGATTTGATGTGCTATTGTTAATAGACAAGAGTTTTTTTGATATCTTACGACTTTATTAGTTGCAGGACTGATGCAGGAGAGCGTCTAAGTAGCTACTATTTCTGACGCCAATCAGAAGTGTGCAAACATTACTGTTTCTGTTTTTAAGGGTGTTGTAGTTAGTGAAGATATTGGAATAACTAGACAACATGGATGTGAAATAAAGTGTATTATACTAACTATCGTCACATTCATGTGGGTAGTCGTATTACTTACTACCAAGTAAACGTCTGGCTCGACTCATCATTTCTTGTATTAGTTAAAAATTTTGTTGTAGTAATAATTTCTTTTTTCCTTATAACCAGAAACAAGAAAATTTTAAATTTCTCAACGAGACGAGTTAGAAGTTAATTAACCTGGTGGAAAGTATTCCGGGAGCCTATAATAATCTGTTGCTAATTAAGATAATATACAATGCACCATATTATGCTCCTTATCTAGACATAAAATATTAACTCTCAATACTCCAGTAATTTCACTAATTACTACATCGTTCCAACCGGAACACGATCACTTTTGCACAGTACTGTTTGTCGGCAGAAACAGAAGCTGCTGCCTACTTAGACGGTTTCCGGCAAGAGAAACCCACCACCAGCAAGTTTTTCTTGAATTAATATTAGTATGTTAAAATGACCTGCACCTTAATGGACTACGCACAAAAAGGTGACGATTCGTCGCATTTCCGATAAACTTAGATATTTACGATGTAAGTCAATTGATATTTAATCAAAGTCTTTACTTATTGATAGTTAATGTGGAAATGTTTAATTATAAACACATGCGCAATATCTACCTTTAACAATTTTAATATAACCAACGAAATATGTAAATGGATGCGTAAAGTATTTAGTATGCATTTAACTTTTGTTTCATTGAAGTGCCCTAATAACGCAGGGCTACGTGGATTATGACAAAGAATTTGGCACACCTAACGTTCCTATTTGCTATCTTATCATGTTTACTGATGATAACATGATATCAACGGGCACACGATGTACTCACCACTCCAGTTGTCGGCTACAATAGTGAGGCACCTGTCGTTGTATAAAAAAAGGATCGATGAGATAACCCAAACGTATGACCTCAAATAATGTTGTGAAATCGGGATAGTGCTATAAACAATGGTTTTTAAGATCAAATTAGCTTTAATTGTTCTCTTAGCTATAAGTGCAAGTGTTATCGGACAAGATAGTATTAATAATACAGAAGATGGACTGGTTACCGATGTGGACAATAAAATAAAGGAAGCGGAAGGCGATGTTCAAGAAAGTGTACAGAAAGAAGAACCTTCAGTTGAAGTGATAGCAGAAGCGGATTCTTTACAAGTGCGAAATGGGAAATATCAAATGTTTGATAATACTATGGAAGACGCCGTACCTGATTTGACTGCTGTCGATTTCAACGGTAACGATGAACAAAATGAAAAACAGTTGTTGAGTCCACCCTCAACCGACATAACGAATACCGAATATGGTAAGTTTTAGATTTAAATTCAACCATGATGTATAATTGCCATGTATGTATTTTTATTGACCGTTGAATGAGTAGTAGCAACACTTGTTCTTCTGGTAAGCAACAATTAATAAACACCTCATTATTAAAGTGTTAATGACTTTGATTAATCTAGACTATATATTTTAGACAAGAGGTTAGGTAGAGAAGGATAAAAGGATAAGTTCATATATGTTCCCGTCTTTACTTTTTCTTGTAATGAATAATAACTTGGTGCTTTATTAAAAATTCTCAAGTGATATATCTATAGATAATTTTAAGTTAGTGTTAAAGTATTAATTTTAATGAAGCTAAAAAAAAAACTACATTTTTGTCGATGGTTTTCATAAATCAATATCAATCAATATCAGTTTTGACTGATATTACTTGATTCAATATGGCGGACAATTATAATCTACTTGTTTACGTCAGATTGTTGTAAAACTTAATTATCACAATTAATACTATGTAATTATAAGAAATCTGCTATTAAGTCAGTCATAATATTAAACCTTGTATACATTTTTTTTACTTTCTTAAAAGACATGTCTCAATATTAGTCTAATTTATTGATTAAACCATGAAGCCAATTCTCACTGTGACCATAGACAAAAACTGAAATTTCCTTTGTGTTAAGAAAATTATTACTATAGGAAGATATTTTTATAGAAAAGGCGACGAAAAGATATATAACGCTGTAAATACTACATATTACAGTAGTTAATAAATAACCGTTATTAATATAACAATATTAAATGTACTGGAGCTGTTATAATAATATGTTACTTTTAATTTCATTTATGTATTCAAGAGTTAACTCTTTCCTGTTTTTACGGCGATAATTAATTTGAGAAGATTGGAATCGCAGTTATGATATTGACACAAAATTGCTTTATTAGCATTACTAATTATTACCTAGATATCGTTTAGTACCATTAGCCTTCGTACTATTCAAATCGGAATATAGCAATGGTCTCTTTCTATCTATTGATTTGCCCAAACGATTAAGATCAGTCACTATATTATTTAGAGCATTATCTGTTATGCTATTAATATCCAAACTATATAAATTCTATGACGATGTAAAATAACTGAAACATCTTAGTGACTCATATGATATGACTCAATCTCAAAGCATACAAACGATTACTTATATTCATTGAGTAATATTAATTACTGTAGTTAGTTACTTATTATAACAAAAGGTACAATACTTCTTGCAGGACTCGTTTATCATTTTTTTATTAATCAACGATCAATATACCTTAATTATTTACAGCATAACATATGACTCAACGGTAGCAGTTTAGAATTCACCACTTAGTGGTAGGATTATGCATTGCAAAAGTAATGAGATTATAATGCTTAAGAAAACTTTAGTAATGTTAAATAGAACTATTGTTTAAGATGTTAAACCTTTTTATCGTATAATAATTGTATTAGCTACCACACCCTTCCAATTGTATGCAACCATTGCCCACGGGAGATCCGTAGCAGTACGCCAGTAAGGTAAAGGATCCGGTCCAAATCCTTGCAAGCAGATATTATATACACAACGAGATATATACGTCGATAATGAGATATACACAACGATAAGTTAATGTAACAGCAAATCCAATAAGTCTAAGTATATGTGAAGATAACTATTATTTTGAAAGACAGACTTTTTGGTGTTCCTCATCTTAATGATCACCAGCCACTGAATCCTTATTACTATTGTATCTTAATCTAAGTTTACTAAAAAACTAATTAGCTTCAAATTCAGTGAATATTAAATATTGCAATAACTTGTATATATGTGTCATAATAATTTGTTAAAGAAAATAGAGTTTCACACCTCTGGAGGGTAGTAAGTAAAATCTATATAGATGTTATCGACAGTAGTTACGTCGAATAGCAGATAAAGAACAAAAGTAATTTTTTGCTTTCAGTTTAAAGTATTAGTTTAATCAACATCAGCTGACAGGCGTCCACTGCTGGTCATAGCCTTGCCCCTAAAGTCTTATGATCTTCCTCCACACAAATCGAACCTGCGCTGGCTGCCATACTTTAATAATTTATATATTCATGCATTAATAAAATATACTTTATATATATATATATATATATCTTTTATCTCATATTAACAATGCCACCTTGATAAGAGCCTCGCCTATATTTATAACCTAATTAATTAAAAAACACCTTTACCGTTTAATACACGAGTAAAGAGTATGCACATTCGTAACTGGTGGGTTAAAGTAAACCCTACTGTTACCAATTAGGTGTGATAAGGGCATATCTTTACAGATAAAGCAGTATGCTTCGAAAAAATTTATAATAGTATAATTTAGAATGATTTCATCGCAGTATCATCATCATTGCGTTTTTAGGTCAACGGTTTAAGTTCTTATTAAACATTGTCGCATGTCTAAGTTGGTTTCTTATGATGAAAATTAAAAACAAAAACCGTATTAATGATATTTACAGTATATATTAATATAGTATTATTCATCTCAAACTAGTTTAGCCTAGAAAAATTTATCTTAGACATCGTTAGTTTGTAAAGGTTATAAAGGACAAAAGATAAATGATGTATCAAGGTTTATTCTGTTCATTATTCTAATGATACCAAAAACATTTAGTTCTATTAGTCATCATCATCATCAGGCAATAGACTTTCACTGCTGGACATAGACCTCCTCCAAACTTCCCCGCTTCGATTGGTCCTGTGCTACCTAGATCGCCGGGCGTCAGGGTTCGTCATTTGTAGTGGTTCATATGGGGGGATTGGGGCCATATTCCACCACGCTGGCCCAATGCGGGTTGGTAGAATCGATTCTCAGCCTTTTGGCTAAGATCAAAGTGTAGTTCCATTAGTATTGAAAACGTATTTTTAACCAAGCTAACATACTAATGAAAAGATTAAATCCTGAATGTTTTTACATGGTCATGTTATGTTCATATGTAAAATTCTTTTTTATTATTATAACGTATAGTTTTATATTTAAGATTCTATGTATAACAAATATTAAATTTTCTTTTTCACTCCTGCTATATATCGTCACTCTTTGAAAAATTTGTTGACAAAAATCGAACTAGGAGTTAAGTTCGAGTATAGTACATCATATCTATTAATATAATAACGTGTATCTATTTTGTTAATTATTACAAAAATATTTCCGCTTCTTCTTTTAATAAATGAAAACAGCATGAAAATAAGATAACTTTACAAATATAAAAATATACGTATATATAACATACCAGCTGTTCCCCTCCCGCTTTGCTGGCCGTAATATGAAATTACACGGCAACTTACTTTCTATAGTAACCGCATAAATGTTTATAAAAGTTAATTGGAAATAAAATGACAAAACATCTATGAAATGCAAAAAATAAATAGCTTATAACCATCCACAAATGTTTCCGCTTCCAGTGCTCATGTTCTGATGTCGATACGTTCACTGGTGTTCACGTGATTGGCGAACAAAAGAAACCCATTTTCATTATATACACTCATCACAATATTGTGATAGAGACAAGATATCTTTGGAAGCCTAAAGACTTGAAATTTAATAGGAATATTCTTTTTATCAAGTATACGTCAGCTCAGAATGGATTTTACGAAATATTAGTCCCAAAGGAGTTGTGGGCGTATTAATAACGGAAAGGGGCCCGGGCAGGGAGATGCCTTGTCTCCAGGCGAGAATATCTAAGTTTCTAATCTAATTTTATATTATGGCTAGCAAAGCCGGCGGGGAACAGCTTATATATTTAATATTAAAATCTTAGCCTTTTTCTTTTGAATAAGGCTGACAGATAGGAGTTAAAAACCCCACGAAAGTAAAGAAAAAAGAGTCTTGTTTTAGTAAACACTCAAATGTATTAAAAAACGGAGATAACTTCCCTGTCATTAAAAACAATAAAAATAGTCGCAACTTGAATATCTTTTCATAGCTTGTTAAACAATCTAACATGTTACAATGTACAATTAGATGTACCTGTTGTAACAAAGACAACATAGTATAAGGTGCGCTGACATCATTCGTACTGGGAATACTTCATATGTACGATATAAAACTGATAGCTGATAACGGTCGATAACCTTATCGGGGGCAAACTAGCGATATAGCTTGAAATCCTTAGCTTGTTATTACAATGAAAAAGCTGTCCTTGTAAAATAATACGAAACTTGTCAATTTTATTCTAATCTAGCTAGACTGTTTGCTTTTATTATATATATAAATGAGCCTTCATAATATTCTTACTATTCGGAATCGGGACCTTCTCTCACAAGATGTTACCCTGTGTCCACTAAAGCTGTCGTTCTTGGAACAAGTCGGTTTCCGTTTATTGCTTTCCTTTACCGTATTCTCAATTTTAATGGGGATTGAACAAGTGCCTCTTCAAAACTTACAAAAGTATCCACCCAGTTGTAGTCAGTTATAAGTTCTAGTCTAGGATGAATGTAATAAAGCACACATTTTACCATTGTCTTGTCATCGGAGTAGGTTTCAATAAGCTGTCGAGGCAAGTGTAGTCTGCGAAATCCTTTCTCTGGTTCCATTCGACGAAGTTAAGAGCGACTCAATGGTGGTAGGTCTCTGTTGCTGAGGCCGAGAAGAAATCGTGCTGTATATTTTAGCGCGCCTATACAGAGGTGAAAAGCGGAGGTTGTCCTATCCGTGATGGGATTGCTTGGTACAGCTAGCGCTGACAGGAGTCGCGGATGTGATGGAAAGCTTTTTTGTAGCCGCGCAGTAAAGCGGAAGAATATGGAAGATCGTGGAGGTTTTAGTCAGTGCAAGTTTGACATAACCTGTGTTTGCTCCCGCGTGAGCCGGATTACAAAGACATTTCCCCCTGTTAAAAAAAAGATTTCTGTTACTGGAAATCGTGAAGAATAATACCACCGAGACTACTTTTTCTACCACCAGATAGTAGTGTGCAAACTACGGTGTTCCGGTTTGTTGGGCGCTGTAGCTAGTGAAATTATTAGGGTAACGCGATTTACATCTTAAGTCTCAAGGCGAAGAGCCCAATGTGTTGCTGTGATACCATCTTAACTAGCGCCACGTTGTTATGAGTAATCGTGTCACTTACCATCAGGTGATCCGTTCGCTAGTCTTATCGCTTTGTAGAACAAAAAAGGTCATCATCGTAGCTCTTGCCTTACCCGATTAATTTCCTAAATGAAAAGGTCACAATTAACATTAGGATAAAATTCTACTCATTAGGTCAATAAAATAATATAATATAATACTTTGTACCATCAGCTCATATCGATGGTCGCGTTCTACCGTCCACCACCTATCAAAACAATGGACAGCCCTACGTCATCACACAACAACGGCTCACGCAGATACGATCCAACTTCCTGTACTGGTTCTACGATCAAGGCGGCAACGAGAACATTGGGGACTATCAGCGAGATATACACACGTCCACGCCACAGATACACAAGAACTTTAACTTCCAATTACCCTTTTTCGGGTTCAGATTTAATTACACTCGGGTGAGTAAACTACAATTTTGCAGATTATTATTCAAATATTTTTCTAACAATCTAGAAATATAAACAAGAACTGTAAAATTCTATAAGTTATTTTAAAGTAGAATATTTTTCTTTAAATTTACAGTTATCCATGAACGGCTACATATACTTCAGTGATCCTCCAGACCATTACACTTATCCTCTATCGTTTCCCGTCCGCGACTGGCCCAATGTTAACGACCCATCCTTCATCGGCATCTTCTTCAGCAAATGCCGCATTGGGAGCCAGAGACCCGAAGATCCCGACCAGAGAAGACCAGGAGTCTATTTCAGAATGGATCGTGATTTACAGGTAATGCTTCTGTTTACACACAAAAACGAATTAATTCTACTTGATATTTCTTCTCAATCGTTAAAGCCTTGAAGGGCTGGTCGTGATGATGTAGTATTTGTAGTGATCCGTTCTTCAGGCACTTCTACTTTTCTTAATTACTGCTTATTTCATGTTCGTGTAAAGGTACGTTTACTATCGCTCTGGCCTGATCGGTATTCTTATTCCTTGATATTTATGGAAAAGATTCTTTTCATCTTTTTGTTTAAAAATTTGCTCAATCTGCAAGTTTCAGTTAAACTTTAAGTATTATTTTTATCATGACTTCGATTATAGACTCGTACAGATCAGCTGGGCGTCGAAATGAGAGAGCGGCTCACTTGGGATATCCGCGAAGGTGTGATTGGATCCGAAACATTCTTCCCTAAACACGTAATAACGATAACGTGGAAGAACATGTCTTTCTCTGGCGGTATAGACAATTCTCTGTTTGTGGTATGTATTATTTAAAATGTATTAATTTTCTATATTTTAAATTTGATTTTGCCAGAGATACAATCATCTTTTCTCTTTGAAATTGTACTCATATTTACATACACTAGATATACACTATATATTTTGATTTAAATTTGGCTAATGCTTGACCACAAATTTATGTGGTGTTAAGTGACAATGAAGCCGTATACAGTAAAGCTAAAGCCAAAGCTGGAACACAGCAATGATGATGGGATGGTAAAATTTACAACATGAAATGATTTCGAAGAATATCTTGTCTTCTACCAAACTTTACAATATTTGGACAGGGATCGAAATAGCGATATCGGTGTTACCAGACAATGCTTTAACAGCTCCACCTTGGAGGCAGTTATAATAGAGTGTTAAGACATAAATAGAATAGTAATAAGAAGTTTTACAAGATTCAAACAAGACATTAAAAGTGGATATAAAATTAATATGTACATTGTTATTGATTATAGACAGGAAAATGGTTTTGAAACTAAATTTTAAATTACAGACAAATACATTCCAAATGGTGCTTGCTACGGATGAAGTATTCACATACGCTATCTTCAACTACCTTGAGATCAATTGGAGTTCCCACACTGAAGCCGGTGGCGATACCACCACAGGAGAAGGCGGAGTTCCAGCATACGTAAGATATATTATAGAAAAATACTATATTTACACCTATTGTAGAATCAAGTGAAAGTACTTGTGTCTGTGCTTAAGTTGTTTGAGGAGATTGGCATCCAACAGCCAAAATACACCTAATTTGATGTTGATAATTTTTTTTATATATTCATAGGTTTTATTTTGCTATAATTTTTTAAACATATTTTACATCTCGATTAGATTTTAAACTCTAGGTTAAAGTTTTAGGGTTGATAAGGCGTTCATAATGCTTCTGGTATAAGAGTGCCCATAAGCTACATTTACTGCTTCTGGCGAATAGTATTCTGTCTTGGTGGTATTAAAAGCTTTTGTTCCGTTTTAGATCGGTTTCAACGCTGGCAACGGTACAAGGAGCTACGAATATAAGCCGTATTCCCAAGCTTCTGTGCTTAGAGATCTTACCGGAAGGGGCTGGGCAAACGGTTTTCCTGGGAGACATATATTCAGAATCGATGAGAAAATACTTATGGGTACTTGCAATAAAGATATTGGTAAGTTTCTAAAGTTCAAAATTCGTCAAAATCTTGCATAACTTCAAATTGCTGTCGGGAGTATTACAATTTTTTTTCTTTTGTCAAGGTCGGGGTATATTAAAATTTCGGTTCTACTATAAAAATAAATCATGACGTGGATCTTTCGCATTTCAGATGGTGCAAATCTACCGCTAATGTTCGCACCGGAGAGCGGAAACATGCTCGGTGGTACAATTGTCAACATCACCGGCCCTTGCTTCAACCCTAACGACAGGATCACCTGCAGATTCGACACCGAGTCCGTAGTGGGCGTTGTGGTCGACGTCAATAGGGCTGTCTGCGTGCAGCCACGATTTTGGCACAACGGCTACGCGAGATTCGAAATTGCAATCAATAACGAACCATATAAATGGAAGGGCAAATACTTTGTTGGTAGGTTTGTTACATATACACAAAGTAAAACACTACATGTATATTAAATATTTTATTAGGTTTGAATTGAAACGTCAAATATCTTCGGAGAGTGTAATAGTCTCTAAATGAACACCGGTGTCTGTATAAATACATCAGTAGATAGTGACTATCTACCTCGATAAATAGTAAATAATAAAAATTAAGTAAATAAAAATTAAGTAATCCAAAACAAACTTTTTATACAGAAACCCCGGCAACGGCAACAGAAAAGATATTCTTCCCCGACAACGCTATTCACGAGCGCAGTCCGCGGGAAATCAGAATAACCTGGGACCGCTTCAATCTGACTACAAACCTTAACGTACAGCTACAGATTAGTCTATGGGGCTACAAAGAGATCACTATCAGACCTCAGCTGGAGTACATCGATATGATAGAAACAGGTGTTGCGAACACAGGGGAGTATATCATAAACCCGGCGACCTTCCGAAACAGAGACAACATCATGCACAATGACATGCAGTTTGGTTTCATACAAATTAATTTAACAATGCCCGAAGTGTTTAAAGGAGTTTCTATATCGCCGTGAGTATTTCTGTTAAGTAGTTGATACTAATATAACACAGACTTCATTTGACAGCAAGTTTATTTATATTTTTTGACAGTAACATTAGTTAATTTTATTTATTGGCCACTTTTTCATTTCATTTACAGTATATTATGGAGTCGACCGATCCCACTCGGCTGGTACTTCGACAAGCAATGGGAGAGGTTGCACGGTCAACGCTGGCCGATGTCCATGTGTAACAATTGGCTTAGAACGGACAGGTTCCTTAAAAATTTCGCTTCACAAGTATGGATCTGTCCCTGTACAATTGAGCATGCCCTACTGGATAAGGGGCGGTTCATGCCCGACTTGGATTGCGATAAGGATACAAATCCAACATGTAGATATCACTGGGGAGGAGTGCATTGTGTTAGAAGTGCTGCACCTAGGTAAGTCGAGAATCTGGACTGTCTTTGTTATGTAGTTATGATTCTTAAACTATACTTATTTTATTACGATCTGAAATTGAACATTTATATAAATTTTCGTTGTTGAATAACTTTACCTACAAAGAATATTAAATAGATGACCCCAATTTTTTATTAACTGTTTGATGTATATTTGATGTTAACTTTATAGAACTGATGTTATTTTGTTTATAACTTTTCATATAGATTTTATAAAAAATGTATGGTAATCATTGGTTTAATTTCAGTCCGGAAGGTTCAGGCCAACAGTGTTGCTATGATAAAAACGGTTTTCTCATGCTGTCGTATGATCAAATGTGGGGATCTCGACCTCAAAGATCACACGATTTTGGATTTACACCATATAATGAGGCCAATAAAGTAAGTACAAATAATTTTTTCTAAAAGTAGACGAAATTCTAAAAATAATGATTTCATTAGATCTAAGAAAACCAGTTTACAAAATTAAAGAAAAAACAACGATAGGCCTTATAATCCTTGATAAACTTATAGAGCGTCTAATGAAGTAGTAACAAACATATCTTAGTTCGACTATTGCCAAAATCCATCTCTTAGTACTATAGCTAAATACCTGATGAGTACTAATGAACGAAAAATAATGTAATAAGTTTTATAAACTAAAAAATGTTTTGACCACAGGTTCCATCTTTATCCCATTGGTTCCACGACATGATTCCATTCTACCAGTGCTGCATGTGGCAAGAAGAGCAAGCTGTAGGTTGTGAGACATTTAGGTAAGTTTATAAGAAGTAAGATGTAAAAATGTTAAAGGCATAATCAAACAGAGAATTTGAACATTTCCAAAATTCTACTAGCCCTTAAATTTTTAATCATGTATAATTATGTTTGTTTAATATAACATTTTTATTGTTAGATTTGAGCGGCGTCCATCACAAGATTGCGTAGCTTACCAGTCTCCTGGAGTAGCTGGAATATTTGGTGATCCACACATCATTACTTTCGATGACCTGCAATATACTTTCAATGGCAAAGGTAATATACTATTATTACGTTATTATAGTCTGATTTGCAGTTTATTTTTAATGTAATTTCCAAGAAAATATATTAGAAACAGTATTTTTGTTATTTAAAATATTAAATAATTTTTTTTTTTAATTTAATGGGACTAGAAAAATCTTCCGATATAAATAAAAACTACATCAAAAATTGTTTAGGTTATTTGGTATTTATGATGGCATGGACACAGGAAAACGCATTAATCTAATCTGATCTGATTCAGAGAATCAACACCAAACTGAAAGTGTCACTTAATTCGTCATATTTATGTTTCAGGAGAATATGTGCTGGTGCGTGTAGACCACCCGCAACTGAAACTAGACGTCCAGGGCAGGTTTGAACAAGTGGCCAGAAACATTTACGGTGCAGTGAACGCGACACATCTAACATCAGTCGTCGCAGCTTCTAACAATTCTGTCCCAATCGAGGTAAGGGTTTATCCTTCCAAGAAATTGTTCCGCTGAGATCCCGACTTTTTCAGAATTAAATTCTTTAGATACTAGCAAATTTTGCTGAAAGTTTATCTGAAAATTTTTTTTTCACTGGGATTCAAGTAGTGCAAGACCGTGTTTTGAGAAAAGACTTATTAGCAATGGTGGACGTCTATCGGTTAAAATAATGAGGGTTTTAGTATTTTGTAAAAACTTCGACAAAAAAATAAAAAGAAAATGATAAAATGAAAACGTTGCCAATACATAATAAATTTTAAGTTCTTATAGATTCGTAAAGTTTAGCAAATATTGATCTTTTGCGTAATTTATATTATCATTTTTAATATTTGACCTCCATACTTCGTTTCCCAGGTACGACTCCGACCGCAACACGCCCAATGGAGGTACAGGCTGGACGTTTTCGCTGACAACAAACGAATCTACTTCGACCGACCGTCTCTCAGAGTACAGTATTTCCCGGGTATGTTGTCAAAGCAAGTTTTTTTTTAAGTTATGCTTATAGATATGAATTTTTGAAAATTTATCTTGATATTATACCTTGTGTTAGTCTTACAATATAATCTATAGATTTACATATATTATTTAACGATAGTTCTAAAATAAATAACACAAGAAAGTTAAGCAAATTTACGGTTTCTAAGAATCATAATATTCATCACCTGATGATTGTTTCTCCTTATAGGAATCTACCAGCACCACCAATACATAACGTATATAAATAATGCAAATGGGTTCTGATTGTTTGCCAATCACGTGAAAACTAATGATGGTATCGATCGATATGGGAACGTAACCATTCGACGTATCCCACATTGGAGATTATTAGTATCTTCATTATATTTCTAAATAATTTCTTTATAAACATTTTAATTTTGTATTAATTATGCGGTTTTTATAGTAACGGTTGCTATAGAAAGTCATTTGCGATTGTAATAAATAATTTTATATTACAACCACGGCGACGGGGAACAGCTAGTGTCTTTATATAGCCATTGTTTACCTTACCTTATATCTTCCCCTTATTTTTTGTCTAGGAGTCACGGTGTATCAGCCCATGTACATCTTGAACCAATCTGAAATTGTGATCATGTTTTCATCTGGCGCCGGTATCGAAGTGGTCGAAAACAAAGGCTTTATGACGGCAAGGGTGTATTTACCTTGGAACTATATGGTGAGTATTTTTCTTTATATAATTGCAAAAATTAACCAAAAAACTTATTTTATTTGAATATAATACTTTTTATGTCTTGGAGAGGAAAGTCTTGGAGTGGAGGCTGCGTACAGGACGCAAAGGTTTTTTTTTTATTAACCTGTGTCACAAAATGCTAACGGTCGCACACCCGGGGACCAGAATGGCCGGTAACGGGGTAATATCGGACTCCTACCGACTAAAAAACGGTAAAGCTTCACACGGTATTCCAATCACTTCCGAAATAGTGCACGGAGGTCACGGGATAATATCGAGCAGTTCTCCCGCAACCCCCGATCCGCGTCCGGATCGAACAAGCTCGCCTCCGGGAGGGATGTGAGGCAGCCCTCCTGACAGAAAATCTATACGTGGCAACGCGTCGGAATATGCGAAGCGCCGCCAGATATACCCCGGGAAACTTCTCCCAGGGAGGCGCCAGCCCGACGGCCCATGTCGGTCGCGATGCCAGGTTCCTCTGCCTAAGGCGACAATTGGCGATCGTGCGCTCAGCCCCGCCCGTTAGCGGTGAGCTGTCAACGAGCTCCGACCGCGTCCTGCCTCTGCGGCGCCCGTTCTCTGAGACGTTCGGTCTCCCGTTTCTGCGTCATAACGAAGTCGCAGAATCGGGATACCGCATCCCATGACGCTTCGCTTTCGATCATGGCACGCACCACTGCCGGCAGCGAGAGGTACAGGACGCAAGGGTGTAGGATGCCTTTCTTTGAGATGGATCGACAACGTTATAAGAGCGGTCGGAAGTGGGTGGGCGCAAGAAGCTGAGAAACGTATCTGGTTGAAGACATTTGGGAAAGGTCTACATGCAGCAGTATATTGAGAAAGGCTGATGATGATCATGATGATTATTCACTTGGTTTAATCAGATGCCTTACCCTTACAAGCTTTTTTTATAAAAATCTAAATAGTACGATTTTTTTTCTTTTAATTACAGAATCAAACTCGTGGCTTATTCGGAAACTGGTCATTGGACTTAAACGATGACTTTATGCGTCCTGATGGTACGTTAGTCACCGTTGACATCAATAATTTCCAATCAGCTCATAGGGACTTCGCGCGGCATTGTAAGTATTGCTATATTAGTTTCATATTCACTTTTAGTTTTGTCACTAGTAAAATTTAACTTAATGGTAGTATTTTTGAAAATAACAAGTTTTTTAGTATGAAATATTTTTTGCTGGAAGTAATCTAGTACTGTCTAGGCCAGTGTTGTCCTACCTTTTTGTGCCATGCCCAACCTTAGCCTTGCTAAAATTCTTATGGCCCACCTAAGTAATATATATAATTTTTACGGTTGAACTCGTGTCGAGTCATTTTTCGAATTGCCCCTTTAACAATCAAATTGCCCCCTGTGGAGCTAGGCCCCATGATGGGAAACACTTTTCTAGCCTGAACCACTGCGGTGTCATTTCTACCTCCAAACACTAGTAGGCTAACATATATGTTTTTGTTGGCATCGTGACCAACAATTTTATTGAAGTGATGAGACTTAACATCTTCGAATACAAGATTAACCTATAGTATTAAGTATAGAGTTTTGTGTGTTACCTTTAGTAGTAGTGTTGTGTAAGCATCCGAACTAAAAATTTCTGTGCAAAGCAAAAATAGTAATACAGCACTTCTAAAAGTCATGTCTCTTTTCATTGAAAGTAAAATCTTGAATAAATCTTTTCAACATTAAACTATACTACTGTGGCATTATTACTACTATGTTCCGATTTGAAGAGCGCTGAAGCTAGTGTAGTTCTTGGGGTCACGAGACTCAACATTTTATACCTCAGGCGACGAGCGCATTGTGATGGCAGTATATATCATCGTAATACCTAGCGCTACGTTATAATGGGCATGCGTATCATTTACCATCAAGTAAACGTCCCGTTCTTCTCGTCGCTTAATTGAATAAAAAGAAACTTTTTTTTAAAAAACTTCATCATTAAATTTATTCAGTTCTAAGGGAAAACGTGAAAATATGTAGTTCCACAACTTCAAATTTATTTTCAATACCAATAATTTTCTTCCAGGGCAACTGACAGACCGGGAGCAGAGAGACATAGGTGTGGCGATGTTCGTCAGGGAATACGGCAGAACAGCGGCGTATTACAACGACAACCAGTTCGTCCCTAACTTCGTGCGGGAACCGGCGGACTTCCTGCCGGCAAATCGATCGCACGACGTGGCACGAGCGATAGAGTTATGCCAGGATTCGTACCAATGTCGGTACGACTACGGAATGACGTTGAACAGAGATATGGCTGAGTTCACGAAGAATTATCTGGCTTCGCTGGTGAGTAAATACCGTAATTAGAAGTGCAAATACTGAATCTGAAACGGTAAACAAAATAAAAATAAAATGGTGGATCGAAGATAACATGTTTATATTAAAAAGTAATAGAAGTACCTGGGGTAACATAATTAAGAACAGGTGGTCAATATGGGGTGACTACCCTGAACATTGAGAAACCGACTTAGAGAGAGAGATTAAAAACTAGTTATTTACAACCTACTTTTCTGGCCATAAACACCCCTGCAAATCCCTTTGGGAAGGAATTTTGTTAAATCCATTCTCAGCTGACCTAAAAATGGCAGTAGCAGTATCTCCCAAATTTTTAGTCTTCACTTCTGACAACTTCGGAAATCTCGTGATCAATCAATGATATTCATAATCGGTGATATTTCCTATAAATATATAGATTATTAAATAAAATTACAAATATCCCTTCCTTTTCTATTTGACTTAAAGGTACATTCGAGACTTTTACTGGTTGTTGGTTTTTTCTGCCGGAGACCGTAGGGGTAAATACCACCGCAGCGGTTGTTTTTGCCGCCAAACAGTACTGATCAAACTTATCGTGTTCCGGTTTGAAGGGCGCTGTAACTAGTGTAAATACTCGGTAATGAGACTCATCATCTTATTCCCAGGCGATGAGCTCAATGAGGTGCAGTATTTTGGTATATGAATATTAGGGTGTATCACTCACCATCAGGCGAACGTCCCTCTCGTCTTGCTGGTTAATAGAATAAAAAAAAAGACTTTAGACATCATCACCAATTATAATTACATTTTCCTATAATAATCACAACACACGTAGATTGTGTTTTTTTTGCGTTAAAGTCCTTATTCCATGCAATACCAAACAATGAGTCATTGGTGAAGGTCGCAATAACATTATGTAAACTTAGGTTCACGAAGGTCGTCACCAACTGCGTCTCAAGTTCTTAACCATTCACAGAAACAATTCTTTTTAAAACAATATTTAATTTTTAATTAAAACCAGCGAAATATAATGAGCAATAAATTAAAGATAAGTAGATTTAGCTACATTAGATATTTAATCTGTGCTAGGTCTCTGTTGCGGATCCCGTCTAGATAAGTACTATCGCAGCGTCTATTTCTGCCGTTCTAATAGTATTGTGCAAACATTACTGTGTTTCGGTTTGAAGGGCGCAGTAGCTAGTTTAATTACTGGGGTAATGAAACTGGTAGTATATTGATACATATCGCACCACATAGCGGTAATTATTAGGATGATTCCTAACTACTGTCACGTTGTTATTGGCAGACGTATCACTTACCATCAGATGAACGTCCTCTCAACTCGTCGCTTAATTACATAAAAAACAATAAGGTTATTTTTTTCATTACGAACTTTAACTATAATGTTCATTCATTCACTTCACATTTTAATTCATTAATTTGTATATAAAAAAATGTATGTTTTTATTAAATAAGTATCAAGTAGCTTTTATTATAAAGAAGTAATCGTTATGCCTACTCAATAGATTTTTTGTACTTTTATACTTCAATTGATTTTTTTAAATAAATATTACCTTCTATAAAATATACAGTTACTTGTACGTGGGAACACATTGTTTTTTTGTTTTTAATTTTTAGGCGTTAATAAGTAAATAATTGATTATTATATGAAATTACAAAGTTAATACCTGAACATGATCTAATTAAAAATTACTTAGTCGGAACGGATTTCCGAGTTGCAGTACTTTTTTGTATTTTAATTATGCTATAAAACAAGTAAAAAAAAATATTATCTAAACTACCATAAGAAACGTTTTCTTAAAACCTTAAATAACGGCATTATGATTTTATCGAAATTCCTCAAGAATAACAGCCCAATTAAAAATGTTTTTCTGTACGATATGGGATTTCCTTCCGTTAAAAATTTTCACACACTACTCGTGTCTATGGAGGCCATTTTAAGGGTTTGAATGTATGATATTAAGGTAAAATTTTAAATTAAATTGTCATACAACATCCGTTTTTATCCGGCGTGTCATTTGACCATTGTTCTGGTAATTATAATGCATTAACCAAGGCCTCCTCCATCATGGGATAAGCTGAGAATACTTCGCAGTTGCATCTCAATTGTCGTCGAGTTACATACAATTTAACTTTTATTTTTGATAATAAATATTTACAACTAATATAAATTTGTTGGCTCCGTGAAAATATATTTTTCTATTATCTAAAGACAAACATCAAAGAGCAAAACGCCCGGCGTGTTATCAGCTGCGGAATTTTGGAAACACCTCGTTTTGGCAGAAAGAGTAACTTCTTCTTCACACCTGGAACTAGGGTAAGTGGTTTATTTTAATGTTACTATGCTATTTAATACTTTGTTTAAATAAAACTTTTTAAATATGAATCAGAACAAATTATACAATTCGAATCTTATACAATTCTATAACATATATTATAAAAGGGAATAGGTGTTAACAATTAAGATAGTGACTGCATCATCATCATCAGCCGATAGACCTCCCCAAAGATCTCCACATCGACCGGTCACGTGTGATAGATAATGACTTATAATCCTTTTATACATATATTTCCTTACTAAAACGGAACTCACATATTCACAGGTAAATTTTGAATGTAACCAAGATTTTATCCTGATTGGTGACAAACGACGTGTCTGTGAAGATAACGGCCGATGGAACCTGCCGGATTACGGCTACACGGAGTGTCTACGTGAGTATCACTATAAAATGTTTTCTCCCATTGTTATATATTTTCCTTTAAATCTAATTTGATAATCAACCGTTGTATATATTAAAAGATTATTTTAATCTTGAATATTTCGCATCCAGGTAACCAAGAATACTCGCAACGCGCTCTATTCTTAACTTGGGGTATCATCGTGGCAGTTATTCTACCACTGGGCCTCCTTATTTGCCTCCTTTGGTTCTGGTGTTGCTACAAACCAAAATCCGAAGGCAAAGAGGGATTCCGTTTCGAGAACATTCCGCGATCGAAATCCGCCTCTCGTCTTAACTTAAGATCAACTTCAATGGGAAACATCACAGATACAATGAAATCGTCTACTATGCCAGACACTCCAACCGAAGAAAAACCTATCAAGGAAAATATTACCAGATCAGCCCCTCCTCCACCCACTGATGGAGAAAGTTCAGGTTTAGGATATACTGACTCAAACAAAAGTGATTCAGGGAAGTCCGATAAATCGTCTTTACCTAAGAAACGTCGTGCTTACGACAAATCGTACCGAACCCATGAACCCTTACCCAACGCACCCGATGTTGAATTCCCCGAAAAACTTTGGGATTTATCCGAAGAAGATTTACTTTCTATAACATCTCCTTCAGATTCCGAATCTAACCGTGAATCTACTCTTACTCGTCCCGCTAAAGACATCGAGTACGTCAGTAAACCTCGGCAAACGGGACGTCACGCCCTCCCCAGTGATTCTGGTTACTCCACCAAAGACGGCTCCGAAGATCCTTATGCGCCTAAATACAGGGACCAATACAGTCCTATACCTTCACAGTACTCTCCTACTTACTCTGAAATCTATTCGCCTCCTATTAGTCCCACCTCAGACATCAGCCCGAGAAATACTTACAATAACCCTGGGCTACCTGAAGCACCAAAAAGTGCACCGCCTACCGAAATCAAAACTTTCACAATGCCTCCCCAAAGAGGAAAGTCAGTAGAAACACTTATAGATCCACCAGTCGCAGAGGCACCCACATTTAGCAGTCGATCGACTATGGTATAATTTGTCTCATATCTTTTATTTGTTTCACAGTTTGCGTATCCCACCATTAATTGCAACAATTTGACATATTCTTGCAATTTCGACAAGCTTAATAGTTAGTCATTAATAGAAAAGTATCTGTGACATTTTCCCATTGTTGTTATAGGTTTAGGTTTTGTAATGTTAATAGACTTTTTAATTATAAACAATTCAATGTAAATTATGAAATAAAGATTGTATATGTACAACTGATTAATCACAACGAGAGGAAATTTCTGTTCCGAAGCTTAGTAGAATGGCTGCCCTATGATTTTCATGTATCATTTGGTTTTGAAAGCGTAAGAAAGCAAGAAATAATGTGGACTCATTTCGGTGGAATAGAAATTTTCTCTATCGTGATGCGTTTTCTTTTTAAATCTAAATTGAGGTTATTACTTGCTTTCTTATCGGTTTGCTTATAAAAATAGGGTCACAATATTAAAAGTGAGTATCAAAATTTTTATTGTAAAAAAACTCGTATTTACCAATTACTACTACTTGTAATTTATTCAATGAACCTATTTTGCTTCACCTCTAAGGCACAGCGACTTCCTGCTTGCCCAGACGTGTGATTCGACTCCGAAGCCATATATTGTTGTTGTGCAGTATGGTTGGTAGTAAAGTTTTTCTGGCAACCTACCATATCCATATTGTAAATATGCAGCCATAATACCATTGCTGTGTTCCGGCTGTCTGTGTATAAAAACCAAAGTATTTTAGACGACCCTGCTTCCACTTCCACCGTATGAAGTTGAGGACATATGTATGCCTTTTTTTATTAAAAAAATAAAAATTTTGGTAATTATTATAAATTGTATAATTTTACAATACAGGCCGACAAGAATATTCAGCGCGGACGCTCGGAGCAACATGGGGCATTATCAGTGCTGTCATGGTACCAATAGTGATTCTACTCATTTGCGTGGGCTGGCGCATTCTTAAAAGAAGAAAAGAGGAAGATAAAGATGACAATGACTATCCTGATATTAAGTACGAAATCACTTCTTTTTTTAATATTTGTTCTTAAATGTTTACTGTACAAGATAGTAAATTATTCAAATATTCTATTACTCCTTTATGATAATAAGAAAACCGTATCAGGTTAAATAAATACATATAAACATTCTTAATAATTGAGTAAAAATACTTGTACATCTTTTTATTCAAACTCGCGCATTTCGTATATATAAAATGAAACTCCTTAGACAATTAATATTTTTTAAAAATTAATGCAATTGTGAAATTCTTCTTTTCTGCCTTATTGATATAGTAATGAAAATAATCCTTTATGAATTAATATCAATATTATCTAACATATTTCAGAACTAGATCTCTTGATCCAGATGACTCGTTCAAGGTGAACTCGGACGACGAGAGCATTCCTTACAAAAAAGACACCACGGAAGATAGCCCTGAACCCACAGAACCCCTCAAAGTCGCGGAAAATGATAACGAACAACCAAGTTTTTCTTACCCCCAGCCATACCAGGCGCAACCGCAGCTCCAATCTCAACCATCGGACCAAAATCGGCAATGGGCCGGTGAAACAGAAATTAATTGAACCTTCCTAAGTTTATTAGCGCTAATATATTAAAATATTAATATTTTCATGTAATAACTGAAACCTACAATTTTATGTACAATGTTTGACACATCTTTTCATTTATTTCATTCTTATTGAAACCTTTTTTAACGAATTTAATTATTTTTTTATGTATGTTTTTACTAGTTTAAAGTATATTCTTTACAATAATAACAATAGTTAACTATAATAAAAAATATGTTTAACGATCCCACCTTTTAAATCAAATTGTTTTGTGTTCGGTATACTATTTTTTCCGCATTTTACTATGATTTCTATACAAAGTACGATAATTACAAACAAATAGGATGTAATTTTGTAATAAATCATGACACCGGAAAAGTTTTTAGTCATTTGTCGATACAATTTAAAAATGCCATTTTTTTAAAGTTAGTGTACAATGTTTAGATAATAAGATATAGAGTATAACCGAAAAACTAGGTATTAATAATAAATTTGATGATAATTTTGTCTTATTACATATATTGTAGTTTTAAAGGTGTTTCTTTTTTTAATAAATAGTACTGACCTAATGTTCAATCTTTTATTTATAAACAAATCAAGACGTTTTCAAAGCATTACATTTGACCAATTTTGATAAATGCTAAGAATTTGATAAGGCTTAGACCTATACATAACTAGTTTGGCCATAAATACTCTTACATAAATTTTTATTTTTCAACTTTTTAATTATTTTGAATTTGGAACAGGTATATTACCTTAAATTATGTTTATATTTCGCTAAAATGAGATTAAATAATTATATATTTATATTTCGGTCTCATATTGAGGGTAGGCCTGTGCTGCAGCAATGGGTACGTAAACTGACTGTTATAGAATAGAATAGATATTATTTTAAAAACTTATTTCGATTTTGCGCCATTTCACATATTTTTTAGTGTTCATTATCAAATTACAATATGGAATGGGGTGTTAGAGAAATTAGAATTGCAGTGATGGCGTTCAAAAAGGTGCCGTCGGTCATATTCCAGACATTTCAAAAACTAGGTGTCAGCCATATGTTCGTATATCGAACCATCAACAGATACAACAATACTTCCTCTATCGAAGACTAGAAAAGTTCAGGGCGGCCACGTACTGTTAGAACTACAAAGGCTGTTAATGCTGTTAAAGCTAGAATTCGTCGAAACCCCATTAGGAAGCAAAAAACCTTATCACGAGTAATGAAGGTTCTCGCTAGGACTCTGTCGCGTATTATAAAATAAGACCTGAAGCTCGGTGCTGGGTGCTTATCGTCGATATATAGGACATGCCCTAAATCAATATTTGCAATTAAAGAGAGTGGATCGATCAAATCGCCTACTGTCGCGATACACAGATAAAAATACAGATATATTCTCTGCACAACTTAAACTTAAGTACAGATATTATTAAAGTTCTTAAAACGGGTTTTAAAGACATAAAATTTTAACAGAAGGCTTACTTCTGACTAGGTGTGTTTTATTAGATGAATTTTGCAATTTTTTTATAGACTCAATATATTGTTCATAGACAAATATGTACTTGAACCTGGAATCCAAAGCAAAAAATCGTTATCAATATAAATGAAAATGACATTGACAATATTAGCATTTTTTAAAGTTGTTTCGTATTATTTAGAAGAAAATAGTTTTTAAAATGTTTACTCCATAAATTATTAATACAGTACCATAATTTTCCAAACAATCCAAAAGTAACCACAACAATAATACCTCTATGCAAAGTCTACGTTTTTACACAAAGCAACTGTGGTAACATTTAATTGAGAATTTCACTATTACACGTAACTTATTTGTTATTAAACAAATATTTTTTATATTACGCATATGATTTGATTTATTCTACAAATCCTGTACTGTGCCTTGTAAAACTTTTAACTACATTATAATGTCCGAGTAGTCTTTTAAACAATGAATTACTTTTGCATTCTTGCGTTAAGAATGTATTATTTATCGTTTTAATATCCTCCAGTATATAGTTATAAGACCTAAAAATGTATATTAAAGTAAAATATTTTACAATAATATTAACATAAACATATTTAAATAAATGGTCATGAGGAATACTATTTACTATTTAAAATAATAATATACCAAGTTACTTCATTAATTTGTCACAATATCAATGTTAATTTGAATCAAACATTTAAACAATTATTGACACCTTAATACAGTGTTATCATAAAATCTCTACATCATATGATATTAATGCAATTATACAATTGAAAAATTTATAAAAATTTGCAGTGGTATATTTAATGCATAGATACTGTATTTTATTTTATTATTATTTTCTTTACAGTGTTGTAATCTTATAAATATATGATATTTATATTAATCATGCATCCAACATGATGTATTTATCTACAATGAAGTTGTGAAAATGAATATAAGGTCAAAAAATGTCCTGTCCTGCTTATTCTTTCGACCCTGGCTAGGAGTTCCACTGGGAATATGGATTGCAGTTTCTGTTGTCTATTACTGGTGGCTAATATCTAGGATCAATGTTTTAGAAACTCAAAATGAGGCCTTTAAGTCACAATTGAAACTATCTCAGAATGTTATGAAACAAATTACTGTTGCATCAGATACCACATACCATATACCTGAAGTAAGTTATTAATTCTAAAACTGATAAAGAACATGATTATTGGTTCAACATGATTTCAGTTTATTGATATTTATGGCTAAATATAGACCTCTTCAAAGGAGGCATTTGATGTAGCCAGTCAAAAATTATACTGTCTAAATCAAGCATTTACTCTAAAAACTATCATTTGGCATGTTTTAATTTGATCATTTTAATAAAATCTTGAACCATTTTTTTATTTACAGATTCCAGATGCTGTTGGTACTATATGCGAAACAATACATATAGCTTTAGTATGCATGGGGAAATGCACTAGAATTATAATGCCCATGTTGAAGTCACTACTTCAACATCGTCAGAATCCAATACGTTTCCATTTCATTGTAGATTCAGCTGCACAGCAGACTATTACTAAATTATTTGATACATGGGATTTGCCTGATGGTGAGTAAAGGTTTAAACGATACTTATGTAGTACTTCATATTATATGTTTTTTGACCTTTTCTTTCTGCAATCATGGATAAAGGGATTTAATTGCCTGTAACTCCTTCGACAAGGAGTACCTGCTGTATTTTAGACAATATACACCTTCACTTCCTTGTTTCATATTAATTTCACTAAGAGGTGTTAAATAGTTTTAAACTTGTTTTTCAGTAAAATACACATGCTACAATGCACAGCAACGCCTTTCAGAAGTGAGGTGGATACCTAACAGTCATTATTCTGGTGTCTATGCATTAGTCAAATTGCTCTTTCCAGATATTTTACCGAAATCTTTGCAGCAAGTCATTGTACTGGATTCAGATTTAACATTTCTTTGTGATGTTGCTGAGTTATGGAACATTTTTAGGAACATGAGTGATGACCAGGTAGGTTATATAAAAATAGAATTCACCTTAATCCTATAAAATACATTTTTTAATCTACAATGGGAAAATATTTGACCTTAGTTCCACCTGATATTATAAGAGAATGAGGTGAAAGATGGTGAAGATTCCTCGCTTTGAATATTCTGGCTCTTAGATGTATGTTGACAGTTGCGACACATTAATACTGTTATGGCTGCAATTTTAACATGTCAGGATGGTAACTATTCAGGTGGGAAAACCCTACCATCCACCTAAGATTCAGAACATGTAGCTTTGAAAGTGGACCTGAAACCTTGGTGTTATCAGCTGAGCTACTATCTCTGAGGCAGTTAGTTTTTTATCATGTTTTGTACAAGGTGGAGTAAAGTCCAAATAATTAATACTTAAACCTAAACGATAGGAAGTTTAATAGTAATTATGCTACTGCACATACAGCTATACATTTTCTTTACATGATTAATTTCTTTATAGTATTCTTATTTTAGATGTTGGGTTTAGTGGAAAATGAGAGTAACTGGTATTTTGATACGGCTAAACGCTGGCCAGCTCTAGGCAGAGGTTATAACACCGGTGTAATGTTGTTAGATTTAACAAAAATCCGCACCAACATTGACTGGACTGCACTATGGCACAGTGCCATTAATGAAAACATAGAGAGATTGAAGCAGACCACACTTGCTGATCAAGATGTTATAAATGCTATTATAAAGAGCAATCCTTCGTTTGTTTATAATATGAGCTGTCAATACAATGTACAAATGTCAACGAAAACTCTTGCCAAAGGATGTTATGGAGAAGATATAAATAATGTTAAGGTGAGTTACTCATAGTGAATTTCGCAGAGGACAATCAGGTGTAGGTGGTATCAGAAAGCCACAATGGAAATCGAATCGAGTTTTTATGCTCAGCAGTGAAAAACAATATGTTGAAATGATAATTATAATGTAGCAATACTGTAATACTGCAGAACAAATAGGAGGGCTGTATAATGTGTGATGAACAAAGGATGAAGACACCAGTACCGATTACACTCCACTAGTCCTTAAGGCCTTAGTAGCTAACCAAAGATCTCCATTTATAACTCATTGTGACATGACAGTTGTAAGAACTAATAATAAGTGAATTTTTTAGATAATCCATTGGAACTCCCCAAGTAAATACAACATAAGGACAAGGGATTCAGATTATTTTAAGAATATACACCAATCATATGTTAACCTCGATGGTAACTTGCTTAGGGAAAAGCTTCACAGATGTTCACAAACAGAACTTGTAACATACAAAGTAAGTGAATACTTGCAGTCTTTATCATAGCTTGTACCAAGACACTAATGACTCTTATTTACTCCCAGTAATAAGGAGTCAGCTTTCTTAATGCCGTTCTTAGTCACCAGGAAATAAGCTTTTTGTGGTAACCTTTGCCAAGGTTTTTTCTTTGATGTCTTCTGGATTATGTGGCCTGTGTGGTTGACACTTGATTGACAACAAATGAGTATCAATGCAGTGTTTTTTTAAGTATCATCATTTGTGTGAAGGTCTTTTTTCCATTTGGTCCAGTTTGAAGAGTGCAGTAGCTAAAGAGCTACTTTAGAATTAAAATTTTGTCTATGAATTATTTCAAATTCTATCAAGAACGCGTCGAACGCAATGCGGTGTAAATATCTTAACCGGCACCTACTTATGAGCAAGCTGTTAGTTTTACAATATGTGGGTGGAAGCTTTAAAAAGATACTACTGTCATGCAAATTTTTTTTTATTGGATGAAACGAGCAAGACTTTCACCTGATGAGAAGTAATACGTTTGCCCATACCTATGTAACGCTAGTTAAGATGATGCACCACATTGCGCTCGTCGCCTTGAGACATAAGATGTTAAATCTCGTTACCCCAGTAATTCTTCATAACACATCATAATACATGATTAAGAATCAAATTAGAGACCTCTGTGCAACAAAGATTTAGATGATTATGTTGATGATCATGATTAAGAATCAAATTAAAGACCTCTGTGCAACAAAGCAAGCGTTTTAACCTTGCACCATGGAGCCAGTTGTTTTATTAAGAAATTTGTAATACAAAAAAAGCCCTGCTCTACAGTTCTTTCAGCTAAACTATGTAACATTCAAACTTCTTAGATGAGCCACTCCGACCTATGTCTAAGTTTCCGTGCGGCACAGCGCGTCAAGTTACGCACACATTTGTACTACATGGAGTACTCTTATACGGACATAGACAATTTCGATGTCACACTTGTCTTGCAGTTGTCTATGGACCGCCTACAGTTCCTTGAGAGATTAGTTAAGTATTGGGAAGGTTAGTAGCAAGCGATATTGTATATTTTAGACTAAACAATAATACATTGCGTATACTGTCATCTGATGCGCATCTCAACAAGCTGATGCTTATTTTTTTTTATTTACGTGTGTAACAAAATGCTAACGGAATGCACACCCCGAAACAAAAAAGGGCTGGCAACGGGGTAGTATCGGCCTCCAACCGACTACATAGGTTCACACGGTATTCCAATCACTTCCGACAGTATACACAAGGGTCACGGGATAACATCGAGCAGTTCTTCCGCAACCCCCGATCGGCACCCGGATCAAACGAACCCGCCTCGTGATGCTTGTTATT
>JARDWD010000246.1:0-34904 GCA_029034505.1 Ornithoptera priamus | reverse complement strand
ACTTAAATTCTATTGAAATATTCTCTCCACATATATACACTTGTGGAAATTGCAACCGTAGGATCTGTTACAATCTGAAGGGTGCTATATCTAATTAATTACTAACCTAATCAAATTGAAGAAAACAAAGACGTTATATGATGTTGGGAAGATATCCGATTACCAATTTTAGGGTGAAGATCATAGTCTTAGTATTATTGAGACATTTAATAGATTCTTTGGACCACGAACTCACTGATGAAAGATCCAAGCCAACCTCACCTGCTCGTGGCGTACCCTGATAATCAATACACGAAGCTCTGGCTTCCACCAACCCGCATTAGGCTAGCGTGGTGGGAAATGGCCCATGTCCCTCCATATGAACCCCTACATACGACAACCCCTATTGCCCAGCGGTACCGATCTCTGGGGGAGGCCTAAGTACAGCAGTGGACGTCGACAGAGATGATGAACCAAAAGGACGAGCAGAAAATAGTTACCGATCCTTTCGCAAAGTTTGCCAGACTGTCGTCCTGGCCTGCAAGAATGTACGGGCTCCAGGGTTGGACCTAATTACCCGGGTCTATCACTCAGCGAGTCACGCTCACTGCTCCTTAATCGAGAAGTTACCTTCACAGCTAAATGACGCACGATAGTTCACTAACCTAGGATAATATTTACGACCTTATTTATTGATCATATAGATTGAACAGGTTTTGCATGGAGAAGATCCAGCAGGCTGTACCCCTCAGTCTGCTGACTTCTGCAGCAATTTTTCAAGCAGAAATTGGTAAATCTCGTCACTCCAATAATCGCACGGTCCGCAGCCTCATCTAACCGGATACAGTAATGTTTGCCGACGGGAGTGTGCAAACATTACTGTATAAGTACTGCCGTCCAACTTTCATACGTCTGAATATTTAATGGTTTCTTTATATAAATAATTTATTACCTAATTTGCGATGTTTGTCTAGATCTAGATAATAAAAAATTAAGCTCAAAAGAAACGGAAATAATATGTTTCTACTAAGAAGTGTATGCATAATTCAGTTCTCATTAAAAACGAAATAATTTTCTGAATAAATATTATTTTATGCAGAAAATAAGATTTTGGGTTAATAAACAAGTCGATGTCAAGATCTCTGGAAGTGGCTTATGTCCAGCAGTGACTTCTATAGGCTGATGATGATGAAATTTATTTATTTTGAAGGTACATCGTACGAGATATGAAACGGTTGTTCCTTAAGGTCACTGAAAGAAAAAGACCCTATACTTTTGTTCATCATCAACCTATGGAGTCCACTGCTGGACATAGGCCTTCCTCAAAGATCGCCACATACAGTCGACATGGCCTCCAGTACCGCTGGGCACTAGGCGCTGTCGTATGTAGGCGGTCGTACATGGGGTATTTGGGACGTTTACCACCACGCTGCCCCAATGAGGGTTGGCAGTAGCCAGAGCCTCGTTTTTTGATTAGTAGGGTACATCAAGCAGATGAGGTCGGCTTGGGTCCCGTGAGTTGGGCGAAAGCGTTTCCTTTTGTTATCAGTAGGGAAATCTATAAATACCGGACTTGTTAAAGAAAGACAGGGTAATGTAGCATCTGTGCCCCCTGGAAGCCCCTCAGCAGTCATCGTCGATGCTTTACATGGTGTTTGGGATCTCCCACGGAACGTACCAGTACCTCGTTGTACTCTGCTATGACAAATATGTCATCAGCTCGTATTTGTTCTTGACCCCGGCACGCTTATTAAACAATGAGGTCCCACACGTATAAAACTTACAAACTTAAAGATACCTTTACTAGTCTTCTACGAAAGACCTTACCTTAGTCCTATTCTTCAAAAAAAGAAAAGATCTGAAGAATATTCTGATGGTCTGCTCTTGAGTTTCGGATCAGTAAGACTAGGAATAATGTAAGCCCTGACTGTCGTAGAAGGCGGATTAAAAGGATCTTCAAGTTCATGAAGGAAAACTCAATGTGGAGGATAATGACGACGTAGTCTCATGTTTGTTGTAGAAAAGGGAGGGTGCTGGGATAGTTATGAGTTTCCCGGGGATGTGTTTAAGTGTAGTGAAGGGAGGCACTGGTGCCTTCCGTAGTACATTCCCGAAGCCCCCACAACTCATTATGATTGATATGCGAAATGTTTTAGTATGTTTAAATGGCATATATTTCACCCCCTCCCCACCCTAGAATCATCTTTAGAAAATTTCCTTGTCGATTCCAAATATAAGAATAACACACAACACCACATTGCACTCGTCGCCTTGAGACATTACACTACTAGCTACGACGCCTTTCATATCGGAACACAGTAATGTGTTGGTGGGGTACATGAGGGATGTAGTAGATCGACTACCATAAGTATACAGGGTCGTATAGAACCTAGATGTCTTTTAGTAACATTACTAAATGACGTCAGCTCGGCGATATACTATGCTGTCTTCCAGATCTATGCAGCTATCATCCGCAGTCAGAATTATATGGAAACGCATGCGTAAGTCAAATTAACGGATATGCTGCAGTGTATCAAAGCGAGTATAACAGGTTCAAATACGTTACCGTGTAAATTTCCTCCAACGAATAACGACACTCAAATACCAGTGATATGCTAATTATTCTATACTTATATTATCAGTAGCTTAATGTTAATGGATACCATCTGATATGTATGCCACAGCGCCTGTTTCCGCCGCCAAATGGTTGTGTGAAAACATAGTCGTGTTCCGGTTTGAAGGGTGCTGTAACTAGTTTAATTACTGGGGTAATGAGATTCGATATCTTACGTCTCAAGCGACGAGCGCAATATGGAGCAGTGTATATCATCCTAACTAGCGCCATGTTGTAACGGGAAGGGGTATCACTTATTCTCCGGTGAACATCCCGTCGCGTAATAAAAAAAAAGGTTTAAGTTAAATTGATCTTACGAAATTATAGTTTTAATTAATTAAGAGAAAAAATTAGTTTTTTAGATACTAATAGATGATGAAATTGATCAATAAATAGAAAAAATTCAATTTTATTAAATGTACATAAAAACTGTTAATAAATAAATAAACAGTTTTTTTCATGTTCCCTATGTTGGAACAAGGACCCCCCTCTCCCTACTCCCGAACTTTAAATATTTAATGTATAACTTAATGAACAACTATTCAGTGATCATATTTAAAGGTTACGTAAAAGTTGTACGGGGAAGCGGTTAAAAGGAAACAAACGAAAAACTTACCCTTTCAGTTTCGATAAATACACATCGCACAGTAAAGTAAAAAAAAAAAAAATTAGTTCGCAAAGTGGCAAGGATCCGGTTATCCCCCGACCCTCACCGCGCCGGTCCGGAGTATCACTTCACAGTTTCGCGTCAGTTTTTCTTTAACACTTCACCGCATTATCTTTTCACCACTATCGCGCAATTTGAGGGACGGGAGCCGTGCATCCCCCACCGCGTCGAAAGGTCCTCTGACCCCCACCCTCAAGCTTCAGCGGCGACTGTGCCGCGCATGCGCGAAGTGATATTCGCAGATGCAGTTATCAGAGTTGTCATTTCTTTTTAAGTTCCTATAGTATTTACTTTTTTCATCTAGATGGGCTATCACGAATCAGCTTCACATGGTGATCACTATGATGCCGTGGATGATGAAGCATGCTCGTCCAGAACTTTCCAGTTATCATATGTCGACTTACAACACAGCAGTGCTATATGACAGCAGATATACAATACTATATATAAACTATACCACCAACTTATCTTCACATGTGATGGAACCGAACCAGGAACCATCAAGTCAGAAGGCAGGTGAACGCCTGGCGGAATACAAACCTTTGGCATTCACCAACATCATCTCAAGCGGTGGACATCAATTCATTTCGGATTGGTGAAAAGTCTCTGTAGCTGGAGACTGTTTGGGGTGATACCGGAGCAGATGCTATTCCTGCTGAAATACAGTATGTAAACATTACCGTGTTCCTGTTTGAAGTGCGTTGTAGCTAGTGAATTTAATGGTGTATTAGGCATAATGAGCTGCTGTGTATTAGAACTAGCGCCACTTTGTTATGGGCAGGCACTTACCATCAGGCGAACATCCCCTTCTGAACATGGGTACTATATATATTAACTGTATGTGGGCAGGGCACATTGCTCGAAGGGCCGACGGCCGGTGGAACAGTAAGGTCCTCAACTGGTGCTCGCGTACCGGCAGACGAAGTGTTGTAAGGCCTCCCGGAAGGTGGACCGACTATCTGGTGAGAATCGTGGGAACCCACTAGATGCGAGCTATTGTTTAGATTAAAAAAAAGTTTGCTTTAAGTAAATACTTATTCATATGAGGAGCTTTGGGCCATTTCTTACAACGCTGGCCCAATGCGGGGTGGTCGGATCCAGAGCCTCATATCCCCCCATATAAATCCTTACAAACTACGTCCCCATTGCTCGGCACGTAGCCCAGGACCGATACATGTAAAGATCTTTGGAAGAAGCCTATCTCCATCAGTGGACATGTATCGGCTGATGATGAAATACTTATTTCTCCATATTAAATCCTCGTCTGGTCTACGTTACCTCAAAATATAGAAAACAAGTCCTGCATTTGTTATCCTGATAATTCATAATTCATCACAATTTTTACCCATTTCCCGTTGGTCCACATTGGTGACTGTATTTCATTAGTTCGTTCAAAATTAATGTTAATTACTAAAATGTCAAAGGATAATTAATTCGTTTCGTCATGTAAACATTTCACTTGGCACGATCTGGTCTCCTGTAAATGAAGAACACGTCCTTACATACTCTATAAAAATGTTATGCTATGGTTTATGTTATATGTCGCGTATCCTTTGTTGGAGGAATCCTATGTCCAGCAGTCGACGTCAATCGGCTTATGATGATGATGATCCTTCGTTGGAGGTCCTTAAATAAACAAAAAAAAAATCGCTTTTGTTTGTTACATTTAAGTCCTTGATTACAATACCAGAGACCTGCTGCTAGCCAAATTAGTAATAAACTTTGTATGATGGAAGGGTTCTTAAATGACTGCCGATCTAAATCTCTGCTGGATGCTGTAATTTTTTTTATACGACGAACCGATGAGAATAGCCATTGCTTCACCTGATGGTATCTGAGACGCCTGTCCATAACAACACGGCGCTATTTAGAATGGTATACACTATACCACGTAGCGCAATGTGGTGCGCTGCCGCCGTGAGATATAAAATATAAAGTCTCATTACCCTAGTAATTTCATTAGCTACAACTCGCTTCAAACCGGAACACAGTAATGTTTGCGCACTGCTGTTTAGTCTCCTTCCGTCTATAACAAGATTGTACTGTGTATTTCATCTTAACTTCCGCTATGTTATGAGTGGGTGCATCGCTCGACATCAGGGGAAGGTTGCGCTGTTGCCGGCTGCAGAACAGGTACTAAAGAAGACAATGATGAGCGTAATAACGGTAATCATGGAACATCGGTCGGATCAGAACTGTCAGCGGTTTCCCACGTTTCTCCCGTTGCAATCGATGCTCGTTGATCAGTTGAATCTGGCGCGCCGCAGCCGCCGCGCTCCAGCGGATCAGTAAACAAAGCGCGTCATATAATTTCAAACAGTTTAGGAGTCAGCATTTCAGCTGGCTGAAGTTCAGAAACCATTGTTTTGAGCGATCGCTCGCGTCGGAATGAGCGGAAGATTTTGCTCGTTGAATTGTTTCAGCGCTCGAAATATTATATTGCTGCCCGAGTTCAGATTAACTATTAAATATTCCGTCTGACGCTACCTTGAACAATTTGCTTTGAATGGTCCGCTTCGTCTATCCTCATGGGTCCATCTCGAAGCAGTTGGTAACAGAAATGTTCAAAATGCTCTTTCCTGATTAAAACTCCTTCATTAACTGTAGCGTTGTACAGAAATGACAGTCCCACGCTGATCGCCAACCTTCACTAGGTGGAGAGGCACTTCAAGAAGATCAAGCGCTGCAAATGAAGCAATGATGCTAACACATCCTTGCTCTTAGTAGTACACGTATTAGAAGGCATTTCTTGACGGTACGTGAAGCTGAAGCTGAAGAATACTGGCCGAAGGTCTCCTATACCGGAGACCGTCTAGGTAGGTACCACCAAAAAGCCTATTGCAGCCGACAAACAGTACTGCGCAAACATTACCGTAGTCCAGTTTGTAGGGCGCTGTAGCTAGTTTAATTACTAGGTTTACGATACACAACATCTTACGATTCAGATAACGACCGCAATGTGGTGCAGTGTATATTATATCATCGCCTAGTTGTTATGGGTAGGCGTATCACTTACCATAATGTTCCGTTCCGCAAATCTCATTGCTTCGTTATCAGCTGATAGACGTCCACTGATGGACATAGGCCACCCCCAAGAACTCCACATTGATCGATCGTACGCCGCCCGCATCCAGCAGCTTCCTGCAACCTTCTCCAGATCGTCGGACCACCTGGTGGGGGGCCTGCCAACACTACGTCTACCGGCATACGGTCGCCATTCGAGAACTTTACTGCCCCATCGGCTGTCAGTCCTTCGAGCGATTGCCACCCATCGCCACTTGAGGCTAGTAATCTTTTAGACTGTCGGTGACCTTAGCTCTCATTTCTGATTCGATAACGCAGGGAAACCCCGAGCATAGCCCTTTCCATTGCTCTCTGTGCGACTTGAAGCTTCGTCACCAGGCCCTCTGCAAGCGGCCACGTCTCGGTGCCATAACTCATCACTGGCAACAGGCACGAATTAAAAACCTTTGTCTCAATACTTAATTAAATAAAAAAAAATCTTTCAGTTTCTTAGAGTCGGTTAAAAAGAGTAATGGAGTTATATAGTATGTGTTAACCGGGGAATTGTCCTTTTAAGATATAACGGACGCGAGGTCCTCCACAAGGACGTGTCAGCAGGTCGCGCCCGGAGAACGTACGGAACTATACGTTCCACTCGTTCCAGGGCGCAGCGTATATTTTAAGGACGTACTTATGTCCTTGCCGTACTCGCTATTGTTTCCGTTTCAAATATTTACACGGTTAACAGGTTAAAGTTCGATCCGTAACTTGAACAAGTTCGTCGACGTTCATCAAGCCGCATTGGGTTAAGTCCCCCCATATAATCCCCTACAAATGACGCCAGCGCAACATCGGTTGATGTGGGGATATTTAGGGGAGGCCTAAGTCCGGCTGTGTACGTCTATCTGCCGATGATGATGACAGTTTTATAAAGCTAAGTATCAAATCAACTAATCTCCAAAAAGACTAGTATGCAGTAAGATAACTTGATCCAGTAACAGGCAACATTAACCGTTATAACCAGTAACGATGTAACCGTTAACTTAGGCCATAACGGTTACGGATGCGGAGCAAGCGTTAAAGCATTTAATAATAATGTACTCCCCTTATCAAATGTCCGGATAATAATTGTCGTTTGATACGGCACACCCTCGGGGTGATGAGCGATTATTAATGTTTACCATCAAGTAAACACTTGTGCGGCTTACTTTGATGGTATTTACATATTCACATCAAAGAAAGACGCCGTAAACATTTGTGAAAGTGAAAAGTTACCAAGTACTCTTAAAGATAGTTCGGATATATACAGAGAAGACCTGGTGGTAATGTCGACGATAACCAGCCTTAAACCAGCAACGGATGAAAGACTGCTGCTATTCAGCTGCTCACGGTACATGATAGTCTAATTACAGTTTGGTTTCAAAGGAATGCAATGGATAAGAGGTAAAGCACTTAATAACTGAAATGTTATAAAACCCAGATAACTTAACACCCCTTCAACTCGGTTTGGGGTAGGAATTTATTAAATCCACTTTTAGCTGACCTTTAGACGGCACAAGCATTATCTCTACTAAATTTTGAGTCTATGTTAATAGTTTCAAAGATCTTGTGATCAATGTATATCTTGGTATCTCCTGTATATATATACATTAAAAAAATCATTGTATATGTTTACAAACTTGTTTATTATTAAATATTATAAGTAAATACTCTTTCATGCGAATAGGCAATGCAAACATTTGCTACAATACTTTGGTTGTTTACATTTCGGTAAGGGTGGCTTGCTATTCGAGTAACCACAGCTCCCGCTCGAGGAATCGGGAACTGGTTGTCTTTGTTTATTTCATAAATATCACCCTTCCACATCTTCAATTGTTTAGTGGGAAAGAGCTGGAGTTGTAAATAGATGAAATAAGATGCCGAAATAATATGTACTAGATATTGTTTAATTTGTATGTAACATCTTTAGCTAAGGTACAGAGGGTAGAAATAATATTTTACAAAATTCCTTCCCCAAAGGCAGTTGCAGGGGGTTGCGGCCAGCTTAACGGATGGACAACAGGTAGTTTTGTTATAAAAGGCGGGCGCCTGTACGTTTCGTCTTCTTCGAACTGGGGCAGTACTAAAACTTGGATTAATAAATACATATACATATATACCTGGTGGTAATGTCGACGATAACCAGCCTTACACCAGCAATGGATGAAAGACTGCTGCTATTCAGCTGCTAACGGTACATGATAGTCTAAATACAGATAGGTTTCAAAGGAACGTAATGAATAAGAGGTAAAGTTCTTAATAATCGAAATTATAGTAAACCTTGCCAATTAAAAAAAAGTAAACCGTTATGTCAGTATTTTTAGGTATTGGAATATCTAAATACTAAAACAAAACCTAGCTCAAAACTTTACCATAATCGTCCCGGAATCAAGTCAAGAACATCCGTGTTAATTAGTCTCTAGAAACACTATTGAATCATAACTAGTACTTTTCGAAGCTTTATTAAGCAACCTTATCATATCATCATCATCAGCTACTAGACCCTCATACCTGGACATGGACTGCATTTAAAGATCTCCAACCATCCGCTGTTCGTATCCATTTCTAACATATATATATATATATGTTAGAACTGTTTGTTTACATTCTTTATTATTTTATATCTTTTTTAATATAACAAAGTAATTTATATGGGGGTAAATAAATAATTTGTGGATAGGTTTAAGGGGTGCTATACTACAACTCACGGGACCCAAGCCAATTTAACCTGCTGGTGGTGCACTCTGCTAATCAACAGGCAAGGCGCTAGCTATCACCATCCTGCATTGGACCAGCGTAGTGGGATATCCTTCCACATGAATCCCCACCCGATCGATTTGGGAATTTTTAAAGACCTGCGGAAGTCTATCGGCTGATGATGATGATGATAACTTTCGAACTTCGAAACTGTGCACATAGGGTCCAAACGGTTGAACCGATTTCACTATATACCACATTCTTAACATTTTTAAATGACTTTACTCCCTCCTCTCTACGATTATGAATACCATTTTACTTTTAAATCACTCCACTCCCCACCCCTTTTTTGACGTCACAGCCTTAATTTGGTAATTTGTTAAGCGTGAAATATGTTAAGCTCAAAAAATGAGTATTTTTTTTTTTTATCATCACGTTAGCGATCAGATTGTTTTTCATAAATTATAAGGTTGGAATGAATACACGATCGTAATACGAGACGTGACATCGAAATACACAAGAAGACCTCCCCGTCATTTCCTGCGGCGGTAATTGAGTTGGTGCTGGAATAGGAGAAACCGACGAGTGGCCCTCACAAATATTACAAGAAAATGTTTTGTTTGATGAATACAAATACGTCGCTTTAGTTGCTTTAGTATGGTACATAAATATTAATTCGATACGTTCCCTTGTGAAGTTGCTCCATGCAAACGAAAGGTAAAACATTCGTTTCTTTTCGTATATATAAACCTTTTATTTTTATCATCATCATCATCAGCCGATAGATGTCCACTGCTGGACATAGGTCTCCTCCAAATATTCCCACATTAATCGATCTTGTGCTGCCGTCGTAAAAGTTGTCATCAAGCTGACACAATACTGGTTGGTTGAAGCCAGAGCTTCGTTTGTTGATTACCAGGCTGCACCACGAGCAGGTGAGTCTGGCTTGGGTCCCGTTGACTGTTGTGATGGACCCTTCACACCCAAACTTATTTACTAATACTTAGCCAAATGAATGAATAAAGACGGAGAAGTCAAAGAAGTCATGTCATTTAATAAGATTGCGATGAAAGGAACTGAAGTTGATTATAAAAGCTCCTTTAGGCTTAGTGGAGTAAACCTTTACCGGAAGCATTAAGTTAACAAACGTTGGAATTAGCTTGATAAATATACACAACCTAAAAAGTAAGAATATCAGATAAAAACCTTTGCCGTCTGTTTCTTATATCAAGCGAGATAGGTCTTCAGTGCCGAAGACCATCCGGTTACCATCGAGGCGCCTATTGCTGCTGACAAACAGTACTGTAGGAACTTCTTGTATTCCGGTTTGAAAGGCGCTGCAGCTACTAAATTAACCAAGGTAAAGATATTTATATCTTAAAGGGACTAGTACAGTGAAGTGCAGTGGATATCATCCTAACTAGAGCTGCATCGTTATGGACACTGAGGACCATAATCTCGATTTATCTAAAAATAAATTGATAAATAACTTTAAGTTTTTTTAAATAAAAGTTGCCGCTGAAAATGCTGAAGTTGCTATGGACGGGCCTCGTAACGTAGGACCGAGGAGATGAAAGACCTTTGAACCTGCAAGTTGGACTGAATATGTGGTGAACATTTAACGGAGTCGTTGTATGAAGACAGGTCTACCTCCAGCAGTGGATGGCGATAGCCATTTAAGTGAGATGGAAATTATTCACAAGATATGTAACACTGCAACATGCAAAACGTCTCAGATCTTATCCCCCGTGCATGTTGGTTAGTGCTACTTTATTAGGCTGCAGTCGCTGTGTTAGCGGTTTCACTCCTGTCACGTATTATTTAACTGGCGATTTATCTTTTTTTTATTTAATATCACTAAAACCTTCTTGGTGGTGACCTTCGGCGTTTGGAGAGGAATCTCTGTTTGGAACACAACCGCGACCTCGCTAACGCTGTGCTGGGAGAACTCGTCCCGGGGTCTATTTTCTGCAGACCTTACAAACCTCGCGAGTACTACCTCAATAGCAGGCGACCACCTCCAGCCATTATCCATAGGTCATTCTTTGGACATAGGTCATCTTTAAACCCTTAGGTTAGATTATAAACAGTCATATATTTATAACGTATGAATGGTAAGTAAGAAGAGCTCGAAAAAAACTGATTGCATCTGTGGTCCAGAATCTAATCTAGGACTCTAGTAGTTGTAAGTCTCTGTTGCCAGAGATCGTCTAGATACGTAAACAGTAGTACAAACATTACTGGGTTCCGGTTTGAATGGCGTTATAGCTAGTATAATTACTGAGGTAACGAAACTCAACATCTTATGCCTCAGGTGACGAACGAAATGTGATGCTGTGTATATCATCCTAGCTAGCGTCACGTTGTTATGGGCAGGCATATCTCTTACTAGTTCTCGAGTGGCGCCTGCGTACCGGTTGTCGTAGTGTTGGGAGGCCTGCTACAAGGTGGACCGATGATCTGGTCATAGTTGGAGAAAGCCACTGGATGCGGGCAATTCGAGAGAGATGTATGTGGAGATCTTTGGGGAGGCTTATGTCCAGCTGTGGACGTCTATCGGCTGAAGATGCTTATATATAGAAGATAAGATTCTTTATCACGAGATCTCCGAAACTATTAGACATTCAAAATTTGATAGATTATTCCTGTCATTTAGAGGTCAGCTAAGAATAATGTTACCATATTACTATACCAAAGGGAGTTGCGAGGGTGTTTTTCCATCTGGCGGGATGATTTCCGACTAATTTCTAGAATAAATTTCTATCTTCATTCTAACAGGAACGTTTATGGTTCGTTTCCAGTACTACCTGGATATTAGTTTGTGGTAGATATATTTAGACCCCACCTGTCTAGTTTGTATACGCAAGTAGATGTATTTTTTTTTTCTATTCACCTGATGGAAAGTAATGCCCATAACAACGTGGTACCAGCCAGGATGGTATGAACAGCCCCAGGTTACGCTCGTCACCTGAGACAAGTCTCGTTACCCCAGTAATTATATTAGCTACAACACCCTTCAAACTGGAACACAGTAATGTTTGGCAGCAAAAATAGGCGCTGCGGTGGTACATAGACGATCTCCGGTAACAGAGACCTGTCACCAGTGAAACTTTCTATTCTTGTAAGAGATTGAGATGAATAGATCAAAGAGTGGGTAAAAAGATAAAAAGAACTATTGATTGATAATTTTTTAAGAGTAAATGTATTAAAGTATTCAATATTTCTCTTTCTCTCTTTTTTTATATTTTCAGTACATTCAGAGGTGTAATATACAGCATGGAGACCAGTCTCCATGGTATGTAGGTTCCGTTTGCGTATTTTTTTACAGAGGTAGATTCATAAGTGCGCTGCGAGATGGAGGAAAGGGAAACTATATGGAAACCCTTCATCTCATTCTATAACTATATATATAGCTTATTCTTTTCCATTTCCGTAGGAGATTTCTCTTAAAACAGATTAACGTGTAAATAAACTCCGCCGCCAGTCGGACCGCGTGCATTGCAAACTAACCGCATCAGAAGCGAAGCTTTATCTAACAGTTGCAAGCTGCAGCTTACGGGATAACTTTGTTGCAGTCTCGCAGACGTTGCAAATTTTTAAACTGCTTGTTTAAGATTTGAGTTGCTTATTTATTTATTTATTTTTAACTTGTACAACTTAGAAGAGCAGTTTAGGCTTATTTTTAATTTCGCTCGGCATTAAGGCGTACCTTTGGTTTGTATGAATCGGTGGTTAGGTACGCTTAAAAAAACTACCCTTCTAGACGGTAAAAGCTCTTGTATCGTGACTGTTTCGGAAAGGTCGCGAGATTTTCGAACTAAACAAGTTATCGCTATTAAAGCTCTTCTTACTTACCATCAGGCAGATTTTAATAATTACTCATTGCATTTCGCAGTAGTATTTTCGATAGTAGATTTTGCTTAACTTTACCCCATCCCTTGTTCCTCAATTGTAACAATATTCCTTCCAGTTCTACTTGTATAAATTTCGAACGCATTAGAAATAAACAAGACGCTCTCTTTCTTCTTAAGGTGCCTCTCCGACTGGCGGAGGTTGGCGGTCAGGTTATTACGCTCGGTCTCATGCGCGGAACAACTGGACGACAGTTCCGATTCCGGTCCAGTCCCTGATGTTACGCAGCCATAATTCATTCTCTTTAAAAGTGTGCAAATGTAGACTGAGGATCGACCTATATATCTACATCATCACCTTTATTGTTTTGGGCTATTAATCACTACTTCCGGTTATGGGTTTTCGCGGAATTGATTCGTTTTATATCGAGGTTTCCAATCGTAGTATTTTCGTGTAGAAAATGATACAGAAGAATATCTTGCAGTTGTCCTTCTTACTTTCCGTTTCTATATATTGAAGTGATAACTTACCTCGTTCCCACCAGAGTGGTCCACCACATAGGTCAATCGTATCGCCACATAGGAACCGTATCGCCTGCGTATTTTTGATCTCTATTTTTTATCTATACGGTGGAAACTGAAAGTAAGGTAAATAAAAGGATTCCAAAGGTAAATAGGAACTGGTGCTTTTGGTACAGATGTTTCTGTTGCAGCCGCTCTTGAGGAGTATGATACATTTTTAAAACTTTTTTATCAACATACGTCAAAGCTCTGTTAAGGGATGAATATAAACTTTATGTTCGAGCTGTCCCACACTGTGGACACAACATTGAAGCTACAGATACATATAAACAGAAACATTTCGCTGGTCCTCTTCAAGCACTGGATATCATAGCAACAACGTGGGTGTCTACGAGAGAAGGGTGAACAGGCTGTTGCTAGGTTAATACGCTTTACCACCACAGACCAAATCATCACTTAACACCCTGGAGTTCTAGCGGGCTGGTCAAGCACTAATCTCTTGAATTAATAAGAAAAGAAAACTTTATAAATTCTTTTTTTTTTTATTTAACTAAGCTTCGTCACGAGTAGGACGTTCACCTAATTGTTCTTTTAATCTTTTTTTTAAAGAGGAGGAGGGAGCCTTTATCCCTTAGAGATATTTCAGCCCCATTGGCTTAAAAATATAACAACACAAAATTACTTGTGTGAAAAAGAATTTATCGATGTAATAGTGGTGTTTGCTAGCTTCAAAGCCGAGAGGGAACCGAATTATCGTGGGTACTTCAAAGTCCCGCGCAGGCACCCCGGGGGCCCCCAACACCCAACCACAGCTCCCACAAAGGCTACACGACAGCCCTCCGCCTCCGCTCCCTCTGGTCCACCGCTCCACGCAGCCGGCCCCTTCGTCGGCGGTCTCGGCGTGGAGCAAACTGCTCCCCCGTCCGAAACCCACCGAGGCTCTCAAATCCGCCCCCTAGTCGGGGCCGTCAAAACCCCAGGCTACTCCCAACCACGTTCCCCCGCTCTCGAAAATCCAGGACCTAATCACTTACATTAAAAACGCGAAAAACTCGCAGGACAGGCTTAGGGCCTTCCTCGAGCACGACTACATTCTCGCTACGCTGGTGGACGACTACCCCTATCTCTCCCAGGACTCTGTCCGTAACTCTTGGTTCTCGTTTTTAATCACAAAAATGACTACCAAAACCCTGGGCAGAATCAAACCCCGCTCTTTAACTGCCGCGTACTTCAACGCGGATAGCATCCGCTCTCAAAAGGAACACATAAGCTTATTTCTCAGGAACCACGACGTCGACGTCATACTCATTCAGGAAACGTTCCTCAAATCCTTTAATCGCGACCAAAAAATCGCCAACTACATTATCCATCACGATAGGTTGACCGCCCCAAAAGGTGGCACCCTCATCTATTTTAAACGGTCCCTGCACTGCATACCGCTAGGAAGTCCTAGAGCAATGGTTCCTATAGTATAGCTATAGGTGAGGATCCTGATGTTTTGCTGACCTTCTCATCTGGTTCATGTAAACTGTTCCCACGTTTCAGTGTTAGGAACTCCTCAAGTTAACATCACTTCATCACTATCGTACTCCTTCCACACAGCTGTCCACTGAAATCAGGCCGCTCTAATCGATTACCAACGCACCAGTTCGATTGTACCTTCATTAAACAATTCCATGAGATCCTCAGCTCTTCGATCTACCAGTCAACCCACGCTGTACATGACAATCTGTGGTCTACTTTCAAAGATATTTCTGCTCATCAGACGTCAGATCTTTGCGTTATCTAGCTCGCCGATTTCCACTCCAACTAATTAATCCACTTCAATAAGTCAGTGACCTTTGTTCTGTTTATCTCCTCATTCTTGATTCGAGTACGCAGAGGAACTGCATTCCTCACCATACCTCTTTAAGAAACTTTAAACGTCATAAGATATATACGGTACGGGATAAGGTGTCCTGCCCATGAATAATTTGTGCAGCATTTAACAAGTGACAACGATTTTTTTTAAAACATTAAGTAAATTCACTTCCGGTGCTCAGTATATAACGAGTTGTAGGTCCATGTCTAAGCAGAGATGATCCTATTACGGAATCGTACTGCGGAACTCACAGAGGCAAGGCACTCCCCGCACACCTGGATCGTTAGTCCATCTGGAACCTAGTAATGAAGTATATATCATACAAGATACAATTGGCAGATCACTAAGCATGCTTTAGATGACCTTGCATCATGAAGGGATACTTCTACTTGGGAAGAGTCAAGTCAGCTTCATTGAGAACTGTCTAAAAAAAGCTATCAATAGACCTCCATTTAAAATGGTATTTAGTACGATGCTGTGGATGATGAAGGGTTCTCGTATGGGATACTCCGACTACTATACCCGTACACCAACGTCGTGAACACCACATTACTGCTATGGTACCTGGTGGTTTTACACTCTACCATAGTTAAAACTCCAGGATAGGCTCTGGAGTCACACCAGAGATCTTTGTGTCCGTATAAAGCAAGTGCTCAGCTATCAGCGACACACCTGCGTCTTGTTAACAATACATATAAGAACTTTTCCGATGGTAAGTTTATTAATTAGTATTTATATAATACTTTGTAGCTTACTTAATTAACAAAATATATAGCTTATTAATAATATTAATTAACAAGTTTTTTTTTAAGATTTTATTATATTAAATATAATGTAATGCTTTCTGTAATCTAGACACCGTTCAGGTTTACGAGACTTAATGTTTAGGACGCCGAGTGCATTTTGTCGTTGTATAAACATCTTAGTATGCACCACTGCGATTGCACTTATTATCGAGTGTCACTTTGTGTTGCGAAGCGTTAATGAACTACCCCAAAATTCTTCCAAGTTTTCGACGGTAAATCTATGTTTTTTTTAGCATTCCACCTGCATTTTACTTTGCATCATTTACTCATATTCTTCTTTCTTGCCCTCTCATACTCCGTTCTTCTATCACACTTCTTGTCTTCTTACCTACTGCATTCGATTTCCTTCTTCCTTACGTCGTCGGTCCTTTCTTTGGAGAGCTTTCAGTTTAAAGATAATTTTTAAACTCGTTTAAAGTTTTGTTGTATTAAAAAATCATGCTCCAGCTTAGCAACGTTTGCTGTCTATAAATCGGCTGTCTGATTATCGCCGAGTTCACTTCCCCTTCTCCCAAACCTCTTCCGGTTTACGTCACTTGGCAAATATGCAATTAACTACGCTTCAGACTGACAGACACTTCGATCAAGAATTCGTTAGTTTACTTCATTTAAAGTGGATCATATTTTTTTTCATCAAGATTTTTACAAGATTGTCAGGCTTCCCACAAGGTGGACCGACGATCTGGTGAGAGTCGCGGGAACCCACTGGAAGCGAGAAACGTGGGAGCGATCGATATGGAGATCTTTGTGGGAGGCCTATGTCCAACAGTGGACGTCTGTCGGCAGATAATGATAAGCTACCTACCAGCTAAAAGAAATAAAAAAATCTACTTGTAAAGGCTAAATCAAGTTATATAGGCATATATATAGGCACGCGGTACTCTTCTTGAGCTTAAACCTGTGAAGGTACTCGGAGAATCCCCAGTGCCCAGTGAACATCTGGAGCAAGACCGTGTCGAGCTCCAATCGGCGAAGGGTCCGGTATGCTGACGCGACGTCTGGGAAGAAAATCCTCGTCCACGAAGAGAAGTTAGGATGAACTAGCTAACACTATCATATTGTAAATCTACTGATATCGTCGCTGTGATCCAGCTGTCAACGTATAAGATTAAGGATGAGCACACTTAACCATACACGGTCTAAATTTCACTTAAAATTACGTGACATTGATAAAAATTTTGGGTGTAAGGGGTTCCGACCAACATCTTAAGGAGCCCAAGTCAACTACCCACCAACTAGCACTGGGCCAACGTGGTGAGATAAGGCCCACCTTGAAAAATCCTGTGGAGATCTTTGGGGGAGGCCTATGTCCAGCAGTGGACGTCTATCTACTAATGATGATGACATCAATTCACACCTTTTCCAGATAAGATATAAGAAAGAAACAAATAATTAAGTAATAAAAGAAACAGAAACCCTCCCTGATTTTGGAAGTATTTGGTCACCTTCAAAATGTACGTCCGGCGGAATCGAACTCCGTCAACGTTATAATTAAGTTACAATTAAGTTATAATTATGTTATTCCAATAATTTCACGCCTCGAAAGAAACACTACTCATTTGTTATTTTTGACGACGGCAATAAGTTATTCTACTTATAAAACACAGAGAATATTTAACATATGAAAACAGAGGCAACTTTATACTGTATCGTTATAAAATATGAAAGACTTTTTTTTTTATTTTATTCAACGAAGCGACAACACGAACGGGAAGGTCACTTGATGTTACGTGATACGCTTTGCCATAACAATATGATGCTAGTTACGATGTTATACATAAGATCACATTCTGGTCATCCTTTTCAGATATATGTTGTCCCTCTACCCAAGTAATTTCACTAACTACAACGCCCTTCAAACCGGAAAAAAGTTATGTCTACACAGTACTGTTTGTCAGCTGCAATGGGCGCTGCGATGGTAGACGGTCTTCGGCAACAGAGACCTACCACCAGTCTAGTTAAAATATTACCTTTCTCTTATCTGTGTTACTTCCGGTTTTCGAAACGTTTATTTTTTCGATAAAGTCTAAGACGTTGTGCTGATGAGTACAGGAAAGAGCGATGTTTTTTTTTTTAATAAAGAAATACACAGAGAACTTTGTCCAACAAAAAAGTAATCATCAAAAGCTATACGAGCTTTTTACAGAGATGTGATTTTTGATATAAATAGGAATAAAATGAAGGTGAGCTTCGAACTGAGGACCTCATAATTGTCCTTTTGGTAGAACGTTAATAACCTTGGAAGGCTTCGTTATAATATAAACGATGCAAGGGAAGAGCAAGTACTTCCTCATTTCACATTAATGACAATGTTTTTTTTTATCAATTAAGCCACGAGACTGGCGGGACGATCACCAGGTAAATGATATATACTTCACATCTGCTGTCGCCAAAGACACATTTAGTCTCATTATCCTGGCTCCACTGTCCCTTGATGTCCAATCAAAATCAATCACCAGCCTGCGTGCGTCCACTGCTGGACAAAGGCCTCTCCTAAATAACGCCACTCTGCCCAACCTTCGACTGTACGTATCCATTACTTTAGAGGCGACTCAGAACTGGGGATGTCTTACATTTGGTGCTCTGTAGGGGGGTTATGCTTATAACCGCCAAGCTGAGCAAACGGGTTGGCGATCACAGAGTCAGTCATCTTTCGCAGGTGTCGGTGGTGACGGCACCTCGGTATTTATGACCGACATAACGTAGGACGGTCATCCCACTATTAACCGTTAAGCATAATCGCGTATCCCTCTATCGCCTCTTACGACATCCGCACGAAAAAAAGGGGACGTCGAATTCTAAGCCGTTTTATCCCACGGCTCTTGCTTTGATGTTGATCTGAACGAAATATTAAACAGCTCTATCTTCACAAATTCGTATTAATATTATACAGTAACTTACTATAGATGCTAGAAGATATAACAACGGAGATGTAAAAAGCTTCGTCCTCACTGCTCTGTAATTAAAACATAACATGACAAGTGTTTTGATTCTATAATGAGTCCGCGGGGACGTAACTTTGTTTTCCTTTTAGTGACGTTCAGCTCGTTTCAAGTAATTTTAAGATAATATTATTACATTCAATGTCATCATACAAACACTCGAAATTATTTAACGCGAATATTAAAACTGGAGAGGGGTAGGTTTGGCTTTTCTCTAAGGGACAATATCCGGAATGAAGAAATCGGAGAACTAAAGTTGTCGTAGCTCTCAAAATCTGCAAGCTGAAGTGGCAGCGGGCCGGCCATGTCTGTCGTGTCAGTGACGGCCGATGGGGAGGAAAGTCTTGGAGTGGAGGCTGCGTACGGATTACAGAAGTGTGGGGCGCTCTACCTCCAGATGGACCGACGACATTATCACAGCGGTCGAAAGTGGGAGGATAAGAGCTGAAGATCGCATTTGGTGGAAGACATTAGATAAGGCCTGCATCTAGCAATGGATAAACAAAGACTGATAATGATGAATGATGATTTTTCAAGACTTCTGTATACTAGATCAGCTTAATCATTAAAACAGAGATGAGTGAAACGTTCATCTCATGGCAATTAATACGCCTGCTTATAATAACGTGGCGCTATATTGGATGATATACACAGCACCACAAGCGTTGTCGAGTCTCGTTTTCCTTGTCGTTACAATAGCTACAGCGCCTTTCAAAGTACAACACAGTAACACTTGCACTGTTTGTCGGTAGAAATAGGCAATACGATGATACCCTCCTAGACATTCTCCGGCAATACATCCCTACCTTCAGTATCATCATGATCATCAGCCGATAGACGTCCACTGTAGTCACCATCAGTATTGTTACCATTAAATCGTCACATTTGATACAACACAAGAACTTCAAAAGTCCAATTCTTACCGTAGATAGTTCGGAAGGATATTTCACTAGTGGTAGGTCTCTGTTTCCGGAAACCGTCTAGGCACCACCGCAGTGCAAACGTTATTATGTTCCGGTTTGAAGGGCACTGTAGCTGTGTAATTACTGGTGTAATGAGACAACATCTTATATCTCAAGGCGACGAGCGTAATCTGGTGCTGTTGATATCTAGCGCCACGTTGTTATGAGCGGGCGTATCACTTACCATCAAGTGAAACGACTCGCTTGTCTTATTGCTTATTGTAATAAAAAAAAATCTTATTTGTACGTTTTATATAAAGCAGGTAAAATTTTTATCAAATTTGAGCCTCAAGCGATATATAAAAGTAATTATATTAGAACATTTGTATAATGACATCATTGTCAGGATTCTTTCCCTCAAATCCTCGAGGGTAGTGACAGCCCTGGACAGATACAACGTATCGAGAAAACTAAAAAAACAATAGTTTTTTCAAATATGTTATGTTTAAAAATTACCCTTGGATACTTAAAGTTATTTCGTTAATCATTGTGAGATCATTGATATTCTCCAAGAACAACTTTCAGGGACCTCAAATAAAGTTCGACGAACCACCTCCACTTGACCGACGTTGTGAACCTTTGTGAGGGCTTGACTTCTTGTAGGAGGTCCCATCAGGATTATCTATTATAATCTTCAATGTAAATGTAACTAAGCGAAAGCATCCCTAGTGTGAAGTGTAGTGTAAATATATACTGTAGAATTCGTTTATGCAATATTGATTTTGCGGTATGAGAGTTTACCACCTGCCCCGGCTGTACCCTGGGGGGATGTGCGACCTAGTATCAAATTATCTGCGATTAAAGAAATAACTAAAGAGAAAGAAAAACCATTTTTATACATACCGAATAAAAACATATATTACAGTTTTTTTTTATTACAACAAAGCCACGATGAGGAATGTCATCATCATTGTCAGACTCCTATAACACACAAGATTACTCCAAAAATCTTTGCTACATTCTACTCTGTGATAGTTGTATCCAGCGGTTTCCCACGACCTTCCCCAAATCGTCGATCTAACTTATCCGCGGCTTCACCGGACGTCCGTCCTTCGAGCAATATGCTCTACCTCTTGCCACTGAAACTTAGTAATCTCTGGAACTACGTCGATGACTTTATTTCTTCTACGTGTACCCTCATTTCCGTTTCGAACGCACAGAAAAGCCCTGAACCTAGTCTTGTCCATCGCTCGTTGGGTTACTCTGAGCCTTTTTATAAACCTAACAATATCTCATTTCAATGTCTTCAGGAATCATAAATTGAACAAAAAATGATTGATGATAAATATAAAAAAAAATATTAAATTGCCTCTGATTGCACAAGCTACATCATCATCAGGCTATACACGTCCACTGCTGGACATATGCCTCCCCCAAATATCTCATATAGTCAGCATAACCTCCGGTACCGCTGGACACTAGAAGTTGTCGTACGTAGGGGTTCATAAGGAGAGATTTAGGACAACATAGGCCCATTTTTTGGAGGCTTGGATCCCGTGAGTTGTTGTGCGGAACCCCTTACAGCCCTTGATAGTCTCTTACCAACCGTAAATTACCAAGGTTTCCATCACCAGAGTGTTACGTACTTTCGGCTGGAGATATAAAGGCTACACGGAACGCACTGAGGATGATAACCGAGATAGTTTTAGTAAATAGAAATACCTTACAACCCTGTCTTCTTCCAACAGAAAATCATCTAAAGATATCACGACCGATAACATGATAAAGGCCTGAACTGACATTCTTAAATATTGTTTTGTCTCAACAATTAAAAAAAAAATATTTCGTGGTCCCAACACTACTACGATTACAATTTGCCCTAGGAAATTAGTCCTCCGCCAGTCCAAGGTATATAAACTTCTGCTTCACTACCATCGATTTCATTCTATCAAAATGTTCAAACGTTTCCTCCATAACTTGGAATCGAAGGAGAGACCTCTCCTGGGTCCAAATGTTAAGGCTCTAAAGTTTTGGGGTCTGCTATTGCCAGAGAATTTAACTATGAGATATGTATATTTACTTCTGCATCTTTCCGTCATGATCTTCACGGCGACGGAGTATGTCGATATCTGGTTCATAAAATCCGACATAAACCTGCTACTGAACAACTTGAAGATCACAATGCTGGCTTCAGTCAGCGTGATTAAAGTGTCCACGTTTCTGTTATGGCAAAAACAGTGGAGGAGCATCATAGAGTATGTAACTGAAGCGGATTTGGAGCAACGCGTGGGAGGCTGCCAAATGAGAGCTTCAATCATCGATAAATACACAGGATACTGCCGGAAGATAACGTACATGTACTGGACATTGATGTATACGACCGTCGTGATAGTGATGTTACAGCCAATCTTCAAATTCGCGACATCACCAATTTACAGGAAGCTCGTTGAAAATGGCACCGAATCCTACATGCAAGTCGTAAGCTCGTGGGTTCCGTTCGACAAGAACACGGTGCCTGGTCATCTCGCGGCTTCGATTGTTCAGAGTTACGCCGCGATATACGGTGGCGGCTGGATAACGTCGTTCGATACCAACGCTATGGTAACCATGGTGTTCTTCAGAGGCGAACTGGAGCTGCTGAAGCTTGACTGTGCTGATATATTCGGTACTGAATCCAATCCGGTGACCGACGATGTCGCTACGAATCGATTACGAAAGCATCACAAGCGACACTTGGAGTTGATAAAGTGAGTATTTGTTGAAGCAATTTCTTTTTATGATTATCGATTAAAACGCAATATCGAGAGATCAACAACTATCAAAAATAAATAAATTAGGGCTTAATTTTCAAGTTAATAATTTTTTTTTTTAGATATACCCGCCTGTTTGATTCGTGCCTCTCTCCGATAATGCTTCTGTACATGATTGTATGCTCCATAATGTTATGCGCCACGGCATATCAAATAACAGTAAGAAGATTACGGGCTTCACCTTTAATAAGTACATGAGTTCCGGAAATGGGAAAATTATTATTTCCGTGTTCACTATGATTTGGTGGAAATGAAACGATATTCAGAGATGGAAACGTTTATTATTCGCTAACAACTAAAACCGCCCCCGGCCGTCTTTCCGTTATTAAGACATCCGCAACTTCCTTTGAAGAACCAATTATGTGAAAAACCATTCATTGCTGACCTCTAAAATAAAAGCTCCATCTTTACCAAATTTTGAGTGTTTACGTGTTTCGGGAATCTTGTGATGAGTTAATAGATCTCTGGATATCTTATATACAACTAGTTGTCTCCCGTCTGTTTTGCTGGCCGTAATATGGAATTAGATTTGGAATTTATACTTGAAATATTTCAAAAATATTTCTTAAGAGCAACCGCATACGAGTTTCTTTACCAACGGTTTCTATAGCAACCGCATAATATGAAATGAAAATGTTTATGAGAGTTAATTAGAAATAAAACGATGAAGGATGAAGGATTTATGAAATTCAAAAATAAATAGTTTATAACAATATATAAATCATTCCGCGTCGAATGATTATGTTCCCATGTTGATACGTTCACTAATTTTCACGTGATCAGCGGACAAACAAAACCCATTTTCATTACATGTATAGATATAGAGGTGTAAAGGGTCCCCCGCACAACAACTCAGGGGTCCTAGCCGACCTCAGCTGCTCGTGATGCACGCTGTTAATCAACACACTTGGCTCTAGCTCCCACCAACCCGCATTGGGCTAACGTGGTGGGAAATAGACCAAATCCCCCCATATGAATCCCTACCTGATCGATGTGGGTCTTTGGGGAAGGCCTTTGTCCAGGCGTGGACGTCTATGGGCTACTGAGGAAGAAGATGCCGAGGATACGGCCAACAAAGCGGGCAGGGGACAGCATGCACCGCATATATATATTATTAGACAGCTAATAATAATATATATGCGCTGGATGAAAAATTATATATGCAGTTTTGTTCCATAAAAACTGCTGCTGAAATTCAAATATCGCAACTACCCTCTACATTGGAATGTACGTATTTCAAAGCTTCCCCTTTGATCGCGTCAAAAGAAATGACCTTTATTCCAGGTAGAGACGAGCGCCATGCAGCGCTTCCTGACGACGGAATATTTGATCTTCGGCGTTGCTCAGTTATTTATTTACTGTTGGCACAGTAACGACGTCTTCTACGCGGTTAGTCAACACTCGCTTTCACGTAGTTACACTGCAGGTATAAAATTATCTTGCTTTGACAAACTTGAGGGTGGAATGGTTAAAAATGATAATATTTACAGTATCATTACGTAAAGTTTTGCTGTACAGCACCACCTCTCTACCATACACCTCAATTCTGCTTTGAGGAAACTTTCGCATTTCCGTTTGCATTGCACCCTCATAGTTCGTGCATCAACAACTAACTGTTTATTTCATAGCCCTTATTTACGGCGCAGACACATGGCACCTGACCATCAGACTGGTCCACCGATTCACAGCAGCACAGCAAGCGATGGAGAGAGCTATGCTTGGTATTTCTCTAAGGGACGAAATCCGAAACGAAGAAATCCGACGGAGAATTAAAGTTGTCGACGTAGCTGTGGGCCGGCCATGTCTGTCGTGTCAGTGACGGCCGATGGGGGAGGAAAGTCTTGGGGTGGAGGCCGTGTACAGATCGCAGATGTGTAGAACGCCCTCCCTCCAGATAGACGGCCGATATCATTAGAGCAGTTGGAACGCTAACGATCGCATTTGGTGGAAGACATTGGTGAAGGCCTATATCCAGCAGTAGATAAACAAAACCTGATGATGATGATGATTACTTCATGCACAAATAAGAATAAAAAAACATCTTTACATAGTAAAATATATGATTTGGTTTAATTTAAACTATTGTAGTATCTGTAACTCTGTATATCGCCTATTAGATCTTAAATCATTGAATCAATTTTGATTTAGGCTGTTTGAAAAACTACATAGTACTTTTAGGTGTAGTTATTTAAATGGATGCTGTAGCTAGTAACATTATTGTAATCCATTAATAAACATAAGCAACTATCAAAGCCTCCTACTGGAATAAAGACAAATCATACATTAAACTTTAAAAGAACAAGCACACAGTGAATTTCTTGTTAGTATCTTATTAGTCTTTTTTCAAAGGCTCCTAAAGATATCCTTCTGAGTAGAAGACTAGGCTATATGGGGTTTGTACCCATAAAAACCTGGTGGTCATACTGCGTCACAGGAGGCAATGCGATCTCTTACGGAAAGCACTGGCGCTTCCTTACATTACGTCTTAGCACGTCTCACGGCCCTCCCTGGGTGCCGAGTAGCGTTTAAGATCTACGTAATCTTCCTCATAACCCTCAGACGAAAAGTACGAGACCAAAAGTATTTGAAGTTTACCACGGACTGGCAGTGAGAGCCTTCATCTTTAAAGCCCTGGAACCCAAGTACCAGTTTTACTAGCCTTCTTCCAGGCAGGGTTTACCATAGTCCTATTCTTAATTGACGACAAAGCTGTTGAAAATAACATTTAGTGGTGTACACTAATTCTGATGGTGAGTTTTACTCCTCCTAGAGCGTCGACGTAATGCAGGGCCCGTACAACAGCCGGTGGTGGGACAGAAGTAAACGGCAACAAAAGCATATTCAAATGCTGATCGGCCAGTTCAGCAGGACCATTGTCTTCTCAGCGGGACCGTTCGCACGCTTAACTGTTGCTACGTTTATTAACGTTAGTTTATTTTGACTATTCTAATTATGTTAAGTTAAGTTAGCTATGTTAAGATAACTTAATGTGTTTCATTTGCAGATATTAAAAGGCGCTTACAGCTACTACACGCTGCTGAGACCTGCACAGTGAATTGATTAAATATAACACTTGAAGAAACTATTTTAATATAGAATAGAACACTTGATATTACGTGACTGTCACATGTGCGCTTAAGTAAGACATAGCTCTGTTGTTATCGCCGTAGATTTACAATATAAAGATAATAAGTAAGATAGGACCAAAAAAAACTTACCACTATCTGTACAATTATGTATATTCGCACCGGATGGGGTGTAAGGGGTCCCGCAAAATATCTCTCGAGACCCTAGCTCTCCTCATCTGCTCGTGGTGCTCTCTGCTAATCAAGAAACGAAGCTCTGGATCCTACCAACCCGCATTAAGCCAGCGTGTTGGGAAATGGCCCAAATCCCTCCCATATTAAACCCTAAAAACGACGGCCTATAGTACTGGGCGACACTGGCGGATATGCTGACTGTAAGCCGCAGGAAGATGAAGTCTTTGGGGGGATGCAATATCCAGCAATGAAAATCTCGGCAAATTTAGCAAGAGTCACATATTATTTATTTCCGTTTCCGTTTTCCTCATTTCCGTGTGCCTTGTTTAAAATAAATAGTCTCTATACATATAAGAGTTTAAATGTTTACTCTGTTTACATTTCAGTCAACATACTTGTTTGTTTCACCCCTAAGTGTTAATTTATCGCTCAATAGTCGAGGTTTTCTTGTAAGGGTGGCCTTAACTTAATTTATGAAGATTATATTTTTATTTTCATGACTAAACCTGTAAGGGTGTAAGGCGTTCTGCCCAACAACTTACGGAGACCTAGTCCTGCTGAATAACAGGCGAGCCACTGATCACCCACCAACAGGCACTCGACCAGCGTGGTGCGCTAAGGCCCAATCCCCTCCAATGAACTCTGTGGAGATCTTTAAAGAATGCCTATATCCAGCAATGGACATCTATCAGCTGAGAATGATGAATAATGATTTATATATAAGAGATTTCCGCCTATGTAGAGACTCCTCACATCTCTGGACCATAAGGACTGGAGACGTCGAATTTGGTAGGAATATTCCTTATGCCGGTATAGGTGAGCTAAGAATTTTTACAAAATGTTACCCTTGAAAGGGTTGCGGGGATGTTTCGGCTAGTAAAGCAAGCGGGGAACAAGTAGTATTAAAATATACCATATTTGTGAAATTTATTGGTGGTAGGTCTCTTACCAGAGACCGTCAGCAGATAGTAGTGCGCGAACATTAATGAGGTCCGGTTTGAAGGGCCTTATAGTTAATATAATTACTGGTGTAGCGAGACTACATCTTATGTCCCAATGCGATGAGCGCAATGTGGTGCTGTGTATATCATCCTACCGAGCGCCATGTTGTTATGGGCGAGCGTATCACTTACCATCAGGTGAACGTCTCTATGATAATAAAAGCTCCAGTAGAACTGATTACATAGCAAGCGTCTAACCGCTGCATTACTAAGTAAATATACATATAAATGCATATATAAATAATGAAATATGTAAATATATACATCCGTAAGTATGTATACATTAATTTTATGTAAACAGTAGCATTCATTGTAAACATTAAGACGGTTTGTATGAAGTTACCAGTTGGATTTATCTGCGGGGGTGAAATAAATTCCTGGATAGCCATCGCGATCCCCTCATGTTTTATATATATTTTTTAACTTCGCGTAACTTTGCTATACTTGTACTAAGCGAGATAACAATTTCGCGTGTACTTAAGAAAATGAAGTTTTATTAAAAAAAAAGTATTTCTTTAAACTGCAACTGCAGTGCTGGTTATTTTCTTAAGACATTTCATTAACACTGCATTTGTTATTTAATCCATATAAACGTTTACTCTGTACTTATACTGTAAGAAACTAAACATCTGTCTGTTTTTTCGGGCTCATCTCCGAAATACCTGCACTTTTTCCGCCAAGATCTTTACTGGTAGACAGCTGAAGATGTAAAAGATAAGATGCACTATATAATAAACTGTAATTAGTAAAAAAGATCAGAGATTTCATCAGTCGTAACTCCTACTCATAACAATGTTACGCTAGTTTCTTTGAAACATATATATTAAGTCGCGTTAATTTTATTAGCTACAGCGCCTTTCGAACCGGAACACAGTGATGTTTACATGCTGTTTATCAACTGCTATAAGAGCTGCGGTGGTACCTGAATTTACTGGTGCTGGACGAGACGAGATAAACGTTGCTCATAAAGGCGTGGCGTTAGGATAATATGCACTGCACATCGTGCTCATCGCCTTCACCAGTAATCTCACTAGCTACAACGTCCTCCGATCCAGAACATGTTAATGTTTGCACACTACTGTTTGTCGGAAGTAGGTTCTAATGAATGCAACTACCTTTTAAACACCCGAACGATATTTCGGATGTTAGTAACATTTCGTAGCGTTTCCAAAGTTTTATTTAACACATACATTATGTGTATGCTAAATACGTTGTTTGTGTAAAATTGTTTCCGCCCCCTCCCCTATCCGGGTAACAGCTGTGAAGGAGGCTCGCATGAATACTAAAAATCCTTAATTTTACCAACACGCTTCGGTTTACCCTGCGGAATATTGTTGGACCCATTTTAAGCTTTAAGAGTATGAAAGTAAACAAATTGTTCCTAAATACTAAATCTTGCATTTCTGAATAGTTCCTGTTCCTGTGACTTAAGTTTTTTTTCTATCCAATTTAGCGAAAGACCAACCGGACGTTCACCTGATGGTAAGTCACTTGTCTGCTCACAGCAACACGGCGTCAGTTAGTACAATACGCACAGCATCACATTGCGCTCCTCCCCTTGATACATAAAATGTTATGTACCGTTACTCCACTAAATACTCCAGCGCCTTTCAAACCGGAACACAGTAAAGTTTGCACACTATTGTTGAGCGGTAGAAACAGAGGCTGCGGTGGTACCTACTTAGACGGTCTCCGACAACAGACCTACCAGAAGTTGATTTAAGGATGACGCTAAGTCATATCTGAACAAGTTCTCTTATTTACCATCTTCATTGTCTGTCATATCTTCATTAGAGAGCGTTATAAACGGATATGCTTCAAAGTTTTCATCCTGATCAGCATTTAACAGAATTCTAAAGTTCTATTCGTCCAGGATCCTTAGCCAGATCTGATTAGATGACGCCAGTTATTATAAAAACCTTTTAATAAGTTATCCTTGTAGACTACGCTCTTTAAAAACCCTCTTACGTGTCTGATCAGAGAAGATGGAAGTCGCTGCTTTTTTTTTTTAAATAAAGCAGAAAAGTGATCAAGTATAGCATAGATAAAAATAAAGATTAAAAATTAATAAAATATAAGAAATTAAGAGATGGAAATATATGAAAAATGGTACAATATGATGAAGAAAGAATAAAGAATCTTCTTAAAGTGCATCTCCAACTAGCGAAGGTTGGCGATCAGCGTGGTACAGTCCTTTCTGTCTCCGGTTTGGCGGAACAGTTCCGACGCCCCAGATATGCCAGTCTATTCCCTAATATTCCTCAACCATGACTTCTTCCTTCTCACCTCCTCTCGTTTTCCAGAAACTTTTCCCATTATAATCAGCTGCAGAGAATATATACATGAGATGAATAATTGTGTATTAAAGTAAGAAGCCGACAAACAGTAGTATGTGAACATTATTGTGTTCTGGTTTGAAGGGCGCTGCAGCTAGTGAAATTACTGTGGTAACAAGATTCAACATCTTAAGTTTCAAAGCTATGAGCGTAATGTGGTGCAGTACATACTATCCTAACTAACGGCACATTTTTATGGAAGAGCGTATCGCTTACCATCAGATGAGCGTACCGCTTGTTTCATCTCTTAATCTAATAAAAAAAAAGTAAAAAAAATATAAGAAATGGTACAATAAGGCCTCACCCCCAAAACTGGGGAATCTTGTATATAATAAATCTTTTTTATATGTTTAAAAAGAATATATATTCCGATACAAAAAAAATCTTTCAAGCACACAAACAATACTGTGTTCATCATACAAATTTCTGGTAGGGATTAAAAAAAAACACGAGCTTTTGCTAGCTTAAAGCTCTGTTGTCAGCGGGATAATAACTTGTTTGTAAAGTAACGTCACAGCTCCGCTTCATGCAATACAATTCCTAAACCTTCTGGTAGTTCAGTTGTCACGTTCTTTTCCGTGTACCGTGCAATTAGTACGGCAGCGTTGTGAGCCACCAGGTGATTGCGTACTTCCGGTTAAATTGAGATGACAGAGAGTGGAACGTCACATTTAAGCCACAAAGAGGAACAGGTTGACTGTTTCGACGTTTCCATCCATACGATGAGGATCTTACCAAGAGAATATTGATCAGATCAGTATGGCATACCGTCGCCGACCATATGACCGTTTAATTCCAGGTGGAACCTGTCAAAGAGTAGTGAGCAAACATAGCTGTTCCGCTTTTGTACTTAGTGCAATTACTTAGGTAACAACTTTTAGCATTTTATGTCTGAAGCCGATGAGAAGAACATGGTGCCGTGTATATTAACCATCCACCAACCCGCACTGGGCCAGCGTGGTAGGTTACTGCATAATTCCTCTCAATGAACTCTAAGATGTGGAAATCTTTGGGGGAGGCCTATGTCCAGCAGTGGACATCTATCGAGTGATATATCTATAAAGCTGTCTCTATCATTTTTTTTATTATAATACTAACTGCCCCGCCCGCTTTGAGAGAATTAGACTTGAAATTTGGCAAAAATATTTCTTGAGAGCAACCGCATCCGCAAATGGCTTTCTATAGCAAGCGTTACTATAGCAACCGCATAAATAATACCAAATGAGAATATTTATAAAAGTTAATTAGAAATAAAATAATAAAGGATCTATGAAATTCAAAAATAAATATCCTGTAACCATCTACAGATATTCCGCGTCGAATGCTCGTTCCCGTGTCGATACCTTCACTAGTTTTCACGTGTTTGGCGAACAAATGAACACTATTTTTATAATATGTATATAGATTGTAATTGTAAAATAAACCTGAAGAGTTTATCCTGAAGGAAACTTATGATCTATGCAAGATCTAGAATTATAAACCGGTTTATATCATGCCTTATGCCTTCAAGTACTGGAGACTGACAATCGTGTCGAAATTAGTCCAATTGTTCTGAGTATCTTCTGAAACAGCAAAGAACGAAAGATGATCAGCAATATCCTAAATCAACATAACTTAATTTTATAGTATTCGTCGGGTTTATTCGGGAACTACCCCTTTTTTAATAATGAGATCATTTACAATATTAATAAAGTTAAAGCACAGTCAACTTACCCATTAAATCCAATTACGTTATATTTCAAGGTCATCATTATGTAAGGGTCCCACGCAACAATCCATGGGACATAAGCCAACCTCCCTTACTCGTGGTGCACCAATCCATAAACGGGGCTCTGACCCCCACCAACCAGCACTGCACCAGCGTGGTGGGAAAAGGCCTGAATCCCTCCATAAGAACCAATACAAACGATGACCCACTAGTGCCTGACGCTCCGCGCGATGCAGGACTAATCGATGTGTAGACCTTTGGAGAAGGCCTATTTCCCCAGCAGTAGAGGTCTATCTACTGCTGGACATAGACCTCTATAACGATGATAATGATGATGATGAAGTATATGGTATAATAAAAACATTCGAGCTGTTCTTTCTCACGATACAATGACATCACCACCGAATAGGTTTCACGAGGTCCTATCATACTGAAAATAGATCGTTAGGTAGCAAATTACTTATGTCGTGAACTTCAAGTAAATGGCCCGTGACTGGTGACTTCAAAAGCTATTAAACTTGGCGTCCCTAAGTTATTATTGCGATGACATAAGCTTACTAATGATCAAACAGTTGTGTGCTGGAAATGCCCTTTCTCATGCTTATACTTTAAGTCATTGTCAGTGCTTTCGTAATAACTTAAAGTTAGAAAGGAACGCAAGTTACAGCACTGGCGTATTGTAAATAATGCAACTTAATACGAAAGCTTTGTTAAAAACTTTAAATAAAGTATTTTTCAAAGTACATACATTAATAATGGATTCTGAAGAGGATAACGTTGGAAATTATTTTCAGTTACAGTGTTTTTACATGTTTGTTGCGATATGAGATAATTTTAAGGAAAATGTTATTTATGAACTTTAAGTTAGCATATATATATAGATATAGATATATATATATATATATATAAAAATGTTAAAATAATACTTTATATCATAAAAACATTCTGCGGTACTGAATGTATTGATGACGGAACTTGTTTCCAAGCACCCTCTAACAACCCTCTAACATAAACAATGTTTTTTAATCGATAGATTTCTAATATTAGAATAAATGAAGGTAGTGCTGATGGTAACTGAAAAACTGTGACAAATATATTGTCGGTGGGAATCTGGTCTTCTTGCTAAGAGTACTTTCTTTTAGGCTACCACGGTAACGCACCCCCAACTCTCTTTGGGAACGGATATTTTAAAATCAAATCAGCTGATCTGATCTATTAGCTCTTTTCTATACCTTATTAGCTGACCTATTCTTGGCAAAAGGAATCTTCATACCATATTTGAAGTCTCCCGGTCTTATGGTTCCAGAGATATCGTCATGAGTGTGTATATAGATGGAAATCTCATAAATCACGTATATACCGAAAATGGGTTTTGTTTGTTCGCCAAACACGTGAAACCTGGTGAACTTATCGACGTGGGAACGTGATCATTCGACACGGAATAATTGGAAGATAGGTGTGGAATATCTATTTTTCGAATTTGATATATCCTTCATGGCGTTATTGCATGGATGAAATGGCGACAAGATCACTGGAACGACTTGGGATCCACTGAATGGCACTCAAACTTAATGGACAGATCTACAAGTCGGTCGTTAGACCTGTCGTATTGTGCGGAGCTGAGTGTTGGGCCACCAAGGGTTCGGATGAAAGGAGATCACATGTGGCCGAGATACGAATGTTAAGATTGATGTGTGGTGTGACGAGGATGGATAGAATTAAGAATGAGTATATTAGAGGAAGTCTGAAAGTTGCTCCAGTGATAGAGAAGTTGAGGAGCAAGAGGTTAGCGTGATACGGGCACGTTATGCGGAGGGATGAAGGACATATAACAAAGTAATGAGAATGAATGTGGATGGTTATAAGGGTAGAGGAAGACCGACGAAAGTGTGGATGGATTGTGTGAAAGATGACATGTGTAAGAAGAGTGTGAATTCAGATATGGCGGTTGATAGAGAGATGTGGAAGAGAAATACATACTATACCGACCCAACATAGCTGGAAACAGGGCAGGAAGAAGAAGATATATCCGTTATGGGGTGTAAGGGGTTCCGCACAACAACTCACGGGACCCAAGCCAACCTCACCTGCTCGTGGTACACGCTCTACGCTAATCAACAAACAAGGCTCTGGCTCCCACCAACTCGCATTGGGCCAGTAAAGTGGAAAACGGCCCATATCCTGCCACATGAACCCATACATACCAAACCGCCATAGTGCTCAGCGGTACCGAAGGCCACGCTGACTGTATGTGGAGATCATTGGGAGAGACCTATGTCCAGCAGTGGACCTCAATCGGCTGAAGATGATAATATCCTTCATCATTTGATTTGTAATATACTTTTACGAAAATGTTCATTTCGTATTATTTAAGCGGTTGCTATAGTAACGGTCGCTGTACAAAGCCATTTGCTCTCATCGAACATTTCAGACAAAATTTGTCTAATTAAGAATAAGGTAAAGGCGAGAAAAGCGTTAACCGGCGACACTATCATGATAAGGTCGGATCAGAAATGTGCTGCGATGGAACTGGAGCAGTTCCTTCTGTGGACGACTTAAGGGTAAGGACATTAAAGAACTAGGCGGCCTCTGAAATAGACAAACTGTATTATATTTTATCAGACAAAATAAACTAGCGGGCGTGAAATATTGACCGGAAAACGGTAAAGTAGCGCGTCGCTGCAGGGACTAAATAAATTGTTTTGAGAGGAAGCGGATTTGGGACGCCATTATTGCGTTAGAAATATTGTTATTGGCTTCCGGCATTATGTGAACTTTACGTCTTATTCCTTTCAACGTTATGTTCAACTTCAATTTATCTCCCCGCGTAACTTTATTATTGTTGATATTGTAAAAGATAGGGGGGGTAATAGGCGAAGGCAGTTCCACTGATGGTAATATATTACTTTGAACTGGGGAAGTAGACAACTATTATTATTTTTTATAGTAATAAACGGTAAGGCGAGACAGTCGTTGTAAGTGATAAACTGATGTTAGTACGTCTACTATCACGGACCATACATCTCCCGGGTTCGAATCTCGGCATGGACCAATGACTTTAATATTTAAGTTATGTATATTTGTTAACTTTAGTAACAACAGTGAAATACAAACGGTGAAGGAGAACATCGCGAGGAAAACTGCACGTGAATTAGAATTTATTGTAGAGGTCTGTGTGACGTCACCAATCCGCATTGGGCCCGCGTGGTGACTGTGGCCCCATCGCCCCCATATTGAGGGTAAGCCTATGCCCCAACAGTGGGGAAATAAACTAGCTGTTATGGAAGGATGCGCTATACAGGATGATATACACAGCATCGCGTTCTGCTTATTGCTTTGAAATATATGATGTAAAGTCTCGATACATCAGTGATTTTGCTATCTACAGCATCCTTCAAACCGGTACACAGTAATGTTTGCACACTGTTTGGTGGTAGAAATAGGAGTTGCGGTGATATCTAGACTGTTTCAACAGAAACCTACCGCCAGTAAACTTAGGATCCACAATATTTATTTTAAAATTTGTATATTTTTCTCTATCTACTTAATGAAAGGTTTAAACATAATTCAAGTTTCGCTTTCAAGTTATGCTGCGGTAAAGCTCCTACGGAAGCCGAGGCGACAAGCAGCAGAAAACTTTTCACTTAAATTCCTGGTGCTGCTGCTGCAAAGTTACAGGTTACTCTTTATCAACCTAGACTTTTTACATTGCTTTATTTTCACTCCTCTCTTGTAACTTAAATTACTAAAGGTATAAAACGAATGGCTACTTGTATGTTTTAGAGCATCATCTGATAGATGTCCACTACTGGACGTAAGCCTCCTCCAAAGATCTCCATATCGATCGGCACCACTCTGCCCGCATCCAGCAGTTTTCTGCGACCTTCGTTTAGAATTTCTATGGGA
>JARDWD010000245.1:0-83279 GCA_029034505.1 Ornithoptera priamus | reverse complement strand
ACAGCGTCCTTCAAACCGGATCACAGTAATGTTTGCACAGTACTGTCTGTCGGCCGCAATAGGCGCTGCGGTGGTACCTACCTAGACGGTCTGCAGCACCAGGGACCTATCACCAGGGTAATAGTTACAGCGTCCTTCAAACCGGATCACAGCAATGTTCGCACAGTACTGTCTGTCGGCTGCAATAGGCGCTGCGGTGGTACCTACCTAGACGGTCTGCAGCAGCAGGGACCTATCACCAGAGTAATAGTTACAGCATCCTTCAAACCGGATCACAGCAATGTTTGCACAGTACTGTCTGTCGGCCGCAATAGGCGCTGCGGTGGTACCTACCTAGACGGTCTGCAGCAGCAGGGACCTATCACCAGAGTAATAGTTACAGCATCCTTCAAACCGGATCACAGCAATGTTCGCACAGTACTGTCTGTCGGCCGCAATAGGCGCTGCGGTGGTACCTACCTAGACGGTCTGCAGCAGCAGGGACCTATCACCAGAGTAATAGTTACAGCATCCTTCAAACCGGATCACAGCAATGTTCGCACAGTACTGTCTGTCGGCCGCAATAGGCGCTGCGGTGGTACCTACCTAGACGGTCTGCAGCAGCAGGGACCTATCACCAGAGTAATAGTTACAGCGTCCTTCAAACCGGATCACAGCAATGTTCGCACAGTGCTGTCTGTCGGCCGCAATAGGCGCTACGAAGGTATCTACTTAGACGGCCTGTGACAATAGAGACCTATCACCAGTAAAACCAAACGCTGGACATGACTTTCCCATAGTAAGCAAGTACCATAGTAAGTCACTTCCCCCCGACGTGTTCCCGGCTTGTCGTGGTGGAGGGGTCGCCCACGGTGAAGCGAAGAGGAACCCACCCGGCCAGCCCGCGGCTAAGGGCTGGTCCGAGGCGGCCGCTCTAGGTTAGGTTAGGTTGAATAACTGGAGCTCATCGGAGCTGTCGGAAGCTGGAGGGGCGACTTCAAGCTGCCCTTTGCGGCCGAGGTGGAGTCGCGGGTGTAGAGGAATGTCGGTATTGCGATGCGCCCTACTCCCTACCCTCCGCGGCCGTATAACGGATAGCGGCGGGCCCAATATCTCTCTGCCGCACGGAGTGGGGACAATTTTCTGATTTGGGCTTCCATGGCCTCTGGGCGACAGGTTTGGGGGAATCCGTTGCCCGCGCGACAGCAGGAGGCGGAAGAGAGGGCGCGCGGCATGTTCCGGCGTGCCCTCGCGAAGGTGGAAAAAGAGGGTTCATTCCTCCCTCTCGTGGTGGGGCTACGCAAGCGGCCAGCGCCGGCGGGGTCACGGACGATGCGAAAGCGTTCCCGTAATTCCGCCATCAGGCGATGAGGTGGAACATCGTTGGGGATTTAGTCGGTGCAAGTCCGACATAACTTGTCCTTGCCCCCGACGAGGGTATGCGCAGACATTTCCCCCACGTTAATTAAAAAAAACCATAGTAGGTCTCTTGCTTTTGGTCTTGGTTTTCTTGCTTTTTAGACGACTACTTTACTGGTGGTAGGTCTTTGTTGTTGAAGACCTTCTAGGTCCTCCGCAGGTACCTCCCCAGCGCCTATTGCAGCCGACGGACAGTATTGTGCGAACATTACTGGGATCCGGTTTTAAGGACGCAGTAGCTATTATTATTGGTAGGTCTCTTTTATCACTGACCGTCTAGATAGGTACTTCCACAAAGCCTATTGCAGCCAACGGATGGTATTGTGCAAATATTACTAGGATCCGGCTTGTAGGACGCTGTATCTATTACCAGTGGTTGGTCTCCGTTGTCACAGACCATCTAGGTAGATACCACCGCAGCGCCTATTGCAGCCGACAGACAGTACTGTGTCAACATTGCTGTGATCCGGTTTGAAGGACGCTGTAGCTAGTGTAATTACTAGGGTAACGAGATATAAAATCTTATATCTCAAGGCAACAAGGTCAATTTAGTGCTATGAATAACCAGCCTCACTAAAGCTCGTGATTTCGTGATATATGAAAAACGTAGTATATGTATATAAACCTAGTATATAAACCTAGTATATAAAGCTAGTATATATATATACATAGTGTTAAGTGAGCTGTGTACGCATTACAAGATGGCCGCCGCTCTTATGTCAGCTGCATTTTGAGGTTAATTGCAACTTTAATTATTTAATTAGCAGCCCGTTACACTTTTATAATTCACTTTTCGTAATAAAAACGTTTGTTAGGAAATAGTACTTTTTTTTATGGACTAGTTTTTTTTTAATTTACTATCATCTGTCGAATGACTTTGGTATTTAGACATTGAGCCTATATATTATTTATGATTAATTTATGCTTTTGAATTTATTTATACTATGTAAACAAGAAACAGGTTTAATTATTTTTTTTAATGAATCTTTTTTTTAACGGACTAAGGGATGATGATATGAGGAATGTAATTGAAATGAACTTGTGAATTTGAACAACGTATATAAGAAGACTTGTGTAGTACAGTAGTGGCTGTATGTTAATGAATATGTTTGCTTTCCCTTTTTTTTTTATTCGACGAGACCAGCAAGACGTTCACCTGATGGTAAATAATACACTTGCCTTATAGATAGTTAGGATTATATACACCGTACCATATCGAGTTTACCGCCTTGAGACATAAGATATGTTTAGTCTCGTTACTCCCAATAATTTTACTAGCTACACCGCCCTTCGAACAGGAACAAAGTATTGTTCCCACAATACTGCAGGTCGGTTGCAATAGAGACTGCGGTGGTATCTTGCAACGGAAACCTACCAGCAGTAAATTCCCAAAGAATATTAATATCGTGACAGCAGCGACCAAGTTATCTTTTCCGCCGGGCGTAAAGCAACATGCATGCAGTAAGTATGGCGCAATGTAGTTACCCAGCCGCAAATACAAATTTGTTCGGTTTGCTAATTGCACACAGCGCCATCTATTTTTTATATATATAAATGTCTTATATTCTTTATCTATTTTCATATATATTTATGCAAGTACTGTGCGGGAGTATTGTTGGGAATAAATTATCTCGTTTGAAGGACTTGATCATCTTGTTTTTGACGTAATCCTGTGAAGAGTTTAGATTAATCCTTGTAAAATATTCATAGTGTGAACGTGTTGGGTTATTACAGGAGGGTGTTCACAGTAAAAGTCTCTTCACACCGGCGGGACAGGCCGACGTCACGCCGCAGGGGTCCAACGCGCAGCCGTGGAAGCCCGAGGCGCCATCAAACCAGGACTGGAGGGGTAACGTCATATTTGTTTTGGTGCACGATGATTGATGGCATACAGTGAAACAGTGGTAATGATATGGCGATAGAGACAGAGAACGTGTGAGGGAAAGAGATAGCGAATGCTGGAGAGCGAGTGTGTGAGGGAGAGCGAGTGAGACATAGTTTTATCTTTATACATTATAAAGCTTTGTAATCACTTCCAGCACCAGAGACACCCTGGAGGCTGCCGTACAGCGTCACCAAGGAGCAGCGGGCGTCCATACTGCATCACAAACAAGCCTTGACCTCAGGTACTAACACTACACCTAAATATCACATGGTGTGACAACCAGGCTGATGGTGAAGCTTACCACGTAGACATCAGTTCTCATATGTTGATTGTACACATTGATGCCGTTATGGCGATGGATTTACAAGATGGCGGTGGGTATATAGGCGGGTTCAAAGTCCAAACGCGGCTAGGTATCTATTGCTACAGACCTAATAGTAGCAGCCGATAGACAGTACTGTGCAAACATTACTGTGATCCGGTTTGAAGGGCCCTGTAGCTATTACTGGTGGTAGTGTCTCTGTTGCTGCAGACCGTCTAGGTAGGTACCACCGCAGCGCCTATTGCAGCCGACACACAGTACTGTGCAGACATTACTGTGATCCGGTTTGAAGGGCGCTGTAGCTATTACTGGTGGTAGTGTCTCTGTTGCTACAGACAGTCTAGGTAAGTACCACCGCAGCTCCTGTTGCAGCCGACACACAGTACTGTGCGATTACTGTGATCCGGTTTGAAGGGCCCTGTAGCTATTACTGGCGGTAGTGTCTCTGTTGCTGCAGACCGTCTAGGTAGGTACCACCGCAGTGCCTATTTCAGCCGACAGACAGTACTGTGCAGATATTACTGTGATCCGGTTCGAAGGGCGCTGAAGCTCGTTAAACTATTGGAGTATGGGAACAAAATCTTATATTTCGATAACATAAGTAAAATTTGTTGCTGTGTATATCACCTTATCTAGCACCATGTCGATGTGGACAGGCGTACCACTTACCACCAGGCGGTCGTCTTACAGCTTCTGGCCGTGGAATTGAACCAGGATATTTATGGACCTTCACCTTTCACGTACAGGGGGCAGTTTCCGGTTCGAGTACGCGTCGGACAACGGCCTGGCCGCCGGCGAGGTCATTGAACCCGACGGCTCCAGGGTCGGCGCCTACCAGTACAAGGACCCCAGCGGTCAGCTGGTGAAGCTCAAGTACAGAGCTGGTAAAGAAGGCTTCCAGGTATATACTACATTTTAATCCATGAGACGAGTGAGACGTTCACCTGATGGTAAGCTATACGCCTATAACAACGTGGCGCTACTTAGAATGCTATACACTGCACCATATCGCACACATCGCTTGAGATAGGATGTGAAGTCTCGATAATCCAGTAGAGTACATTAAATTCAGTTGCTACAACGCCCTTCAAATCGGAGTACAATAAATTCAGTTGCTACTCTCTTTTTAAATCCGTGCCTCAATGCTGAGACTTGAGACTCTTTATCCATAATTAGTTGCTACAGCACCCTTCAAATCAGAATGCAATAAATTTAATTGCTGCAGTAACCTTCAGATCTGAGTACAGTAAATTCAGCAACTACAGAGTCCTTTAAATCGGAGTACAGTAACTTCAGTAGCTACTAACGCCATTCAATCTGAAGTAGAATAAATTCATTAGCTACAATACTTTTCAAATCGGAACACAATAAACTCAGTTACTGCAGTAATCTTCAAATTTAAGTACAGTAATTACAGCAGCTACAGAGCCCTTTAATTCGGAGTTCATTAAATTCAGTAGCTACAGCGCCCTTCAGCGTTAAAGAGCATATTTTCTTTTATTTTTAATTCAATCAAGTATCAATGTGGAGTTTGAATGTTAGTAGGACTTCACCACCATTACCACGACGGTATACCACCATCACTGGAACAAACAGAGAAAATCAATCAAACAAGAATTGAGACTGTTGCAGTGTGAGTATCTTAATCTATCTGTTTATACTTTCAGATATTGGAAGGTAGTCACCTCCCGCAGAGTCCTCAGCCGCAGCCGCCTCCTACGTCAGGTATAGCGCTGTCAACGCAGCCAATCTTTTTTTTTATATCCCTCGTAATTTTAGTAGCTACAACGTCTTTCAATCCGGAACAATGAGACGCTAGTTAAAATGATAGACAACACCACATTGAGCGTATCACCTTGAGATAAGACATAGTAAATCTTTACACCAATAATTCGATTATCTACAGCGCCATTCCAAATGGAATTTGGTATTGCCACAAAATAATTTCTTTAACTGTAGCGTCCTTCATATCGAAACAAAACAATTTCCTTAGCTACAGCGTCCTTAACATTGGAACAAAATAATTTCCTTAGCTTCAGCGCCCTTCACATTGGAACAAAATAATTTCCTTAGCTTCAGCGCCCTTCACATTGGAATATAATAATTTCCTTAGCTTCAGCGCCCTTCACATTGGAATATAATAATTTCCTTAGCTTCAGCGCCCTTCACATTGGAATATTATAATTTCCTTAGCTTCAGCGCCCTTCATATTGGAACAAAATCATTTCCTTAGCTGCAGCGTCCTTAACATTGCAATAAAATAATTTCCTTAGCTGCAGCGTCCTTCACATTGCAACAAAATATTTTCTTTAGCTGCAGCGTCCTTCACATTAGAACATAATAAATCCACTAGGTACTCCTTTGGCCTTTTGAATCGGAATACAGCTACTTCACTAGCTACAACGTCCTTCAGTACACATAGTAATTGCACACTACTATGTAACTATGACCAAACAGAAAATCTGTCGGCAGACTACTACAACCAGAACGCGTACGGCCAGCAGCGGCAGCAGTACGAGCGGCAGCAGCAGTACAACCAGCAGAAGCCCGAGCCTGCACAGGAGTGGACGCAAGGACAAAGTCAGGTTAGTTAGAAGAGAGTAGGGGAGAAAAGAAGTAGGAGGGAAGGCAAAAAGATGAAGAATTTGTGAGAGAGTTTTTACTTTCTCTCTGATTCTGTTCTCTTTATTTCTCTAACTATTTCTGTTTTAATCTTTCGCTGTCTTTCTATCTCTTTCTTTGTACATCTATTTTTTTCTCTGTATTTCTCTTTCTCCCTCTTTACATCTCTATCTATCCATTTGCCTCTTTCTCTATTTCTTTTTTGAACTATTAACCGGATCGAATGAATAGTACGCGTTGACGTCATCAGGTCCCAGCCAACCAGCCAGCCGCCGGGCAATACTACGCGCAGAACTGGAAGCCGAGCGGCGGTGACGATGGACAGGTGATGTACCTTATAGCTACAACAGCTTTCACATGGAATGTTGTATACTTTAGTTCGAAATTCAAACTTACACAACAGCAAAAGGGTCCAAGGGCCGGCGCGGCGTCTGCTTTTATGAGTCTCTACAGTTTGATATTTCATGGTACTTAGTTTTATTACAAGTGTATTTTTTTTTAATTTTAGAAACTTTATGTACTTACTTATACCTTGTCGGATAGGTATTGAAGTAAAGTACTTATTTATGTGCTTTATACTTATCTTTATAAATAAGATTTTATATTATGATTAAATAAAAATGTAAGTGTGACGCATCATTTTTCACAGTCACGATTTTCAAAGAAATTAATTTAAAAGTTTTAGCCTCTAAGTGATAATTATTAATTTAGTTTAATTAAACAATATACATTAAAATTTATGTAGAAATAAGTAAGAAATATAATCATCGAATTTTTTGCTAGAAAATCCATACATAGATAGATAGAACACGAGCTAGACTTTAGCCCATACAGATCATTTACACTTACCTTTCACCCTGTATATGAACATTACGGCCGTTTAGTTTAACCGTATAATAATTCCCCGCCGCGGCGCGGTGCGCTCGAACATACAAAACTCTCATACAAATGAACTCTATTTAATAGGAAATAAAGTACAAATTTGTTTAAACAAACAGTATTGCATTACCCGACCTACGACACGCGTCTCCGTCGCGCCGCCAGTAGATACGAACATTACGGCCGTTTAGTTTAACCGTATAATAATTCCCCGCCGCGGCGCGGTGCACTCGTACATACAAAACTCTCATACAAATGAACTTTATGTTGTACGCAATAAAGTACAAATTTGTTTAAACAAATAGTATTGCATTACCCAACCTACGACACGCGTCTCCGTCGCGCCGCCAGTAGATATTTATGTGACCTTCATGTGACCTCTCCGTTCCAGTACCGCGACAATGAGATAACCGACCCCAGCAGGCCGCACTCCTTCGGCGAGGGCTACTCCTTCGCGTTCAAAGGATAGGAGGGGGCGGATGCGCCGCGTCATTCGGAACAGCTCCAATTTTTCACTCGTAAATATAATTATATTCCGTTTATCATTTTTTATTTCATCATCATCATCATCATCAGATCCTTCACACGGGTATATCCACCAGTTTCACCAGTTCATCTGATGGTGAAGGATTCGTTCATAACGAAGCGCCAGTTAGATGTTTACCGCCACATTGTACTCGCCTTGAGATATAACATGTCAAGTCTCGTTAGACCAGTAATTAAAATAGATGCAACGCCCTTCAAACCGGATCACGGTAAAATAGCTGCAACTTATAATGTTTACATAAGAAGCCGCTGGATGCCGACAGCAGAAGACCTACCGGCGTAGAGATCCTTGAAGTAGTCCTATGCCCAGCAGTGGGGATTATCCTGCTGATAAAAGTGACAGAGGATGTCTACACTGCATCATGTGCGCGTCTTCTTAAAACACAAGATGTTAAGTCTCGCTACGTCACTAATTTAATTAGATGTCGCGCCCTTCAAACCGGACAGCAATATTTGCATACTACTGCAATAGGCGCTGCGGTGGTATACCAACAACTTTCAATATTCCCTATTCACATCTACCCTCAATTGCAGCAACGCTACTCTTACATCTTAACATTCTCATTTCCGGTTCCTCTTCATCCTCCCTTTCCACATTCAGCTCATCAGCCATTAGCGTTTCCTTCAGGTTTCAGTTCTCACGAAACTTCTTGATGGAGGTGAAATGACAGGACCACGATTCAGTTCATATACCCACATTTTATTAAACTCAATACACAACAAACAAATATATAAAGACTTGTACATAATTAAATAGAAAAAAATATATAACATCCGGTTTGAAGGGCGCTGCAGCTTTTAAACACTGCGGCGGCAGAAGTAGAGTAATTATTAGCTGCGACGCCCTTCAACACAATATAACATTAAAAGAAACTTCATGACTTAATATTAATAAATATATACTAGGTATGAGACGTATTTGCGCGACCAGGTTTTAATAACAGGTATAAATATGCCATCAAATGCGATGGGGAAACCTTCAAGTATTCGATACTTTAATTTGAGGCGCGAGAAATTATAGATATTTTTTTATCTGTGTCATATCTATACTTATTATGCTCATACTATGATATTAATAACAATAATATATATTTTTTAATAATACTTCAATAAAATGTGAGGAAAAAAAAAAATTATTGTCTATGTTATTTGTATTATCTAAAGTGCATATTTCAGTTTTGTGTATTATTAAAAATACGTTATAATATTTCGAGACTCGGTTTCTGGCGCTGGTATTAAAAATACTAGTTACGCAAGTACGACTCACAGTCTCTATTACATTACGATAAAAGCATCAAAACATCGCTAAAACTATCACATTAAATTTATTATTGTTTCAATGGCGACACAAATTTACTACTGACTAGTAATATATATATATATGTGTTATGTAAAGAAGATATTTTTGTATATATTACAAAGTTTCCGATTATTACTACCATACACTTCAGCTCGAGGCTTATTCCTTACCTAAACCTATTACTAATATTTTGACAATCCGAATGAAAATGTGACGTATTCGTTTTTTTTTTTTTAATTGTCCAGCTGATGAAAGCGAAAGACTAAAAACGTTCCGTTACATGTAAATTGTTTATATAAAAAGAGAAATAATAAAACTTCTCGCAGGCAACTGTATGACCGGAAGTAATACCGCGTAGAACTAGATAATTAAAATATATAAATACTAGATATATAAAATATACTAAGTGTTAAAGAGGACCCAATTCCAGCTATTGTATGATATTTGTTTTATACACAAATGTTGCTAAATTAATCAAATATGAATGATCAATTGATTATATTAATTTGTTAATCATTATTGTGGGAAACGGCCGATGGAGTAGTTAGGTAATAGGTAGGCGTAGTGGGGGGAGGTCCCCCCAAAAGGTGGACCGACGATGCGATGAATCGCGGGAACCCACTGCGAGCAACGCGAGACCGATCGATGTGGAGATCTTTGGAGGCTTATGTCCAGCAGTGGACGTCGATATTATGGGAAACAGGAAGGTTGTTTATATTTATATTATAATCTACGACTTCTAATGATTTAAGCATTAATGATACATAAGCTGAATAATATTAAATATATTCTAACCTAAAAATACTTACACAATGTATTTATTTAAATATACGTCACGTGGTGCGATTATTACACGACTAAATTAAACTGTCGCGACGTTCGTATCAACTGGCGGCGCGAAGACAACGCGTGCACGCGGTCGATTAATACAGTTCGATTGTTTAATCAAATTTGAACTTTATTTTATATACTATAGCGTTCATTTAAATAAGCATTTTATATGGACAAGTGTACAGCGTCGCGAATCGGGAATTATTATAAGGGTAAAGTAAACGATCGCAATGTTTATATCTACAGACAGCGCGACGGCGACGTGTGCACTTAGCGGGATAATGGAGTTCTATTTGTGTTATCAAAGAAATTGGAACCTTATTTCGTACGTAATAGAGTTGATTTGAATAAGAGCTTTATATGGAAGGTTGAACCGCGACGCGGCGCGGGTAAATAAATAGAAAGAACTTCAAGCGAATCTGATCTCTATGTCATAAGCAATAGTGTTGATTGTACAGTGGTTGCACTGCGGAGATGTACTTTGTACCGTGCGCTCTGTGCGGGGTAGCGATGACGTCACGACGACCAGTCGACGGATCGTAATCGCAGCAGTATATTATATATATATATATAAACATAAAATTACAGATAATATTATTTATATATAATTCTACACATAGATTATATAGAAATGTTTATAACAATACATTTCTATTGTTGGAAGATTACGTGATTATTATTTTTCACTTATTACATACTATAATGTTATATATGAGAGCGGCGACGGCGGCCATATTGGAAAGTTAAATAAACACTAAATATATATATATATATATTTACAGGTATTTGTTTATTCTACTGCGAAGCGACGAGACGAATGGGACGATCACCTGATGGTAAGTGATACACCCTTAATAACGTGACGCTAGTTAGGATGTTATACACAGCACCTATATATATATATATTACTCTTAAGCATTTCCGGAAGTGTTATTTCGAAACGATATAGATGGTAACTAATGAGGTAGTACCGAGGAATCCTACCATCAGAATAATTCCATGAGATTGTGGTTCAGGAATCGAACCGGCGACCTCCGTGCCGTCAATATGATGGTGTCAATAGTACGGACTTGATTTGATCGTCTTTCTTTATCTATGCAGCCATACATGGATAAAGACGACGCGTGTTTTTTTAATAAATTGCCCACTCGTTATTCCCACTATTGGGATTCGAGATTTATTTATTAATAAATGGAGGTGTCAGAGCTCCCCGCACAACTCACGGGACCAACTAACCTCATCAGCTAATCCCCCCAACGCCAAGAGGAACCTACCTGGCCGGCATGAGGCGGCAGCTCCAGGTCAGAGCTCTGGTGATCCGTGAGCTCACCTCAGATGCTTTCCGGTGGGCTGCAGGGGCGGCCAAGAAGGAGTCGCGGGGGAAGAGGAGTGTCGGTATTGCGTTCCACTGCTCTCCCTATCCTCAGCGGCCGTATAAGGGGGGACGGCGGAACCCGAGATCGGATCCGCCTCAGGGAGTCGGGAGAGTTTTCTCTCTTGGCTCCTATGGTCTCTGGGTGACGGATTCGGGGAAATCCGCTGCCCGGGTGACAAAGAGGCCAAGGAGAGGGCGCGCTATGTCCCGGCATGCATTTACAGAGGTGGAAAGGGAGGTTCTTCCTTCCCTCCTGAGGAGGGGCTGCGTTGTGCGCCGACGCTGGTGAGGTCGCGGATGTATGCGATAGACATAACCAGTCCTTATCCCCGCGAGAGCAGGTATGCGCAAGCCCCTCCACGTAAAACAAAAAAAACTCCCACTCTGGTTCCCACTAACTCGCATTAAGCCAGCGTGGTGGGAAACAGCCCAAATCCCCTCCCCCCATATGAACCTCTACAAATGTCTGAAGGTGGAAGCCGCTGGATGCAGGCAGCGCGGGACCGATTAATGTGGAGACTTTTGGGAGAGGCTTATATCCAGCAGTGGACATCTATCGACTGATATAATAATGATGATTAATAATTGTAAAGTTAAAATAATAATTAATAAAACACTGTCTTAAATCTCCATCCGTACCATTGACACCATGATAAGCAGATATATATATCTATATATATATATATTATCATTTTTTTAATAATCTAGAGAAGCGAAAATTTCTACTAAATATATTTTAATAACCATAAATAGTTAAATATTAATATTAATACTAATTTTAAATAATAATCGATAAAATGTTTAATTTAATCGATGATATAAGCGATTTAATATTGATTAATCATTCATATTTGATTTATAACAGCTGCAATGTATTTTTTTACACAACAAGCAAAAATATTCGAAAATATGTGTCTGAGCTTATCACACTATGTTCATATATATATATATGACACTTAAAATTATTATATATAACATAATTAATATTGATTATGCGTTTATATTGTTTTTTAATACGTTAATAATAAAGTGCTGTAATAACCGGTGAGAGAGAATTCAAATTATTGTCTTTATTATCTACATAAACATGAATAATAATTATTCATTAAAAAATTTCATAAAATATTTAAAAAAAAAAGGCAATATAAATCAATGCTTATTTATTGTCAACACTACATATTAGTTATTGTTTTATTTATTTGTTTTTTTTTTTCAATATTGTCTTTAGTCACATGTACAAAGTAATGTTTATGAACTGTCATTGAAAAAGGCGGGGAAGCGTCTGTCATTAAGAAAAATGTTGTACGGCGATTACAATTATGTATTAATGTTTTATTTAATGTTTAATATTGTTTGTGACTATATTTAAAAGTGGTATTATGTTTTTATTTTTTATCTAAGTGTAGAAGATAAACAAGTTGCTGTATATATGTTAACAGATGTATTTAATAGTGTCAAGTGTTAATTGCAACAAGTGGATGTGAAAAGGTAATTAATTACTGTTACTATATATATATATGTTGTAAATGCGACTAAGTAGTTCTTACTAGCTATAGATATATATAATAATAAATAGTTATTTGTTTAAACAATTTCAAAATTGGTCTTAAGCTGTAGTTCAATATATACTACGATACTTTATTGAGTATATGATATACTTGCTACAGTAGATATATATCTATGTTATATAAAATACATAGATGCCTTTTACAAATAGATTAGATTTTTTTTTTAAATATTTATATCTGAATAAATATGAAGGAATATTTATTATGTTATATATTAAAAGTATACAGAAAAATACGGCGTAACTATACGAGTATATATACTTAGATATAATTGTATATGTAAATATATGTGTCTAATATTTATGTTGTTTACCTTTTTGTCTTTAACTCGGTTGAGTTTCGACAGTTACGGGCGGGCTTCAAAATGGCGGCGTTGTCAAAATGGCGGGCGCTTATTCCTCCTCCTCGTTTTGGTACGTCACGTACCGGACCGAAGACTTCTCGCTTATGATCAAACTCTGAAATAAGTTATTGTCTATCATTAATATGAAATTTATGACAGCTGGTGTATTATGGAGGAGCCTCCCCATTTATGGTCTTGTCACTTGAAACCACGTGAAGTTTATTAGGTGAGCTGTCGTTTGCTCCCCTCCAACGGGTTCTCGCCTTGTCGTGGCGGAGGGGCTTAGTAACCGTGGTCCGGTACACGGTGAAGCCAAGTGGAACCCATCCGGCCGGCCCGCGGCGAAGGGCTGGCCGAAGCGGCCGCTCCCGGTTCGAGCACCGGTTGGGATAACTGGAGCCCACCGGAGCGGCCGGGGGCCGTAGGGGCGGCTGTGTGCTGCTCCAGCGGCCGGCTGCAGGGGCGGTTTCATACCGCCCCTCGCAGCCGACGTGGGGTCGCGGAGGGAGTACCCTCTGCGGCCAACCGGTGTCGCACCGGCGATGCGGCGGCGGTGGGGCCTCGGGGGAAGAGGAGTTTCGGTATTGCGATGCGCCGTTCTCCCTATCCTCCGCGGCCGTTCACAGGTAGCGGCGGGCCTAACATCTCCGCCGCGGGGAGCCGGGAGAGGTTTTCTCCCGTGGCTCCCATGGCCTCTGGGCGACAGGTTCGGGGGCACCGGTCGCCCGCACACGCATGAGGTCGAGGAGGGGGCGCGCTGCATGTTCCGGCGCGCCCTGGGAGGATTCATCCTTCCCCCGAGGTGGGGCCGCGCAAGCGGCCAGCGCCGGCAGGGTCGCGGTTGTGTGCGTACCCGCGTTCCCGTGACCCTGCCATCATGGCGATGAGGAGGAACATCGTGGGGGTTTTAGTCGGTGCAAGTCCGACATAACTCGTCCTTGCCCCCGCGAGGACGAGTATGCGTAGGCATTTCCCCTACGTAAAAAAAAAGCTATCGTTTGCTGGGGTACGAAGGAAGAAGGGTTGAGGAGAAATGATTATTTTTTTTTGTTAATATTCTCATTTTTATTATCTGTAGTGATGCTGATTTTTGACATTTGTTAATCGATTAAATTGATTTATGAATGAATTTAATCGATTAACATATTTTTTGATATAATCGATTAACAAACAATTTATTAGAATGATTATGATTAATGAAATTTTACTGGTGGGTTAGTTTCTGTTGCTGGAGACTATCTGGTGAAGTACTACATACAGCAGTGTTCTAACATTACTGTATTCTGGTTTGAAGGACGCTGTAACTCGTGTAAATTATTGAGGTAATGAGATTCCACATTTTATGTCTCAAGGTGAAGAGTACTCTGTGGTTCAGTGTATAACATCCTAACTAGCGGCACGTTGTTAAGAGCAGGCTTATCACTTAATATCAGGTGATCGTCTCGCTTGTCTCGTCGCTTCGTTGGATAAAAAAAATTGGTATGCGTGGAGTACCTGCTTCTCGTCTCTCGCTGGCGGTGAGCGGAGCATGAGCAGGCACGGCGCATATGCGAAGTTCAGCAACGCGATGATGACCAGCATCCATTCGAAGCCGATGCTGTTCACGAGCGCTCCGGAGAATGCGGGACCTGGGTTTTGCAGAGATGTTATTGGTGCGTCTCGCACATAAGACTACAATCATCAGCGCTTCCGAAGCTCACTACCAATGGTTCCATATATTTTTGACCAGGTCCTCGATCATCTCACTCATCTCTAACAGTCCTCCAGTCCCATTGGGGCTGATAAATGTTATTATTGGTCTTCCCGCCATTTCCGATCCTACTCACCGACCGCGTAGCCGAGGCAGAAGGCCGTATCGCCGATGGCGTACACAGACCCGTACACTGCAGCGTGGCGGATGTCCACCAGGAACCCGAGCTCCGGCATCATTGAGGAGTCGACCATGCCGATCGCGAAGCCGAGCCCGGCGTTGGGGATGATCAGGTGCTCCAATTTTCGCGCCATTGGGATCTTAAATAATAGTGGTTTCAGAAGTGGTGGTAGCTAGTAAAGCTCACATGTCCTGGAGCAGCATCAGATTGGTGTACTGACACAAGGAAGCGAGGAGGATATTCCTTCAATGAAGCACCAGTTAGTATGATATACTCTGCCCCATGTGCTGGACGCCTGAACACATGATATAAAAAGCCTCGTTGCTGCAGTAATTCCACCAGCTACAGCTAGAGACACCTGGACGGTCTGTAGCAAGAGACCTTTTTTTGGTTTCGGGACGATATCTTCGAAAAACACCCCTGTCTTGGGGAGAAGTCAGGGTTATGTGAGATTATTACTCACTAAAACCCTCTCGGTGGTCTGCATCAGCGCATTCGAGCAGGCTCCGGGATCTCTTATGGAACGCACCGGTGCTCCTCTTAGCAGGTCTCTGAGGAAGGGTCAGACCCTCCTAAGCACCATCGCTGGGCCATACGCTGTTCGCTTGTTGAGCGATGAGGGCCGTACAAACTCAGGACCCGCGAAATTCCTAGACCCTATCCGACGCCTTCTTCGACAGGCAGGGCTTACCTTACTCCTACTCTTACCAGCCCGAGACTACAGGTCTGAGGAACAGAGACCTACCATCAGATATTTGTTGCAGTGTCCATATCCTTGTCCTAATAATAACAGTTGATGCTTTTAGTATATATAGGAAGGAATCTCACCAGTATGAGACACAGGCCAATAATAACCAGGCCAGAGAGAGCCGCGAGCCAGCGTCCCATCTTATGCCCGAGGGGTCCGAATAAATTGGTACCTGTAAATATAAACGTTAACCTTACACGTGGTGTCAAGTTATACTGGTTGTCGGTGATGCTCGTGTGTACTCCGACTCCTCGTAAGTTGATTGAGCACTGAGGAATCTGTACCATGATAGACCAGGGTATTGAACATGGGAGCTGTATAAACGAGGAGGTATACCGATGAGGTAGCAGATGCTGGCGGGGAGGAAAGCGACTCCCTGCTGCCAGCGGCGGGCTTCCATCGTGTCCGCCATCCAGATCGGCAGACTTGGCTCCAGCATCGCGATGCCGACGTTGGCGAAGGTTATGGCTCCTGAAGTAGATGGTATAAAATTGTATTGCAGTTGCGTCCGAAGAAAATTAAAAAAAAAGCTTAGGTCTCTGTAGCTACAGGTGACCTAGGTGGCCAGTGTGCAAATATTGCTGTGTTCTGGTTTGAAGGGCGCTGTAGCTAATGCAATTATTGCGTATAATAAGCCTTAAAATCTTGTGGTCCAGTCAATGATTGCAGTGTGGTGCATGGTGTATCATCCTAACACTAGGATGGGCGCGTCACTCATTATTAGGTGTAGGACTTGTTGAGCTTATTCATAATATATTATTAATTAATATATATATATATATATATATATTATTGTATTCTTAAGCAAACACCTAATCGTCCAATTTAATAATAGATTAGATCAGGTGATGTTCAATTATTGTCTGTGAGGAATCTAGTGGTGTCTCACCTGCTGCGACGATAATGTAAGGGTCGCTGACGAGGTCCCGGAGTGAAGGCGGCTCGGTCTCCTGCCGCACCACTCCTGGCTGCAGGATCATCAGCTGCAGCACTGAATAACATAAAACCACATATGTTATATGCTTCTGTGTATAAGCGGCTGACCACACGGCGCCGTGTAAGTGGCCACCGACATGGTTCTATGAATAGGGGCTGACCACACGGCGCCGTGTAAGTGGCCACCGACATGGTTCTGTGTATAGGGGGCCGACCGCACGGCGCCGTGTAAGTGGCCACCGCAAGGTTCCGATATATATTTATAAGGATATTTATGTACTCACATCCGTCTCCGAGTGCCAAGGCCGAGAGCATCAGGAACGGCGCGGTCTTGCCGACGAACTCGTACATCAGGCCGCCGAACGGTGGTCCGATGAGGACACCCAGCGCCAGCCCCCCCAGCGCTATGCCCATCGCGTTCCCACGTTCCTACATACAGTATCATTTTTAGAGGAACAACAGGACTTTTTTCATCTGATGGTAACTTCACCATAACATGTTCTTTAGTAATTTATTACTGATCTTCGAACTGGAAGACAGTAATGCTTGCAAACTACTGCTCGATAGTAGAGAGCTGCGATGGTATCTGGACGGTCTTCGACAGCAGAAACTTACCACCAGTAAAATACTGATAAAACCTTAACCTTAGAACCATGTATACATTGTGAACTGATGATAGAAATTAATTATTAGAATCTGGGTAAGAGCTGATGATCTTCAAACAGAAGATAAACCAATGAAGAGTTTATTCAAATTTCTATTCCATAAAAAAATAGGATGAAATTGGTTCAGCCGTTTTGGAGTCATTGGTGGTACCGCAGCTCCTATTTCTACAGCCAAAGAACAGTGCAAACATTACTGTGCACCGGTTTGAAGGGCGCTGTAACTAATGCCATTATTGCGACAATAAGCCTTAACACCTTGTGTGCACTCGACGATTGATCGCCTATTATAACCCCGACAAGTATTATGTGCAAATATTACTGTGATCCGGTTTGAAGGGCTCTGTAGTTAGTGTAATTACTGGGGTAAACGAGACTCAACATCTTGCATGTCAGGCGACGAGTGCAATATGGTGTAGTGTATGTCGTCCTAACTGTCGCCTCGTTATTATGAGCAGGCGTATCACTTACCATCAGGTGAACGTCTCGCTCGTCGCTTTAATTCATCACTGTTGTCACATGGGAAACCATTTACCTTGTCGTCAGGGTACCTCTCTGCCAGCATGCCCATCCCGGAGACCGAGGAGCAGGAGGAGCCGATGCCCTGGAGTGCTCGGGCCACGAACAGGACGCTGTACGAGCGGCCGAAAGCGAAGACTGCGGGTAGGTAGAGAAATAAACCATTAATCTATGGCTGTAAACGGCCCAGAGGAAATGTCATCATCATCAGCCGACAGACGCCCACAGCTGGACATAGTTCTCTCCTAATAATTCCCACATCGATCAGGCTGGGATTCACATGGCGGAGGGGGGAATTGGGCTATTTCCAACTACGCCTACCATTGCAACTTGCAATAAGACTTTACTGCACAACTCAGATGATGAAGGGTCATTGTCCAAGGGTCGACCATATAAAATTGGAGACCTATTCACTTGGGCCCTCACTTAAACTTAGCACGATTCCCACAAAACACAGTCTCATAACAGCTTTTAGTCCAGCAGTGGACATAGAAATACGTATAAATGAAGACGAATGTCCATTTTCTCAATATTTCGTATCAAACATTGTACTGGTTCTATGTGTATAAAAATTGTTGTATAAAAAATAGATTTCTAATCGATCCCACTGTTGGGACTGAATCTCACCAGTTAGTCTCTGTGGGCATGTAATGTAGAACTTTCGTATTTATACTCACTCAAAGTGGAGAGGAACATCAATATGAAGCCGGTGAACATGGGGACACTGTAGCCGATTCTGAAAAATATAACATTTATCATCAACTTCTAGAAGAATGGAGAGGGAGTTCATGCTGGAAGTTGGTTCAAAGCATCAGATACGGAAGAGAAGTTACGCCAGCTCGGAGAGACGAGGGTTCGGTTCCCGATGAACTTATCGGAAAACATCGTGAGGCAAGATCAATATCCAAAAACAGGCTTCCGTGGACATATTCACCAACTCGCACTTGACCAGTGTGGATAAATGGGATTACTCTTTTGAGAGAAGGCCATCGATCCCAACAGTGGGAACATAAGGCTGTTGATAGAACAGATTTAAATTTTCCGTCGTCGATAAGTTTATCCTGGAGCGAATTCTACTTCATCTTCTGTTGGAACAGTGCTGGTGCTGGTCTCCCTCACCTGTGCGTCAACGGTCCTACGAACGGGTTAGCGATCAGCTGCACGATGGCCTTGCTGGCGAACATCACGCCCACCGCCACGGTCTCGTGGATGAGCTCCTTGTGGCGCTCCTCCCTCTGGGCTGTCAGGTTCACTGCAAGTTGGACGGCAGGTTCAAAATTTGAACTTTTAAACTTTAAAGAGTCTAGGGCTCCAAGATCTCGAGGGTGCCATAAGGTCAATCGCTCAGCTAAAGGAAGGGCTATTGCCCCTCTTGACACACTCGCTTTGTTACCAGAAGCCCTAGACCACGTTGTACCTATCGTTCATACTTGGCTTGCTCAGTGGGCAATGTGGGTTCAAAGCCCTTCAAAGGTCCCAAGGTCCTTCAAAGCCCACGAACCAAAATATCCTTTTAGTCGCCGTTTAAGCAGAGTTTACCTTAGTCCTATTCATAATCATGAGACTACAGAGCAATCGGTAACAGTGTCCTACCATCCGTAATCCCACAGTTGGGAAAACAGATTTTTCATTTCATATTCATCGTTGGTAGTTTGTTTTTTGTACTCACAGTGGGTGACGTTCTCGTAGACTACTGTTGTGTTTTTCTCCAGGCAGGGACAGTAGGGCGTGGGCGGTGGTGATGGTGTGGTGATGTCGTCCAGCGACATGGAGAGGGGCGCATCGGGGTGACGAATGTCGTATAAAAACTCCGGTATGATTGGCACTGGCGACAATAAGGTGTTATATATGTCAAGTGGGGGTAGTTGTAAGAATAAATATATGGCGGTAGACGGAGAATACAGGACAGAACACATCTTAAGAATTAGTTTTACTGCTACCTGTGTGAGAGTGAGACGGAACTAGTCTCTATATAACTTAAATACCGCGCATCTCATTTCTGCAGCGCGCCAATTACTCCGCTACACCATATGCACTAGTCTCCACGCCGGATCTCTCTCTAACTCTTAATATATGAAGAGAGAGAGAGAGAGAGAGTCGCAATGCGTTTCTATACAGTTTTCCTATAACGCGCCTTCTTTCCGCGTTCCGGCCCGCAGGAGGCCCACTACTCCATACACCATGTACACTAGTCTCTGCGCTGTATCTATCTCTCTCACTCTTAATATATAAAGAGAGAGAGAGAGACGGAATGCTTTTCTATACAGTTGCCCTATGGTGTGTCTCGTTCTTGTGCCAACTGCTCCTGACACTTTACACACTAATCTACGCGCTATATCTTTCTCTCACTCTTAATATATGAAGACAGACAGAGAGAGAGAGAGAGACGTTGAAATTTTTAGTACATTATTATACTTTTCTTTCACACTCGTCCGTTTCTACTTAAAAAAAAATAGAAAATTTTTCGATCAACCGCTCCCTCTTTGTCTCTCTGTTTACCGCTTCCACAGTGTGCGCATCTCATTCTCACACAAATTAACTAGAATACAAAGTTTCACTTCTACTGTGTGTGACTCCCACTCTAAATTATTCCTACCATACAATTAAGCGACAAGACGAGGGGGACGTTCACCTGATGGTGAGTGATGAAAATTTTATATGTTCCAAGAACCTCTTTTTGAGCATGTGATATTGTCCTCTCACTGTGATGAACAGAGATGAAGAACCGCGAGTCCCAGTAGTGGGAACATGAATAGGTATGTTTATCTATTGAATATTATAACCTATTTTCGTTTATTATCCCTCGTACCAGAAAAGTAGATAAATTAATTTGTCTATCAAGTCCCAGCAGTGGGAGTATTAGAACGTCTATTTATATTAAAATTTTAATATTCGAACATTATTTCATATTTATTCAATATTATTATAAACTTAAAAAATAATATATTATCGATAGTAACGAAATTAATGTCACATCACTATAATCTGTGCGTTCCTATCGTCCGCCATTTTGTTTTACTAAACGCCGCCATGACGGAGCCCGCATGCTTAGCGACGCGTTATAGATAACGCCGTTCGGCTTTAGGGATGGGCGGGAGTCCGTCGGATATATCCGATGTACGAAATCCGTAAATGTTATCGGATTTTCATTGTACCGGCTTGAAGGTCTTTGTTGATACCGCCTACCGCACCGGTTGCTTGTATTAGTCTGCAGACTAACGGTTACGGAAACCGGTATAGTGAAACTGCTAGATGAAGATACCTACATTCTCTTCACGAGTTTAATAATAATATTGATCCCACTATTGGGATTTTGGGCTTAAGGAATGGAGGAAGCTGTTGTCATCTTGAACTCAGTAGAGTTCGAACCTCCGTCTCTTTCAGACGTATACCGCGTATATCAAAGAGAACCTATTCTAAGATATACGAGTATGACGCCCATCAAATACGGTGTCATACCAACTACACGTGAATTAGAGTGTTTACACAATACCACATCGTTTCAATTTATTTCTTATTACCTCCACGTTACAACGGAAACGGTTGTATGTCCTTCGAACTTTTTCATTTACCGCCGATGCTCTTTGTTATTATAATTGCTGATGGTATTATACCAATCGATTGATGTCAATGGTACGTCACTAGTGCTGGGCATCGTCTAGAAAGGTAACATTGCAGCGACTGATCATCATCATCATCAGCTGATAGATGCCAAGGATTCCTACACGATCGGGTAGGGAATCAGGTGGGGGGATTTGGGCCATATCCCACCATGCTGGTCCAGTGCCGGTTGGTGAGAGAGACGTTGTGTCATCATCAGCCGATAGACTTCCACTGGCCATAGTTCTCCCCCAAAGATTACCACATGATCGGGTAAGGATTCAGATGAAGGGGATTTGGGCCATATCCCACCACACTGGCCCAATGCGGATTAGTAAGAGAGATGCAGTGTCATCATTATCGTCAGCTGATAGACTTCCACTGAACATAGGTCTTCCCCAAAGATTCCCACACGATCGAGTAGGGATTCAGATAGGGGGGATTTGGGCTATAACCCACCACGCTGATTCAATGCGGCTTGGTGAGAGAGACGTAGTGTCATCATCATCATCAGCCGATAGACTTCCATTGGACATAGGTCTCAAAAGATTCCCACACGATCGGGTAAGGATTCATATGGGGGGGGGGATTTGGGCTATAACCCACCACGCTGGTCCAATGCGGGTTGGTGAGAGAGACGTAGTGTCATCATCATCATCAGCCGATAGACTTCCATTGGACATAGGTCTCAAAAGATTCCCACACGATCGGGTAAGGATTCATATGGAGGGGGGATTTGGGCTATAACCCACCACGCTGGTCCAATGCGGGTTGGTGAGAGAGACGTAGTGTCATCATCATCATCAGCCGATAGACTTCCATTGGACATAGGTCTCAAAAGATTCCCACACGATCGGGTAAGGATTCATATGGGGGGGGGGGTTTGGGCTATATCCCAGCACGCTGGTCCAATGAGGATTAGTGAGAGAGACGTGTCATCATCACCAAACAATACACTTCCACTGCTGGACCTAGACCTCGACAGCAATCTACTCCGAGCTGCCAGCTCCTAGCGATCTTCACCAGATCGTAGAAGTAGTGCTCCTTAACATATACACACTACATATATATATAACAAGTCACATTTTTTTGAGGGAAACAGGAAACCAACACCTTCCAAGTATATATCTTCTTCGTCGGTATCACTCTCGACAGAGTGATCCTGGTCATCACTTCAGGTACTAGTGGCGAGCTGAACAACGTCGCCACTCCTCCCTGATGGCTGCCCTCCTAATGCTTCCTAGATAGTGGCAACGATGATGAGCCATTCACTGCCGCCTTCACCTGGTCAGTCCATCTCATGGGCGTCCATCCTCGTGGCCTGGTACCCAGACCCTTCCTCTGGACCAGGAGTCGCCCTAACGCTACCTCGGCAAATATATATTGAACATATGTCCGCCAAACCACACTTGGCCAATATGGCGGATATGGACTTTATCCTCAAGAGTAGTCCCAGCAGTGGGAACGTTTTGTGTTATTCAAGCCACTACACGGACGGGACGTTCACCTGATGGTAAGTGATACGCCCGGCCATAACAACGCCGCGCTAGTTAGTATGTTATACACTGCAGCACATTGCTCTCGTCGCTTGAGACATAAGATGTCGAGTCTCGTTACCTCAGTAATTAGACCTAGACTAGTCTCCGGGAACAGGGACTCCAGAACTGATGGTAACTCTCTGTTCCTGGATACCGTCTGGATAGGCACCACTGCAGCTATATACACCATACAGCACTGTGCAAACATTACAATGATCCGGTTTGAAGGACCAATAGCTATCACTTATGATAGGTATCTGTTACCGGGAACCGTCTAGTTAGGTACAACCGCAGCGTCTATTTTTGCCGCCAAACAGTAATGTGCGAACATCGCCGTAATCCGGTTTGAAGGGCGCTGTGGCTAATATATTATTGCGGTAACGAGATTTAACATCCTGTCTTAGGCGACGAGCGTAATATAGTGCAGTGTAAACCATCTTAACCACCGCCGCGTTACCGACGGGCGTATCACTTACCATCAGGTGAACATATCGCGCCGCTTAACGTAACAAGAAAACCCATCGAGCTGCGTATGTTTATTATTTTTATTATTTATTGTGAACGTTACGCACATCACTAGCCGGTCCGCGCGCCGCTCGCTCCGGTGCGAGAGGTGTCGTAGCGCGCGATAATATCGTAACACGTTATCTTACGTGAGTGTTGTGTATGTAACGAGTGTTCGGCTAAAATCGATATTCCCATTGTCTGGTTAAACTTATCGAGTTTTTTTTTTTATGTAGTTAAGCGACGGTACAAGCGGGACAATCTGATTCTAAGTGATACGCGCGCTCATAGCAACGTGGCGCTAGTTAGGATAGTATACATTGCATCACATTGCACTCTTCGTCATGAGACATAATACACTACATCAGCTACAGCGCCCTTCAAACCGGATCACAGTAATGTTCGCACAGTACTGTCTGTCGGCTGCAATAGGCGCTGCGGTGGTACCTACCTAGACGGTCTGCAGCAACAGAGACACTACCACCAGCAATAGCTACAGCGCCCTTCAAACCGGATCACAGTAATGTTCGCACAGTACTGTCTGTCGGCTGCAATAGGCGCTGCGGTGGTACCTACCTAGACGGTCTGCAGCAACAGAGACACTACCACCAGCAATAGCTGCAGCGCCCTTCAAACCAGATCACAGTAATGTTCGCACAGTACTGTCTGTCGGCTGCAATAGGCGCTGCGGTGGTACCTACCTAGACGGTCTGCAGCAACAGAGACACTACCACCAGCAATAGCTACAGCGCCCTTCAAACCGGACCCTAATATTTACGTACTACTATACGCTGTGGTGATACCAGTAGCTTAAGAGAAAAAGGCCGATGGAATAAACAAGGCTTATAATGGTGATGATTGGCACGGAGATGATGATGATGATGATAATGCCAATGGTAATATCGATGATAATCATGATGGTGTTGGTGATATAGATGATTAAGATGTTTATGGTAATAATGGTAATATTCATGATGGGCAACTCATGGAGATGGTAATGATGATGGTAGAAAATATCTCTATATTTGGGATGATGGAAAGAAGGGATGGGAAGGAGCGTTCCTCTGGGGGAGGAGATTCGAAATGAAGTCCATCCGTCAGAGCACCGAGGTTACCGACAAAGGTTCTCCAGTGGGCAAACTGACGTGGATCTGGGCTGGTTGCGTATATTGTACAAATGCCCACTGTTGGAGAAGACATATCCCAGTCCCACTGATCAGATGGGGCCAAGATCTAAGGCTGATGGTAGAAAATGGATTTGTATAGCCGAAGATCGGGCTAAGTGTCGTGCCTTGTGCGACGCCTGTATCCACCAGTGAACTGCCGCAGGCTGATGTTGATTATAAAGTAGTAAGAGATATTGTAATCATCGTCGCCAGCCGCCCAACGCCCACTGCTGGGCATAAACCATTAAGATATACAACAAAAGCCATTGCCATTGCCACCCAAATTTGGAAGTAAGAAACTTTGGTCCTTGAAGATCTGACGAAAGCATTTGATATACACATCACATATTTACACTGCATCAGATAGATTTAGGAGAAAATGGCGATAAAGTGTTGTTTTTTAGGGACTAGACGATCGAGTTCAACTGCTAGTAAATGGTAGGACGTCCTTCGAGCCGGAACACAGTAAAGTTTGCACACTACTAACACGCGGCGATAGCTAAACGATCTTCAGCAGAGGACTGACATCAAAAAATTTACTAAAAGAGTCTCAGTCACTTGATCTGATAATCATCAGTCAGATGATGATGATGATGGGTTGAGACAGTTGATGGTGGAGGTCTACCAGAATACTCCAGCTTCCATATATTGACTGGACCGATACCGTCATGGCGGCGAGACGGTACCGAAGAGCTACCCACCATCCGAAATTCCCATCATATATTCCCAGAATTGAAGCTAGGACTTCTGAAGGGCACACTACGCTATTCAACCGATACATCGATTTCTCGTCTAGAATGTAGTCAATTAATTATTTGTGATGAAAAAAAATCGATTCCGACCAATTGAGGTCCCGATTCGATTACCGCGAGTGGGCGCGAGTACGCTTTGAAGTACGCTTGCGTTTGACAGCTCATTCCCGGCCAGTACTGCGCACGTCGGCGCCATCTTGTATATCGATAGAAGTCGCTATTTATTTATTAATCGATTTTCGATTTGTTGATTAGAGAAAAGCGTAATCGATTTTTTTATGTGAATAAAAATATAAATAAACTATACCATATTAATGATATGAATAGATAAAAAAATATTGTTAGGACTAATTAGTTCTAGATTCTGGATGAAAGCTTACAGCAGCATCAATTTTACTGGTAGAGTAGTTCTCCGTTGCCGGAAACCGTCTCGGTAGGTACCACCGCAGCAGCTATTGCAGCCGACAGACTACTGTGCAAATATTACTATATTCCGGTTTGAAGGACGTTGTAGCTAGCGTAATTATTGGAGTAACGAGACTCAACATTTAATGTCTCACGGCGAGTACAATATGGTGCCTATTCTTGCCACCAAATAGCCGTATGAAAATACTACTGTGATCCGGTTTGAAGGGCGCTGTCGCTGGTGTAATTACTGGGGTAACGAGACGACCATCAGGAGACCGTCTTATACCTCTCGTCAGAAAAAAATGAAGCGTTCTAGCGCTTTGGCTCAGTTTGTAATACGTGTAATTGATAGCGTATAGGTGCGAAGTTCGATTCCAACTAAACTTGAGCTTCCGGCGAAGGAAGACATTATGAAAAAAACCGAGACGTTTAAATATCCAACAACTGTCGTGGGCATGTACCGCATGCATTTGGCTAGCGTGGGCGCCGAATCCCAGCGTCGGGAACGTTTAAAGGATGTTTCAGATGAGGCTGCTAGAACCCGAGCAGAGCATGCAGTCACAATTTTTTTTTTTTAAATTAGGCTATCGAATGCGGTTGTCTTTTTAAATGCGTTTGATGTGATTCCCACGGTTGGGAAGCGGGTTGGCAGCAGCTGACATTCTACATATCGGTACGTAATAAATATATCGCAACTAATACGAAGCTCGGTTAATTGAGTTCGGCAACAAGTTGGCTCCGAGCGAATCCGATTTGCGAACTCGCCCCGCTGCGGAGCGTTCAGTAACAGGCTGAAGGGGGTGGGGGGCCGGGTAGGGGATGGAAGTGGGGTTGAGGCAATGAGATTTGTAACGCCGCACCCAACTGCGACGTCTGCCCACCGCCTAGTGATGATTGAATGCAATATTAAAAAGAACCTGATGGTATTTGCCGCCGCAGCTCCTGTTGCAGCCGACAGCCAACAGTGTGCAGACTTTACTGTGTTGAAGGGTGCTGTAGCTGAAATTACTGTGGTAACGAGATTTGGCATGTTATATATCGAATATAACGTGCTGCAGTAATTTTATTATAGTTGAGAGGAAACAAGTTTTGCCGATATCACAAGTAGTGAGAAGGAGAGAAGTGAGAGGAAGTTGGATAAGGTGATGATGATGATGATGATGATGTGTAGTGTAATCATATATGTGATAATTAATAAAAAATTAAAATCTTCGTCATACCCTAATATATATATATAAAAAAATAAAATATATATAAATAATATATTATCGATAGAATGAACGAACAACACTAAAGCGGGCGCCGCCTTTGATGAGGCGCCTAAGTGAGTTTCACTTTGATCTCGCCGAATGGGAAATTGTCCCACTTCCGGTCCGAGTTGGTAGTGAAAGAGGTGTTAAGTGAGCGCACCATGATAACTTGGCGATGTAATCGAATTTCTTTAACTTAGTGTTTATGTGTATGCACTAAGTTGTGAGCAAGCGCGTGCTTCAAAGGGGAGCGAGCGCACAGCGTGCGAGCAGGGGGTCGCCCCCTACTTTGTAATCAGAGACAAGGATGACCAGCTCCAACGTTCGGAGCTGAATTAGTAATGGTCAGAGCGGAAGTCATAGAACCGATATCTGTGACGTCATAAAACTGATGTTCGTGATAGGTCATAGAACTCATGTTGGTGACATGTCATAAAACCGATATCTGTGACGTCATAGAACCGATGTTGGTGACGTCATAGAACCCATGTTGGTGACATGTCATAAAACCGATATCCGTGACGTCATAGAACTGATGTTCATGAGAGGTCATAGAACCCATGTTGGTGACGTCATAGAACCGATATCTGTGACGTCATAGAACCGATATCTGCGACGTCATAGAGCCGATATCTGTGACGTCATAGAGCCGATGTCTGTGACGTCATAGAACCGATGTTGGTGACGTCATAGAACTGATGTTCATGAGTGGTCATAGAACCCATGTTGGTGACATGTCATAAAACCGATATCCGTGACGTCATAGAACTGATGTTCATGAGAGGTCATAGAACCCATGTTGGTGACATGTCATAAAACCGATATCTGTGACGTCATAGAACCGAGTAGGTGACGTCATAGAACTGATGTTCATGAGTGGTCATAGAACCCATGTTGGTGACATGTCATAAAACCGATATCCGTGACGTCATAGAACTGATGTTCATGAGAGGTCATAGAACCCATGTTGGTGACATGTCATAAAACCGATATCTGTGACGTCATAGAACCGATGTAGGTGACGTCATAGAACTGATGTTCATGAGTGGTCATAGAACCCATGTTGGTGACATGTCATAAAACCGATATCCGTGACGTCATAGAACTGATGTTCATGAGAGGTCATAGAACCCATGTTGGTGACGTCATAGAACCGATATCTGTGACGTCATAGAACCGATGTCTGTGACGTCATAGAGCCGATGTCTGTGACGTCATAGAGCCGATGTCTGTGACGTCATAGAACCGATATCTGCGACGTCATAGAACCGATATCTGCGACGTCATAGTAGCCGATGGATGGTGCCCACCACCACAGAGGAAGACATAGAATGAATCGTTGATAGAACCTATAACCAAACAAGGCTGCAGTGTTGTTGAATTCCTTTCAAGACTTTTGCCCAGCTGCTCCCAACGCAGTCATTTTTGCCCACTACTGTCTGTCGGCTGCGCCATATGCTGTGGTGGGACCTGGACGGTCAGCAACAGATACCTAACACCAGACACTAGATCTGGACATAACTTCAACAATATTATTTATTAAATAAATATAATCCTAATAAAATATATATGTATATATCATAGTCACCCTACAGTTGCGGGTACTTCAAAGAAAAACCGCGGGAAATTTTCACAAAGGGAAAATGGCGGCAAGTAGGTATTCATCAATTCTGTTTTTACCGGATATTTAAAATTATAAAAAGGATACAAATGAAAAAGGAAAATAATTTTTGGTATTACAACGGACTGTGGTCTCCGTAGACCAGTGTCTCTGAAGACCAGACTCTTCGGAAGAAGATTAAGAAGACTAATCCCATGCTGGTTTTAAGATGGACTCTTTTTCTTTAATCACTTGATATCAAGTGATACCCCTGCACGTAACAAAGTGGTGCTAATTAGAACGATATACACTGCGCCACATTCTACTCGTAGCTTTAAGTCATATTAAGCCTACCCCAGTAACTACACTAGCGTCCTTCAAACCGGAACACAGTAATGTCTGCACGCTGTCTGTCAGCTGCAACAGGCGCTGCGGTGGTACCTAGATGGCCTGTAGCAACAGAGACCTACCACCAGTAATAGGTATAACGTCCTTCAAACCGGATCACAGTAATGTCTGTACAGTACTATCTGTCGGCTGCGACAGGCGCTGCGGTGGTACCTACCTAGACGGCCTGCAGCAACAGAGACACTACCACCAGTGATAGGTACAACACCCTTCAAACCGGATCACAGTAATGTCTGCACAGTACCGTCTGTCGGCTGCGATAAGCGCTGCGGTGGTACCTACCTAGACGGACAGGAACGGCGATATGCGACTAGTGACCAGACTACCGCGTCGCAGATTATAAAGCTGAATAAAAAGGTTTTATATTTATAACCTGTGGATAGGAAGGTCCGCCATTACGTGTTCCCGCCAGGAATTCAAGATGGCCGCCGCCAATCAGTTGAGTGGCTCGGTTCATGCCTTATTCATTGGAGGTGAGGTTTCCCGCTTTCAAATAATGAATCCGAATATAATGAATATATTATAGTTATTTATGTACTGCATAATGCGTCGGGTGTGAGGGGCCCCGCGGACCGGCTCACGGCACCCAAGCCAAGGTCATCAGCTCCTGGTGCAGCCTGCTGATCACCGAAGGAAGCTCCGGCTTCCAACTCGCATCGGGCCGGAGTGGCGGGAAACGGAACAAATCCCGCTGTATGAGCCTTTATCAGATGTGGGAATCTTTGAGGGAAGCCCGTGTCCAGCAGTGGGCGTCTATTGGCTGATAATGATGATGATGATGGTGGTGGTGGTGGTGGGTGTATAAATGGCACGTCACTGCTTCCGGTGACAGTCTAGACAGCAGCTGAACAGCAGTGAGCAGACACTACTGTGTGTTACTGTTACTGGGCTATACACTCATGATATGATATGTCTTAAGCGACGAGTACAATGTGGTGCAGTGTGAACATCCCAAGTCGGGACAACTGCACTTTGATCCGGTTGGAAGGACGCTAAAGGGACTGAAATTATGGTGACAAGACTTAACATCTTATGTCTTTACCTACACTACTACATTCGCTGTCATCCGGTTTGAAGGGCGCTGTAGCTGGTGAAATGACCGTAACTAGAATCAATATTTTGTGTTTTAAGCGGCGAGCTTAATGTGGTGCAGTATAAACCTCCTATGTAGTATTTTAGCTGTGATCCGGTTTGAAGGGTGCTGTAGCTAACGAAATTACTGGGGGTATGTAAAAGACGAGCGTAACGTGACTAGCAGAGCTTTAATGTTAGAGCTGTTCTTCATATTTTGGATATCCTCATGTTTATAGAATATACCATCAGAACTCTTCACGCCAGGATGTTTATTAACACCAGCAGTATATTGATGACGCTTGGGGCAGATTTACTTGTCCAGCAGTGGGCTGATGATGATGGTGACCTGATGGTAAAATATACGGTTGCTTATAAGTTGCGCTAGTTAGGATATTTACACTGCAATACCATCAGGGTTACGACTCCGATGGATTGGTGTCATCACGAATATGGACAGAGTAACAGTCCCTCGGTGTACTCACCGACAGTGGTGAGCAGCATGTTGTCCAGCAGGAGCGCGATGGCGACGATCACCAGCACCAGCTTCCTGGACTCCCGGCAGGCGGCGACGCGCGCGCGCCATCCGCCGAAGCCGTCTGATGCTGCGCCCATCTTCAGTGTATCCTTTTACTCCTGAGACAAACATGAGGATCTGATGAGTATCACTAACTCCTGTCTCCTTGAGGATGTGGTCTCCCGTCACTAGCTGAGGTAAGTGAAAAGTCTTCGCTTGAATGTAGTGATGCTGTTAAACCTTGGAAGCTGATGATGATGAAGTAGCCAGGGTCTGTACATCAATAGATTTAGCAGGTTAGTAATATATGGTGTGTTAGAAGTGGAATTGAACTAATGACCTTCGCTTAATCATGAGCACCAGCTCCAAGTGTCTGATGGTGGTTAGTGATATACTACCCCAATAGGTGGTGGTGGTTGGAGGGGGAACTGGTGGGAGTTACGTCCATCATTGGAATTTTGTCTGCTGATGATGATGGCTTGCAGACATCACCAGCTTATCCAGTTCATCTTGAGACCTCATTCATCAGGTATCAGCTCATTCCCAAGTAAACCAGAATTCTGAAGGTACCCCCCTATACCTCCTCACCAGAAGAGGAGCTGGTATTCTCATAACTTCGGCTCGCCATTAACTGTACTAATTAGTCGACTATTATAAAACATGTAGTGTTAAATTGGCCGCATTAATATTAAGCCGCGACAAAGGCGACGAGTCAAAATGGCGGCCGGATGTAACCCGGCGGCTAACGACTCGATCCTAACCAATATGGCGGCGCCTCTTTCCGCTTTGTCTCCGCTAATATTAATTCGCTCGTGCAAATTTAATTTCTGCCGCGCTTTTCGAGACCTGGAACTAGACTAAGTAGAGTCTAGACTACTGCTGGTAGGTCTGACGCTGGTGACCGTCCAGGTCCCACCGCAGCGACTGCTGCAGTGTGCTGTCATTACTGTATATATTGAATGGTGGTCAAGTGGTCAGCTTTACGGTATCCGGTTTGAAGGACGCTGTATCTAGTGAAATTACTGCGGTAACGATCACACATGTATTGAGCGGTGAATACACTGTGTTGCAGTGTAAACTATCTAACGTCAGCTTTACCGTGTCCGGTTTCAAGGACGCTGTATCTAGTGAAATTACTGCGGTAACGATCAAACGTGTATTGAGCGATGAATACACTGTGTTGCAGTATAAACAATCTAACTAGCGTCAGCTTTACCGTGTCAGGTTTGAAGAACGCTGTAGCTGGTAAAGTTACTAAGGTAATGAGATCTCATATGTTGTCTCAAGCGATGTGCACAATGTGATGGCAGTGTAAACATCCTAACTAGCGTCATATAGCGTACTACTTATTATCAAGTAAACGGTCTACTAGTGCCTTTATTTATTACACTTATGTTTTATTTTATTAAAATACCCACACACACACAATGTTACCATACATTACCATCCTTCATATGGTACGGTCAGTATTAGACTGGTGGTAGTGTCTCTGTTGCTGCAGACCGTCTAGGTACCACCGCAGCGCGTATGGCAGCGGACAGACAGTACTATCGTCCGGTTTGAAGGGCGCTGTAATCACTAGTGTAAATAGACTAAGCGTGTTATGTATCAGTCTACGAGCGCAATATGGGACAATATATATCAACCTAACGCCGAGTTATTATGGGGGGGGGGATCACTTACCATCAGGTGAATGTCTCGCCGCTTCGTAGACTATATACACTGCACCACATCGCGCTCGTTGCCTTAAGACATAGGAGGGCGAGTTTTGTTATTCCAGTTATTTTATTTTAACTACAGCGCCCTTCAAACCGGATCACAGTAATGTCTGCACAGTACGGTTTGTTGACTGCAATAGGTCCTGCGGTGGGTACCTCTACGGTCTCCGTTAATAGAGACACTATCACTAGTGATAGCTACAGCGCCCTTCAAACCGGATCACAGTAATGTTCGCACAGTACTGTTTGTTGACTGCAACAGATCCTGAGGTCGTACCTAAACGGTCTCCGTTAATAGAGACACTATCACTATTGATAGCTACAGCGCCCTTCAAACCGGATCACAGTAATGTTCGCACAGTACTGTTTGTTGACTGCTACAGATCCTGAGATCGTAACTAAACGGTCTCCGTTAATAGAGACACTATCACTATTGATAGCTACAGCGCCCTTCAAACCGGATCACAGTAATGTTCGCACAGTACGGTTTGTTGACTGCAACAGGCGCTGCGGCGGTACCATAATAACCTTTTAACGCAATTGATATATAAAGGGTGTTGATAAATAAAATAAATCCTAGATCTAGTTCTTTTACTGTTCTTAGATCTAGATGTATCCTTTAGAATTAATGCCGATGGGGGAGAAAGGTGAGGGGGTTGGGGGTGGTGGTGGTTTCAAGTTGATTTCTCCCGGGCTTGGGGGTCCGAACAATGGCCGCCTTTGATCCGTCGTAAATCTTTTAAACGTGTTATATACAGGGTGATATAAGATACTGGACCTCGAACGGGGGTCCGACTCCTCTGATACAGTCGCAACAGTGGCGTTTGTTAGGATGATGTACACTGCATCATCATCATCAGCCGACAGACTAAATCTCCACATACCGTCAGCATGGCGTCCGGTACCGCCGGGCACTAGGAGCTGTCGTTTGTAAGGGTTGATATGGGGGGGGCAGTTTGGGCCATTCCCCACTACACTGGCCCAACGGGTTGGTGGGAGCCAGAGCCTCATCTGTTGATTATCAGGGTGCACCACGGGTATGAATTTTTTTTAACTACGACGTCCTTCAAACCGGAACCAGGTGAAGTTGACGCTAGGTTGTTTACATTGCAACAAATTGTGCGTATATATACATAAGATGTAAAATCTCATAAAATAATTATAGTGAGTAAACCTTAGTAATTTCACTAGATATAACGCCCTTCAAACCGGATAACATTAAAATTGACTCTAGGATGTTTACACTGCACCACATGAACATGCGTTCAGTCTCGTTACAGTAGTAATTTCAATAGCTACTGCACGCTGCAGGTGTAAAGGTTCCCATCAGCTCGTGGGATCTAAGCCAAGGTCACCAGCTCGTGGAGCACCCTGCAGAACGGCAGACGGGGCTCTGGCTCCCACCACCCCGCGTTGGGCCAGCATGATGGGAAATGGCCCAAATCCTACTATATTGAATTCCATACCCGATCGCGTGAGAATTTTTGGGGGAAGCCTATGTCCTGGAGTTTTTTGCAGGGATTACTGTGATCTGGTTTGAAGGGCGCTGTAACTGTTACTGGTGCTAGGTCTCTATTGTCACAGACCGTCTAGTTACCACCGCATTGCCTATTGCAGCCGACAGACAGTACTGTGCGAACATTACTGTGATCCGGCTTAAAGGGCGCTGCAGTTAGTGATATTACTAGAGTAATAGACACTCAAAGTCTTGTCTAACTAGAGCTACTTTGTTATGGTTAGGCGTATCACTTAGGCGAACGTCCGCTCGTCTCTAGTAATTACAGTAGCTACAACGCCCTTCAAACCGGATCAGAGTAATGTTAGCACAGTACTGTGTGTCGGCTGCAATAGGCGCTGCGGTGGTAACTAGACGGTTTGCGGCAACAGAGACACTACCACCAGTAATAGCTACAGCGCCCTTCAAACCGGATCACAGTAATGTTCGCACAGTACTGTCTGCCGGCCGCAACAGGCACTGCGGTGGTGGTGGATACTACCTAGTATTAAACCTATTTTTAACTACAAAAAATGAAGGTAATACTCACTCTATATACAGTGATGGACGCCGTTCATCATCAGGTATGCAGAAATAATTCAAGTTGGCCTACGAGCGCGGGCACATGGTCACCGCTCAGCGACTGGAGACCGACTGAACTCAGCCGCGCACGGTTCCAAAATCAAAAGTCCGCGATCAAATGCGACCAGGATTCGTTGCGCCGCGCTATATACGCGCGACCCCCTTGTTGCTGTCCTGCCCCTTGTCACAGAGGGGAGCGAGGTAGTTCAAACATAAACGGATACTGTTTATATGTACTACTTCGCATTAAGAAATCTCGACTTTAAGTCTTAGTATTAAAGTACTATTTAGAATAGAGATTACTGCCCATTGAATGAAAATACCATCACGCAATATTCAACTTTAATACGTTATTGGTAAGGTCAAAAATGGTTTGAGTTCAAACATAAAAGCTACAGGTTTTCGATAAGTTCCCGCTGAAAGTGCGGGAACCGCGCTCCTAGTAAATGGCCGCTAATGAAATTTTTGTTTTGATAAATAAATAATTATTTATATCGGTGATTCACCTGATGTTAAGTGATACGCCCGCACATAACATAACGGGGATGTAAAGGGTCAATTCACTGGACCCTCGCCAACCTCACCAGCTCGTGGTGCAGTCTGCTAATCAAGAAACGAGACTCTGGCTCCCACCAGCCCACATTGCCTCGTCTCCCCAACGGGTTCCCGCCTTGTCGTGGCGAAGGGGTTTAGTAACCGTGACATAGACACACGGTGAAGCGAACTGGAACCCACTCCGGCGGCGAAGGGCTGACCCGAGGCGGCCGTTCCAGGTTAGAGCACCCGTTGGATAACTGAACCTCACCGGAGCGGCCGGAGGCTGCGGAAGCGGCTCTATGCTACCCTTTGCGGCCAGGCTGACAGGGGTAGTTTTATACTGCCCTCTGCAGCCGAGGTGGAGTCGCGGAGGGAGTACCCTCTGCGACTAACAACGGGTGGCGGTGAACCGAACATTGGAGCCGCCGCGGGGAGCCGGGAAGAGTTTCCTTTCTTGACTCCCATGGCTTCTGGGCGACGGGTTAGGAGGAATCCGTTGACCGCGCAACTGCAGGAGGCCGAGGAGGAGGCGCGCTGTGTGTTCCGGCGTGCCTCTGCGGAGGTAGAAAGGGAGGGTTTAACCCTTTCTACCTTCGCATCCCGTCATAGGCCGCATCCCCGCCATCAGGCGACGAGGAGGAATATCATGGGGGTTTTAGTCGGTGCAAGTGCGAATGTCCGACCTGTCCTTGCCTCGGCGAGGACGGGTATGCGTAGGCATTTCCATCACGTTAATAAAAAATCACCCTATTGGGCCAGCGTGCTAGGATATGGCTCCATTGTACTCGTCACTGTGACATAATATGTTAAGTATCGTTACCGCGGTAATTTCACTGCATACAGCGCCCATTAAATAGTTCCAATTTGTCGCTAGTTAAGATGATATACACCGCATTGTACTCGCCTTCAGACATTAGTCTCTAAGTCCTATTACCGCGGTAATTTCACACACTCTGTCAGAAGTAATAACACGGCGGCGTCTACAATCAATTATTAATTTCAATTAAAAAATAGCAGCAGCGTCCATCTTAGCGCTGACCGTAGCAAGAGATCCTTAATTTCTCTATCCGTCTCGCTCACTCGCGCGCCTGTTCATGTCTCCGTCTCCCTCCCTCTCACTCTCCACTTATGACTTAGCCCCACCAATATGGAGTGGCGGGACGCCGCGGCATTTCGCGGGGCATTCCTGGAATATTAATGGCGCGGACCGTCACCGGCGGCTGTGACCCAAATGTCACTGGCATCACGCGGTTTTGAGTGAAGCAAGTGTATGGTGGTAACAGACTTACGTCTGTTACTACAGACAGTCTAGGTACCACCGCAGCGTCTGTTGCAGCCGACAGGCATTACTGTGATCCGGTTTGAAGGGCGCTGTAGCTATTACTGGTGGGTAGTTCTCTATTGCTGCGGATCGTCGAGCTAACACCGCAGCGCCTATTGTAGTCGACAGACAGTACTATGGCAAATATTAGTGTGATCCGGTTTGAAGGACGCTGTAGCCATTACTGATGGGAAGTCCCTGTTGCTACGAACCGTCGAGCTAACACCGCAGCGCTCATTGCAGCCGACAAACAGTACTTTGCAAATATTGCTGGGATCCGGTTTGAAGGACGCTGTAACCATTACTGATGTTAAGTCTTTGTTGCTGCGTACCGTCTGGGTACTACTGCAGCGGCCATTGTACTATACATACAGTATTATGAAAACGTTACTTTGATCCGGTTTGAAGGACGCTGTAGCTAGTGTTATTACTGGGGTAACAATACTCAACAAAATATGTCCATAGCGACAGGCGCAATGTGGTGCAGTGTATACCATCCTAACTGGAGTTACGTTGTTACGGGGAGACGTATCACTTAACATCACGTGATCGATCCGCTGCTTAATTGAATTAAAAAAAAAACAATCACTGAATAGACAAATCATTGATTAAAAATAAATAAATTAAGATTCATAATGGCATCGAACTTTGGACTCTTTCCTAACGAGACAACGTCCACTGAACCACTAGCACTACCCGCTACTGAGTTCCCCCCAATGGGTTCCCGCCTTGTCGTTGTGGAGGGGCTTAGTAACAGTGAACTGGTACACGGTGAAGCGAAGTGGAACCCATATGGCCGGACAGAGGCGGCTGTTCCAGGTTCAAGCACCGGTTGGATAAATGGAACTCACCGGAGCGGCCCTAGCGGCGGAGGGAGTACCCTTTGTGGCCAAACGGTGTCGCACTGTGGATGCGGCGGCGGTGGGGCCGCGGGGGGAGAGGAGTGTCGGTATTACGATGCGCCGTTCTCCCTATCCTCCGCGGCCGTTGACAGGTAGCGGCGGGTCCAATATCTCTCCGCCTCGGAGAGCCGGGAGAGGTTTTCTCCCGTGGTTCCCATGACCTCTGGACGACTGTAGGAGGCCGAGGAGAGAGCGCGCTGCATGTTCCGGCGCGCCCCGGGAAGGGAGGGTTCATCCTTCCCTCCCGAGGTGGCGCTGCGCAAGCGGCCAGCACCGGCAGAGGTCGCGGTTGCGAGCGAAAGCCATCAGGCGACGAGGCGGAACATCATCGGGGTTTTAGTCGGTGCAAGTCCGACATTAGCCCTCCTTGCCTCAGCGAGGACGGGTGTGCATAGGCATTTCCCCCACGTAAAACAAAAAAAAATCCGCTATTGAGTTGACTATCGTCTTTTTAAGTTTCATTAAATCGGAAATTGAACTTTGACCTTTTCCACTGAACCATTAAAATAATAGTTTAGAAAAAAAAATTGAAATGGGAATCGAACCTTGAACTTTTCGATTATGGGACTACATCCACTGAACCATTAGGACTGTCCAATATTAAATTGTGTAGAATTTTTTTTTTTAAATTAGTTTCGAACTTTGAACCTTTCGCTAATTTGGCTACATCCACTGACCCACTAGAGCACTGTCCGCCATTAAACAAGTAATGGCGGGATCGTGTGTACGTGACTTTATGATATTTGACCAATCCGGTTGCCATGGCGACGCAGTTTGCGAGTCGAGGCACCAGCGGCTTAGTAGCTGAACGGCTGATTCAAGCCTCTGGTTCAAATTCAATGGTAGCGCATATATGTGACCGGAGTCCGTTGGAGAAGCGGTTGGTAGTGATGATGAGAAGGTCCTTGGTATGGCGAGGTCTTGAACTGGTGACCATCGACGACCTGGTCAATGACCCTTGGAATATTTGGTTGCTGCTGAATAGAAGTGGTATCGTAAATAGATTGGGAATGATGTCCAGCAGTGGTATTTCGTCTCTCTAGCTGATGACCGTGCAGGTAAACATTACTGTCATCCGGTTTGAAGTGCGCTGTAGTAATATAACACCGCAGCGCTTATTGCAGCCGATAGGCAGTATTATGCAAACATTACCGTGATCCGGTTTGAAGGGCGCTGTAGTTAGGTACCACCGCAGCGCCTATTGCAGCCGACAGGCAGTACCGTGCAAACATTGCCGCGATCAGGTTTGAAGGACGTTTTAGATAGGCACCATCGCAGCGCCTATTGCAGCAGAGTAACAGTACTGTGGGAAACATTACCGTGATCCGGTTTCAAGGGCGCTGTAGTTAGGTACCACCGCAGCACCTATTGCAGCGACAGGCAGTACCGTGCAAACATTGCCGCGATCAGGTTTGAAGGACGTTTTAGATAGGCACCATTGCAGCGCCTATTGCAGCAGAGTAACAGTACTGTGGCAAACATTACCGTGATCCGATTTCAAGGGCGCTGTAGTTAGCGACCCCCACGATGTGATGTACATCTTCTTGGCTACATTACTATGGGCGGGAGTATCACTTACCATCAGGTGAACGTCCAGCTCTCATCGCTTCGTTGAATAAAAAAAAGTGACTATAATGATTGTTAATAATATATATATATATATATATATATATACTACCTGTTTCCCGCCCGCTCCGCTTGCCGGCCGTAGTATAGAATTAGACCGCCATTGCAACCGTTACCATAGCAACCGCGTGAATAACACCAAATGTCCACCAAAGTTAATTAGAAATAAAACTGTGATAGATCTATGAAATTAAAAAAAAATATATCCTAAAACAATCTGCAGATCATACCGCGTCGAATGCTAGTGATACCGTGTAGATACCTTCACTCGTTTTCAAGTGATCGGTGAAGAAACACGAGCCATTATTATTATACATATACGACTTTCGTTGTACATTACCGTTTAAACTATAATTTTACAGCATCGCTAATCTCTCGCATCGGCGCGTCCCTCTCCGGCGCGCTGCTGGCCCTAGCGCCGTCTCTGTTCACCACTTAAACCTACCCTCGGGGACGGCGCGGCGCACAGCGAGATGCGTGGAGCTGTATGGCTTGAGATTATGTTTACTAAATTCTAGCGGTTTCTGGCTGTTGCCGGAAACCGTCTAGGTAGCTACCGCCGCGGCGCCTTTTGCAGCCGGCACACAGTACTGTGCGAACATTACTGTGATCCGGTTTGAAGGGCGCTGTAGCTATTACTGGTGGTAGGTCTCTGTTGCTGCAAACCGTCTAAGTCGATACCACCGCAGCGTCTGTTGCAGCCGACAGATAGTACTCTGCGAACATTACTGTGATCCGGTTTGAAGGGCGCTGTAGCTATTATTCGTGGTAGTGTCTCTGTTACTACAGACCTTCTAGGTACCACCACAGTGCCTATTGCAACCGACAGACAGCACTGTGCAAATTTTACTGTGATCCAGTTTGAAGGGCGTTGCAACTCAACATCTTACATCACAGGCGACGAGCGCAATGTTGTGCAATTTATACCATCTTCATTAGCGCTATGTTGTTATCGGCGGGGGTATCACTTACTATCAGGTGAACGTCCCGCTCGTCTCGTCGATTCTATTATATCAAAAAAAAGAGTAGAGAATTTTGTTAGAGGTCAATATCCATCAGTGGACTTATCGGCTGATGATGAATTTCAATTTGTACTATTTATGATACACGTATATCCATCTGATGATGATGATGATGATTAATTATAAATTTCAGTTCACAATACTTCAGCCCGTCTTCATCAGTTTGTACAGATATTAAATTATATAATAAGTTCGACTCTATTCGCGTCGCTGTTCCGCCATTAGCCGGTAAGAGGGTACAGCGGTCTCCACTCCGCGCTAATCACGCCGCGTCACGCCCGCCGCCCGCCGCCCGCCCGCTGCATCTGCTGATCCCCGAGGTCTCCAGCTCCGGTTGACAGGATCAAGATAGATGCCCTGCTTTACGTCCTGGACCTAGATCTACAGAACCTAACAGCTTTAGTCTCAATAATAAGTAGTAAGTGTAATTTAACGTACAAATATAACGTAAAATGTTGTCTCATTACTTTAGTAATTTCCGTAGTCACAGAGCACTTGAAACCGGAACAGAAGATGCTGTTATGGTCATTAGCTAGGCGGACAACTTCTTGATGCGAAAATCGACGGTGTCTTTGACGAGCAGCATATAACGTAGTGTATAGCTTCCTAACTAACGTTACGTTGTCGGCGGGCGCGTTTCCGACTGACGTCCTCATCGCTACGTAGCTACAAATGAAATTGTAGCTTATATACCGGTAATCTTGACCGTAGCGCGGACTTACACTTGACAATGGCAGCTACGGCGTAGCAATAAAAAAAATGTTTATTTCATTCTCTGCTATTCTAGTAACAAAAATTAGGTTGACCTGTTCTAGTAAGCAACCGTATGCGGTAGTTAATTGTTTTTATCCCCTCTACGATATTGTTCTTAAAAATTAGGTTGAGATGTTCTAGTAAGCAACCGTATGCGGTAGTTAATTGTTTTTATCCCCTCTACGATATTGTTCTTAAAAATTAGGTTGAGATGTTCTAGTAAGCAACCGTATGCGGTAGTTAATTGTTTTTATCCCCTCTACGATATTGTTCATAAAAATTAGGTTGAGATGTTCTAGTAAGCAACTGTATGCGGTAGTTAATTGTTTTTATCCCCTCTACGATATTGTTCATAAAAATTAGGTTGAGATGTTCTAGTAAGCAACTGTATGCGGTAGTTAATTGTTTTTATCCCCTCTACGTGCGCATATCTTGCTGTAAGGTGACCAACAGAATTTATATCCCTTTGACTTCACCAGTACCCGTGCTAGGAGATAGAGACGCGATCCTTTAGATGTCCAGCGTTCAGATACAAAAATAGGAGTGCCAGCTTCAGCACGGAGTCCTAGGTGACTAGGTGATCCATAGTTGTCCTTTTTGACGTGTATTAAATAATTTACATTTTTGTAGTACATTGTTCTGCAGAATAACTGACGCGCTCAATAACTATTGGACGGTTTTTCAGGCTTCCATTTTTCAGGTACCCGATACATTTATTGTTTTCAGCCAGGTTTGTTATCATGTCTATGAGGTCTTCTTCTTATTCATTCTTTAGTTTCTCTCTGCTCTTGCTTGATGCTTGATGCTCTTTGTTAGTCTTCCAACCTGTCTTCAATAATAGCGTTGTGCTGTTTACCTTTCAGATTCTTCTTCTAAATACTCCATTTCCCTTTCAAGTTCTATATTGTGTTAAGTGAGTAAAGCTACAGAGTGCTGAATGTTAAGTTTTGTTTTGTTTTTTTTTTTTATTTCCATTTGCGTTACAGAAATTTTGCGCAATTCATAAATTTGACTAGATAACATTTCTCGCATCGCATTCCTCATCTCAGTCTTAAAGTCATCCCCTCTGGTTCTTTTGGTACGAGCAAGTACACAGCACGGCTCTGGCTATCGAGGTCATGTGACGAGATGTCTGGTTCTGACTGGAAGGTGGATTTTTCAGTAGAACAATTTAATGGCATAATGTTGTTTTGCAAAAGAAAAGTATTACTTAAGATACAGGTATTAACACTTTCCGGTAGGAGTATCTTATTGTAATTAAAAATATGTATATAATATAATAGTACTAGTAACCGCTTAATCCATAGACAAGGTCTGCAGCTCGCGATGCACTGTATAGTTCGTGGGAAGAAGGTCGTAAACGCCGCGGAGAATGCGTCACTTGAGCATCTTACTTGGGACTCTTGAACGATCTTAAACGACGGTGGCGTGTAGTAATAATAAACTTACGTACAAAATTTATATTTAAATGCACTATTTAGAATAACTATTATTATGTGAAAACCTGTATTTTTAGCAGTTAACTCGGTTTTCACAGTTGACACCTTTTCAATGATTGCAACTGTAATAAAATTAATATAGTTCCGTAAAACACTAAGTAACTGTACACTGATAACGGCTGAAGGCGAAGCAATGGTAATGGAAAGAGATATAGCAGCTACGGCGTAGCAACCGCGATCATTTGTTGCCTGCACTGCTGCGGCGTAGCAGTAGTGTTGAACGAGTACCGTGGCAGTTGGCGTAGCAACTACAAACAGTCGCTGTCTTCGTGTCTACGCCGTAGCAGCAACGATTAGTTCGTCTTTGTAGGTACGGCGTAGTAATCGTAGCGGAACGATGTTCGTGATTACGACAGTAAAACAACTGCATAGAGCTACGGCGTAGCAATTGTAACGGGCGGCGATACATGGCGGCTACGGCGTAGCCATTGAATAGAGCTCTTGCTCTCGTAGCTACGGCGTACCAATTGTAATGGGCGGCGATACATGGCGACTACGGCGTAGCAGCGAGCTATAGACTTCAATTTGAAGAGTGCATCTGATGATGATGATGATCGGTGGCAAGTCTATGTTACCGGAGACCGTACGGGAGCACCGCAGCGCCTATTGCAGCCAACAGACAGTACTGTGCAAATATTATAGTGATCCGGTTCGAAGGGCGCTGTAACTATTATTGTTACTGGGGTAACGAAGCTTAATATATTGTGTATACAAAAGACGAGCGCAATATGGTGTAGTGTATACCATACTAAATACCGCCACGTTGTTATGAGCGGGCGTATCACTTACCATCAGGTGAACGTCCTGCTTGACCTTAAAGTAAATCAACAGAACAGCTTCAGTGCATGTCCCTAACCACTTGTCCCTGTCAAAGTCTTCTAGTCCCAGCAATGGGAAGTTTGTGTGGGATTCTTTGTAATTGTTCTGCTGTTATGAAAATATTCGTTCAAGCAAGCCTTTGATCGATCTAGAAGTTAGTAAATTAAGTGAGCTGAATCTCAAATAGTAGTGACATGATCCGGCTCGAAGGACCTGCAGAAATTAATTTAATCCAAACGTAACCTTAACTACGATAGACTTTTTTGTACTACCAGATTAAACTTGACTACAAGGCCACGCGGTGGCGACGGTGAGACTGATGGTGACCACTAACCAAAACAAGCTGCTCGTAACAAAGCGGCGGTAGTGTAAAATTTTTCAGCACACATCTGAACGGAGATAAAAATACCACCCGCAACCCCCCACCACCCCCTCGACCCCCCCCCCCAATAACCTATTTAAAGCGAAATTTATTTCCATTTCCACCCCATTACAGCGGGATCTTCATTGTGTTGAAGAAATTCGAGATGGAATTTACACTTCACCCGCTAACCGGAAGTAGACCTTATTGCTCCCAATAATAAGGTACATATTGGCCTGCGGTTGTTCGTATCAAAGCCATCACCGAGCGATACTGAACTCTATTTACTTATGTACAGAGTTCTATTGCTAAAGGAAGTTAAAATATTCACTCTTAAAGAGTAGGGTCACCATGAGGCTTGGTGATCGTGTCTCTTTTGTCGCAGACCGTCTAGGTAGGTACCACCGCAGCGCCTACTGCAGCCGGCAGACAGTACTGTGCGGACATTACCGTGATCCGGTTTGAAGGACGCTGTAGCTATTACTGGTGGCAGGTCTCTGTTGTCACAGACCGTCTAGGTAGGCACCACCGCAGCGTATATTTCAATCGGCAGCCTGTACTACGCAAACATTACTGTGATCCGGTTTGAAGGGCGCTGTAGCTATTTTTGGTGATAGGTCTGTAGCTAGCACTATAGCTAGTATACTTATCAATATAATGAGACTCGACATCTTATGTCATCATCCTAAGGTCACGTTGTTATGGGTGTCACTTACCATCAGGTGATTGTTCTGCTTGTCTCGTCGCCTACTTTAATTAAAAAAAAAAAATAGGTCAAAAAAACAATAGTACAGTCCAACAAGTGTAGGCGCTGTGGTCACCGCACACCGCCATCTGCCGGCAATGCAGCGCGCGCGAGATATTTAATAAGCGACCCTTGCCACCCCCTATCAAACTCTCCCCCACCACCAGCACCTCCCCACCACGAACACTTGTTGAGCTCCTATAAAATAGTGTACAGTACCGCCAGCCCGCGTCACTGCTGGCAGTGTTACCACCACCATTTATAATGAGCTGATGAAAAATATCAGCTGGGCGTATATTATGGTGATCAGGTTGTCATGGTTACTCGGTGATGAGTATACGGTCATCAGGAAGTAAGCTGGGGAACATGAGCTGTAACTCCAAGCGGTTGATTGGTGAGAGAGAAGACGTTGATGTTGAAGAGCGTGATCCATCTTCAGGTATCAGGGGATCCTTTAGAGATCTTAGGTCATCAATATAACCTAAATATAAATATATATACTCACCTGTTCCCCGCCCGCTCCGCTTGCCGGCCGTAGTATAGAATTAGACCGCCATTGCAACCGTTACCATAGCAACCGCGTGAATAACACCAAATGTCCACCAAAGTTAATCAGAAATAAAACTGTGATAGATCTATGAAATTAAAAAAAAATATATCCTAAAATAATCTACAGATCATACCGCGTCGAATGCTAGTGATCATCGTGTAGATATCTTCACTCGTTTTCGCGTGATGTGCGAACAAAGACAACCTATTTTCATTACACATATATACAGCTATCTCCCTCTCACGCGTACATTAGTATGCGAGCAGTGTGCGGGAGACATTTTATACGCGGCGTCATTCGCGTGCAGAGTTATCTGCATACGTAATGAACTGATGGTGACGTCACCATGGTAACCACCATAAGAAGTTAACAATTTAGTTATCAGCATACGTAATGAACTGATGGTGACGTCACCGCGGTTACCACCAAAAGAAATTAACAATTTCTCTCTACTCATATCGCAAAGAGACGAGCGCAATATGGCGGCCGTCGTTACGTCCATTATTAAATTGGAAATTAACAAGTATATACCTAATATTTTTACCTAGTATTTAATATTAGGTACTTAGTATAAAACGAGATAGTCTTTGCTTCACACATCTGGATATATACTGATGAGACTTTCACCATCAGATAGTTGAAGGTATAGTGATTAACATAGTCTAGTTATTTATGGGCGCATCACTCAATATCAAGTGATCGTCCCACTAGTGTCATCGTTTCGTAGAAAAAAAAACATTACTAAAGTATATACCGCTTATCTGGTGATTAACCAATCAATAATCACGGAGTCTGTTATCGCCCGTCTGATAACGGAATCACCTGACCTAGGACTTAGTTAAGTACTAAATTAAAAAAAAAAACAGTCTAAATTTAACGCAAGGGCAGAGGGAACTGTTACTGGTGTGTTAAGTTCAAGTTTAAAGTGAACGTCCGTCATACCAACAGATGGATGCCCACTGCTGGACATAATAAAGTACTCGATACTAACACATGGATGCCCACTGCTGGACATAATAAAGTACTCCGTACCAACAGATGGATGCCCACAACTGAACATAATAAAGTACTCGATACTAACACATGGATGCCCACTGCTGGACATAATAAAGTACTCCGTACCAACAGATGGATCCCCACCGCTGAACATAATAAACTACTCGGTACCAACAGATGGATGCCCACCGCTGGACATAATAAAGTACTCTGTACCAACAGGTGGATGCCCACGACTGAACATAATAAAATACTCCGTACCAACAGGTGGATGCCCACGGCTGAATAAAGTACTCCGCATTATCAGTCACGAAACCGGTTCTGATGATGATAAAAATAGAGGACTAGTGATACGTTCCAATTAAACGTCCCACATCTTGTTCCCACTTCTGGGACTAACGTGTTTCTCTCAAAAAAAAAATCAACCTCGTCTATCAACGATCACCGCTGCGCCAATGCGGTGGTGATGGTTAAACGGCTGCGGTACCACCACTGATTGAACCCAATGGACGAATCGAACCTGGGACCGTGTTGCTGTGCCAATGGAATTACGATCTGGAACCGAAGCCTATAGCGACTCTGAAAAAAAAATTAACCTAACCTAACCTCACCACATTTTTTTTTTTTTTATTAACGTGTGTAACAAAATGCTAACGGAACGCACACCCCGTACCAATACTAGGCCGGTAGTGGGGTAGTGTCGGACTCCAACCGACTAAATAGCTTCACACGGTATTCCATCACATCCGCAAGGAACGCGCGAGGGTCGCGGGATGACGCTTTAAACAGTTCTTCCGCAACCTCCGTTCGGTGCCCGGATCGAACGGGCCCGCCTCGGGGAGGGATGTGAAGCATCCCTCCCTATTGACAAAATAACCTCACCACTACCCCTCAATGGGTTCCCGCCTTGTCGTGGCGGAGGGGCTTAGTAATAGTGGACCGACAAAAGGTGAAGCGAAATGGAACCCACCCGGCCGGACCGAGGCGGCCGCTCCAGGTTCGAGAAACGGAGGCCCACCGAGAGAACACCGAAGAGGCCAGGGGTTGCTGGGGCAGCTTTATGCGGCCAGGCTGTAGGTGCAGTTTGATACTGGCCCTTGCAGCCGAGGTGGCGTCACGGAGAGAGTACCCTCTGCGACCAACCGGTGTCGCACTGGCGATGCGACGGCGGTGGGGCGGCGGAGGAGTGTCGGTATTGCGATGCGCTGTTCTCCCTATCCTCCGCGGCCGTTGACGGGTAGCGGCGGGCCTAACATCTCTCCGCCGCAGGGAGCTGGGAGAGGTTTTCTCCAGTGGCTCCCATGGCCTCTGGGCGACTAGCAGGAGGCCGAGGAGGGAGCGCGCTGCAGATTCCGGCGCGCCCTGGAAAGGGAGGGTATATCCCTCCCTCCCGAGGTGTGGCTGCGCAAGCGGCCAGCACCGGCAGGATCGCGGTTGTGTACGAAAGCGTTCCTGTAACCCTGCCATCAGGCGAAGAAGCGGAACATCGTGGGGGTTTTAGTCGGTGCAAGTCAGACATAGCGGGTATGCGCAGGAATTTCACCCGTTAGAAAAAAAAAAAATCTAACCTCACCACTAAGCAAGCGAATACCCACTACGCCTACAGTCCACCACCACGTGCGTCTACACACAAATAACTCCCACTTATTACAACTACACAAAATGTACACTCTAACAGACTTTTTCAATGTAACACTCATAAATGAGTGTCGTCACTTAAAATCAAGTATGACGCGTTTTTCCTTTCTGAATATTTTCTTTACGGTCTCGTCGATTTATATTCGCATATAAACGCATCGCGACCAGATACGAGGAGCTCGTGTACATCACCCGAGGCGCGCGCGCCGTTATCAGCTACAATTTACATTCGATAACAGATAACTTCATTATCGCCGATTAAACGTCTAATGGCGGCCGTCGGGCACAGTTCCCTGCTGAAGTTCCTCGTGGGAGACGCGTGAGTATTCACTACATTTGTTCCATCATCATCATCATCAGCCGACAGACGCCCACTGCTGGGCATAGACTTCCCACAAACATCACGTCGATCGGTCCCGCGCTGCTCGCATACAGTGGCTTCCCACGATCCTCACCAGATCGTCGGTTCATTTTTATTATATTGTGAACAGTAACCAACACTTGAAATCAAGTGTCGCTTACTTTTCGTATCCGTTGCTAGGCGACGGCGATCGCACTATACTGAAGTATATACAATGTACTAAGGTCTATTCTTTAGTCATCGAAAACAACCATCACTTAATATCAAGTGAAACGCGGATGAGTTTCATTACCCGATATCCATACATCCACTCATCACGAGATTTCTACCTATTAGACGTGAACACTTAGAATTTGGTGAAGATATCGCTTCTGCTGTACAGAGGTCAGCTAAGAATGGACTTCATAAAATTCCTTTCCCGAACGCGATTGCGGGGGTGTTACGGGTGGCGAAGGGTGCAGCAAGGGGTGGGGGTGGGGGTGCAGTTATTATGTTTGTATGTTCAGCTGTGTCAGAATGCTAGGTTAAGAGATGCACACTCCATCGCATTGACATCTCGTTGCCGTAGTGATTCAGTTAGTTACAGCGCCCTTCAAACCGGAACAATGTTTGCATTACTTTTTAGAGACGTACGTAGACGATATACAGAGACCAGTGTGTTTTATTGGTGGTAGTGTCTCTGTTGCCGCAGCTCCTGCTCCTGCCGCCAAACAGTACTCTGATCCGGTTTGAAGGACCAATGCTATTACTGGTGGTAGTGTCTCTGTTGCTGCAGACCGTCTAGGTAGTTACCAGCACAGCGCCTATTGCAGCCGACACAGTACTGTGCGGACATTATTGTGATCCGGTTTGAAGGACGCTGCAGCTTATGTTATTATTTGAGTATCGCGAGCATCTCTCAAGGCGATGAGCGCAATGTAGTGTGTAACATCCTAACTATCGCCACGTTGTTATGGGCAGGCGTAACACCTAACTTCAGGTGAACGTCATTTCATTGAATTTTTTTTTTTTTTTAGAACAATGTCCGAACCTGCGAACATAAAATCGGAGGTGCCGGTAGAACAGAACATCAGAGACGGCAGCGGTGGCCATGGACCAGCTGAAGCCGTCAGAGACCCTGAGCTCCACTCAGGTACTGATGGGGACAAGGATGACCAAGTGAGCGCGGGCTTGGACGGCGATTGGACACTGGAGCCGGTGATCACCATCACGAAGCGCGAGGCGACCTTCAGCAAGGGCGGTCTGCGGCTGCAGCAGGTCGCGGTCACGGAGGACATACCGGTAAGACACCAGCACTTGTTCAAAGCGCGAGCGGCGCCGGGCGAAACTATTGTCGCCGCCGTACAGAAGGCGTACAGCTACACTACTTGAAATAAATATGGAACCGCAGCCTGTCTTTTATTTGCGGCGGTCTTTCTTCTGGGGGGAGGATAAGGTCATGTGGGGCTTCTGCTCACTAAAACCCTCTCGGTGCTCTCCGTCTGTGCTCCAGAGGCTCCAGGATCTACAGAATCCACCGGTGCCTTTCAGCACTCCAGCTAAAAGCACAAAGCTTCAAGCACCAACGCTGTGCTGCAGCAAATACAAGACCACCATGCATTTGCTGTACTCCTAAGGCTTGCTCATTGAGCTCTGACGGCCCCCACCCTCAAGGCTCACAAACCTGAGGACCTTTTTAGTCGCCTTATACGATCCTTTTAGTCCTATTCTTAAAATCCCAAGAGTACAGGGCTACCAATAGAGACCTATCAGTATAATTGTTTTAACACGTCCACTGCTTCATCATCATCAGCTGATAGACGCCCTCTGGTGGATGCCTCCCCCAAAGACCTTAGTGCTTAATGAGATCCAAAGGATCTCCTATGAGTTGTGCGTGAGGCTGGAACTTCTTCACATCCATATATATATATGTCACAGACAAACATACTCATACTACTTTCATTTGACTACAGTACCGTTTAAAAAAAAATTAGGAGATCGTTTAGATCTCAAACTAGCTATAAGTCGCCTAAAAATGGCGCTGCAGGTAACGTGTTAACTAATTTTAGCTGTTAAAAATTCTGTGATTTTACTTAGAAATTAAAAAAAATATTACTACAAGTTAATATCAGAGTATTGATAGCAATCCAAATTAACAACGAGAGTGTAAAGCTTCCCATCAGCTCACAGGTACACAAGCCATGCTCACCAGCTCGCGGTGCAGCCTGCTGATCAACAGACGAGGCTCTGGCTCCCACCGACCCGCATTGAGCCGGCGTTGTGGGTAACGACCCCAATCCCTCCCATTTGAACCTAGTACGGAAGGCCTCGTGACTGTATCGGCGTATATTAACAACAGCGCCATCTAGCGTCTCTTCAAGTAACTAAAAATTCAAAATGGCGGCTGTCGGCTTTTAAACATGCGCCGTACTCGCAAAACTCATTAACAACATGGCGGCCTGGTGTAAATTTTGTTAAATACCAGGTCTCGAAAACAGGTTTCAAAATACTATATAATATATTTTCTGCGTCGTACAGAACTGGAGAATTAAACTTTACAACAGCAAGGCGCGGACGTAAACAACTGACGCAGCCGACAAACGGCGCAGTGCAGACATTGCTGTGTTCCGGTTTGAAGGGCGCCGTAGCTAGCGTTATTACTGGAACAACGGCAACAGCTTATGACCACGAAGTGTATAGTGTATAAATAACATCCTAACTAGTACCACGTTATGGGCGGGAGTATCACTTACCATCAGGTGAACGTGTCACTCGTCTCGACGCTTTAGATGCTAAGGGTATGGATTACTGATGGTAAGCAGTTACCATAACAAACATCAATGGTAAAACTGAAGGACCTCAGCCCATTTCCGACTCCTCAATAGCAATTTCCTTATATACCTTGGAGCGTGATATCGCTGATGGTGAACCCTTAATTCCATCACCGCGTCATTCTGCACGTATCAACAGTTACAGATTGTTTGTTTTGATGATCTTTACAGATTCATTAGACTCGAGGTCCGTAGAACCGGAAGCCGCGGACTAAGTAAGGTGTATGTTGCTATGTTATAATAAGTGTCTCTTCTGTATTCCAGGAAGCGTCCTCAGCCAGTGCCGATTTACAAAATGATGGTGGAACAACCAGATCTTTGGGGAGTGGCGACAGCATCAAGCTCCCACTTAGTGAAGGTAGTTAAGTTTTTAAAAAGAACTTAATTTACTATAGGAGGAAGGAGTAAGGGGTTCCGCTCAACAGCTCACGGGACCCAAGCCAACCTCACCAGCTCGTGGTGTACTCTATATCCAACAAACGAGACTGGCTCCCACCAACCCGCATTGGGTCAGCGTGATGGGTAATGGCCCAACCTCCCTCCCATCACCACCACTACCATTAATCGATGGTCCCCAGTGTGGGATGATACCGAATGCCATGCTGACTGTGGACTGATCGATATGGAGATCTTTGAAGAATGTCCACCAGCTGACGTCTATTGACTGATGATGAACTTACTACAGTGCAGTCTGTAAGAGGTCGGGACCCAGAGTGAGTATCTGAAGGTCCACGTGCCTCACCAGAAATGGAACTGTGGTCATATCTGGCGTCGGTTGTTCAGGTCGTTAGTGCCTTCCTGGCGCTAAGGACCTAATCAGCGATCACCAATCATTCAGCAAGAACTGTAATGCTATGTCGACACTTCCATCATGCGGCATGGTGATGAGGATAGTATAATTAGGTCTTTAAGCATTTGTTATGTATACATGGAACCTCATCTAACTTGAGCTCCTGGTGAAGTGAACCATCATGTTCCAAAAACAAAGGGTTTCGTATCATCATCATCAGCTGATAGACGTCCATTGCTGGACACAGGCCTCCACCCGAGATCTTCACATCGATCGGTCGTGCACTTCCCGCGACCTTCACTAGAACGTCATACCACGTGCTGGGAGGCCTGCCGACACTACGTCTTCCGGTACGCGGTTACCATTCGAGGACCTTGGTGCCCCATCGGCTGTCAGTCTTTCGAGCGATGTGTCCTGCCCATTGACACTTGAGGCTAGCAATCTTTTGGACTATGTCGGTGAGCTTAGTTCTCCTGCGGATCTCCTCATTTCTGATTGGATCACGCAAGGAAATCCAGAGCATACCCCTTTCCATTGCTCTCTGTGCGACTTGAAGCCTCTTCACCAGGTCCACTCCAAGCGGCCACGTCTCGGTGCCATAACTCATCGCTGCCAACACGCACGAATTGAAGACCTTTATCCTTCGCATGAACAAATTAAATCTGAATTCTTCCCTAGAGAAGGAATCTCTTCGTACATTCCCCACTCCTTCAACGTTTATATATTTTAGAATTACTACTACTCCTATCCGCGAGGGAGAGTTGGGAAATAATACGAGAAGAGAAAATGTCTATGAGCATAATTATTGACTTTCAGAAAAGGAGGCGACGGATTCCAAACAGATGAGAACGAAAATCCCGATGGCGAGGTTGAGGAAGACAGCGGAGAGAGTTGCAACGGAAATAAAAGAGAAACGATCCTCCGATAAAGGGAGCGAGGTGAGTATTTTTCTATACTTGTTAAACTACTCCAAGAGGTCCCACTGCTGAACTTCGGTGGAACAGGTGGCCTTCTCTCTGGAGGGTGGAGTTCATTTATTACGAGAGAGCCACAAATTTTTAAAAGCGTTCCATATTGTATATTGTTCATCATCGTTTTCTTATTTACAGTCCATGATAAGCTACTGCCGAAAGTCATCAATTCCAAGACTGAGAGACGGTAAAGTACCACAACCAAAAGAAGGAAATAGGTTAGATGATGAGAACCCTACAAATCCAAATCCAGATGACGAGTTCGATAGAATTTTTCAAGACATGAGTCCGACGGACGGCGGTTCTTTAGAATATGTTAGTTGTGATGCAGAGAGCGTGAGTCAAGTAGAAATGAAGTTTGAAGAGATTATACACGATTATGAAGAGCGAAAGGAAATCCATCCTGCAGCCGCTGAGAAAGTGAAGCATTCCAAAATTCCGTTGCTGAAGCGGAAGAGTGAACATGAAATAGAAATACCAGTAAATAGAATTAAAAATATACTCAAAAAAAGCCAGTCGCTTGATACTTACAAGGAACAAAGCACCAGGCACAGTCACACACGGATGACCAGAAGATCAGATATTACTAATGAAACAAGTGGAATTTACTCAAAATCCAAAACGACTGCAGATAAGTTTGTTCTTGATAACCTTAATGATACTAGAATTCCCAAAATATATAAAATTGATGCTAATGCATCTAAAATTAAGAGCAGTGACACAAATAATAATGATAACGCAGTAATGACAAAAGAGATTGCATCTGTGACGTCAGAGATCAGCAGGCAGCAAGATCAGGAAATGAACGAAGACGGCAATGAATCGATAGACGAATCAATCTCCGCTTGGGATTTAACGGAAGTGGTTGATGATAATGTTAAAAATGATACGTCAAATTTATCACCGGACATTGATGATTTAATATCGGAAACGGTAGTCTCTAAAAATTTGGACGAATATGTAAAATTCGATAAAGAGACTGTGTCCAAAATTTATAAAATAGATTTCACTGATAACTGTTTCGACTCCATGGAGTCTTCGTTGAAATTGGATGAAGTTGCTAAGGGGTCCACAGATAATAAAGATTTAAATAATAGTAATCATACGGAAGTGGATGCAGGATCGATTTCAAAACCGGATGTGATTTCAGCTGATGATAATATAGAAACGGAATATCCTTCCACAAAAGTCACATTAATAACATCGGAAGAGATCAAATTGGAATCTAATGACAAAACGGAAGTAAATGAAGATGAGTTTACAACTAAAAAAACTAGAGATATTGAAGAACTAACTTCTACAAAAACTGTTGCAGCTAATGCAATAGAAATAAAACCAAACGAGATAAGTATGCTTACGACAGCAGAAGGACATCAGGATTCTAAATACCAATATTATGATAAACAAATATCACTTGAAACTGAACAGGAACCGACAGGAAGTGCTGCAAAGGATCCAAACGCTGCCAAACACGAAATTGACGATGAAACCTATAAGATATATTCAGATGTTTTCAGTAAGTTATCTGCGCTTCAAGTTAAAGAATATTCTGAAGAGATGAAAAGAGAAGTGGATAAGGTTAATAATGGAGAAGCAACCAATAGTACAGAAGGCGAAGAATTGAATACAGAAAGCGTTATGGAGGAAGATGTCAGAATTTTGAAAGGGAAGGTTAGCAGAATAATTCGCAGAATAAGCTCCGTGGATAATTCGAAACCCGTGGAAAAATCTGAGGCTCCAAAGAAAAAGTCTATTTTAACCAAAATAACTATGTTTGAGGTAATTCATCTAGATATAGAAACTTTTTCGAGAATTTTTTTTTTTAATTCGTTTGCCTAAGGCTAGTATTTCTGCCGCCAATTTTCTTCTAATATTAATGAGATTTAGATTATGCGGATGAACTGGTTGATGATGTTAAATGGGTTCCTGGTTGTGGCTGGTGGTAGTGTAATTTGTGAACGCGTCGTAGACTTGGCTACGAGCTTCCTATTGTTATAGCCAGGTGTATCACTTAACGCCAGGTCGACATCTTGCTCTTCGGGGACTATCCCATTCTAGTTCCTATTTACGCCCCAAATAGTGGTGTGCAAACATCAATCTGATCTGGTTTTAAAGGTGTTGTTACTAGTGAAATTACTGTGGTAATAAATACTCAACATTTCATGTCTTATCTCGAACATAATGTGGTGTTGTATATCACATTCAAGATTGTAACATCAGGTAAAGTTGAGGTTGGGAATGCAAGCGTTGTAAGGGTTTCCGGACAGAAGCTCACGGGACCCATGCCAACCTCACCAGCTCGTGGTGCACCCCGCTAATCAACAAACGCGGCTCTCGCTACCACCAACCCGCAATGAGCCAGCGTGGTGGGAAATGGCCATTATCTATAACTATAGTCTATGGTCTGACGATGTATACAAAGTTGAGGAAAGGACGTTAGCCTTTTGCAAAAAAAAAGTTACTTTTTGGCACAGATAAAAAATTACTTAAACGTCAAAATAACGACAATTATTTTGTAATTATATATATATACAACCGCAATCGATGCCATTGTGAAGGTAAAAACGGTTGCCATAGAGATATGTGACACGAATATAATTTATTGTGAAGTAGCACCGCAGCATCAATTGTACCATTATTTATTTTCAGCGCGATGAACCGGATGAGCCATTACCAAGACCTGAAATTCCGAAGTACGCGTATAAAAGTCCACACGCGCTGGCGACGCGCCGACAGACAAGCGCTGAACTCCGAAGACCCAAAGTAGTCAGGGAACTGTTGAAGGACAGCAACCGGCAAAATGTTATTGAAACCGCAGCAACCACAGTTATAAGAACCGACACCACAAATAGTGTAGAAGCAGCTGATCTCCCTGATGTTAATGAGATCAAAACCAAATCCAATGATAAGTTTCGTGATGAGAAAAAGGAAAGCAATAAAGGCAAAGGTAAGAGAGGAGAGATTAATTATAAAAGTGTTAGAGATGTTATTAATGATATCGAAGCAATGAGATATGCTGAATACAATGTGTCGTACGAAAGATACAAGGTAGCTGAAAAGTCGACTATTAACGATCTCGAACGCGAAGCCTGCAGATTGTTTGAGGATACTAATGTTGATAATGATTTAAAATCATTTGTGTCTGTAGAAGCTGTATCAAAGGATAATAATGATATTTTAAAAGGATCTCGGAGAGGAGTGAGACATCCAATCAGCAATGTAATGATAAATAATGATGAGAGAAATCATTATTCAAAAATGTATAGAAACAGCGATTTTGGTGTAGGTATGACTGAAAATGGGGCTACGTTGGATCTAAAGGGAGATGGAGGAAATCTAGGTCAGGTGATTCCTGAAAGTGCTGATTTCTCAATAGCAGACGATGAAGCATCTGATGTTGAGGATGATGAAGGTAGAGGAGAACCGGTTGATGTGATTGATGTGGAAACCAATGGAAATGTAGGAGGATCTGTCAATGAAGGTACTAAAGGTAGAGCAAGAGGAAAATGCAGGCTAAAAGAGGTAAAGAGGGTGACGTCAGTAGCGGAATTAGATTTGGCGAATGTGACGACGGGGAGGGTGCTGGAGATGGTGACAAGGCTCAACGCGATGGAGGGGATGGAACGGAGGAAGAGGGAAGTCGTCAATTGTAGAGAGCGGCCGAGAAAGAGTTCGGTGTCGGAGAAGATCGCTTTGTTTGAGGTGAGTTTATCAATTGTGGTATTAATATTCCCAGTGGTGGGACTAGGTTTTGGCTTGAGTACGGTAAGTAGGGTGTGTAAGGGTTCACGCAAGCCCACCTTATCAGACAGATGAGGAACTGGTTCCCGCCAGTCCGCGTTTGGACAGCGTGGTGGGAAATGGTCAATATCCGACACGTATGAACCCCTGCCCGATCGATGTGGGAATCTTTGGAGGTCTATGTCCAGCAGTGGGCGTCTATCTGCCGATGATGATGATGACTACAAGGTCCAAAGTCTGCTGGTTCTAAATGATATTGCCATTTTCTATATTCCTATTTGCGTTTATCCTTCCTCTTCTCATCGCTCCGCCCCACTCCGGTTTGCTGGATGTCTCGCCCAGAATACCTTTTGGAGGTATTTGAAGGCTTCTACCAAATCTCAGGTCTGGAGCTCTTATATCCGTTGGGAACTATTGATAATGATGAGAGGTCCTTGCAGCGAGATCTTGAACTGGAGACAATCGACGACCTGGTTAATGACGCTCGAAATGTTTGTCTGCTGGTGGTAGTTTGTCTCCCTCGCTGATGACCGTGCGGGTAAACATTACTGCGATCCGGTTTGAAGGGCGCTGTAGTTAGCGACGAGCTCAATGCAGTGTGCGTCGTCTTAACTGGGGCCATGTTATGGGCGGGCGTATCACTTACCATCAGGTGAACGTCCAGCTCCTGTCCGCTTCCTCGAATATAAAATGTGGACATCATCGTGGACATAATGATATATATATATATATAGTAGTGAATACGTCAGCGATGTACCTTCAAACCCGATAACCAATCTGTGCACCCTATTTATAGTGAACGAACAAATAGTTAACTGTTGCGCAGTTAACTTAAACCATTATTTACACACACATTAACCCACTTGTTAAGTTGTGATAAGTGATTGTATATACTGTGGGCAACTTGGTCGATGTGCTGCAGTGTCGACGCTCGGCTCGTGCGAAGCAGTCCCAACAGTGGGAATATTGTAGCGTCGTATCACCGGGTAAGAATTATATGTGTGATAGAGAAATTGTGGTGTATTGAACGAACGTGCTGTTGCAGCGGCTAGTAGTACTGTGCGAACGTTACCGTGTTCTGGTTTGAAGGGCGCCGTGGCTAGTGTAATTACTGGGGTAACGAGACTCAACATCTTATGTATCAAGGCGAAGACTACGTGGTGGTAGATCTTTTACCGGGGAGGCTAGGTAGGTACCACCGCAGCGGCTAGTAGTACTGTGCGAACGTTACCGTGCTCCGGTTTGAAGGGCGCTGTGGCGTGTAATTACTGGGGTAACGAGACAAGATCTTACGTCTCAAAGCGACGAGCGCAATGTGCGGTTTATATTATCCTAACTACCGCCATGTTATAGACAGGCGTATCACTTACCATCAGGTGAAAGAAAAAAAAAAAAAAAACTGCGTACTTCCTCTAATGCACTGGAGCTGGTGAATAGAACTCTAGCCTTATGTCAGGGTCTAGGACATATAGTCGTTAGGGCTCTCTGGAAATACTGGAGCCATATTGGATTTTTTTTTTTTTTTTTAATTTGTGTCAAAAGTTCACTGGACACGTCACGGCTGACCGTGAATAGTTTGCTTTAGTTCGGATGGTGTACACTGCGCAACGTTATTATGATGGTTTAATTACCGCAGTAATATCACTAGGCCACTGTCCTGCTGCCGTCCACGTATCTATATAGACGGTATTGAAATTATTTTCTCACGTTCACCTGATAGTAAGTGATACCGGCAATGACAACGTGACACTAGTAAAGATGGTATGCATTGCAATACAGCGCCCTTCAAACCGGATCACAGTAATGTTCGCATAGTACTATCTGTCGGCTGCAACAGGCGCTGCGGTGGTACCTACCTAGACGGTATGCAGCAACAGAGACACTACCACCAGTAATAGCTACAGCGCCCTTCAAACCGGATCACAGTAATGTTCGCATAGTACTATCTGTCGGCTGCAACAGGCGCTGCGGTGGTACCTACCTAGACGGTCTGCAGCAATAGAGACACTACCACCAGTAATAGCTACAGCGCCCTTCAAACCGGATCACAGTAATGTCTGCCCAGTACTGCCTGTCGGCTGCAACAGGCGCTGCGGTGGTAAATGATGAGTTACTTCCTAATAACATCCTCTATATCCTCATTCCTCAGGGAAGGCGGTGGCCGACGAGAACAGAGAAAAGAGCTCAAAGTAGGCAGGTAATGGCGCACCAGGAGACCAGCGTCGGCGTCACGGAGGAGCAGTACGCGAAGAAGATCGAAGAGTTGAGGAACGCGAAGACGAAGTATGGAGCCGTGAACGCGAAGTATATAGAGCTGAGCGACTCCTCCAGGATGCCGGTGATGGCGCTCGGAACGGCGCTGGTGAGTCCCCATCAGCCAAGACAGTTGGAGACACCATCCATATATATACTGGCACTATCATCAGCTGATAGCCCTCCACTGCTGGATGTGGCGTTCGGAGTCATATGAGGGTGATTTGGGCCATTACCCACCACTCTGGCTTAATTCGGATTGGTGGGAGCCAGATCCTCTGTTCATTAGCAGGCTGCATCACGAGCTGGTGAGGTTCGTTTATGTTCCAGAGTCGTACTGGACCTGGACATTTCCTTGAGCTGCTGCATCAGATCAGTCTGCGACCCTGGCACCATCCCGTTACAATACCAGCGGCTGGTCACTGATACAGTTGATAACACCTGATCTATCACCCAGCTGGATAAGCGCATCGCCACTCACCTGGTGGAGGCGGCCATAGAGATGGGGTTCAGGGCCATAGACACCGCCTCCATCTACGGCAATGAGGAGCAGGTCGGGCTGGCCATCAACAACAAGATCAGCGATGGAACTGTTAAGAGGTATGATCATCCACACAGGAGTACCAGGTCTTCCTGGTGACCGTCTTGCCATCACAGCTTGTGCATCCACCACTAAACAGCAGTAGCGCGGCTAGTGCAATGCGGTGCAGTGTATACCATCCTTACCACCACAGTATGGTGTAAAGTTTACCATCAGGTGAGGAGTGCGGACTTTCTGTCATATATAATCTTGACGTGAATAAGAATCACATATTTAATATTACTATAGCCACTGCAGATACGAAAAACTCGGTTCAGCCGTTTTAGAACATGAAATTCCAAAACGGCTGAACCGTTTTTAAATAAGATTTTAAATCTAAACCAATTCAACCAGTTTTCTTAACTCTAGAGTAGAAAAACTTCAGCCGACTTTGGATATTTAATTCTAGTACAGAATCGGTTCAACCGTTTTAGAATATGAAATTTTAAAAACGGCTGAACCATTCTTAAATAAAATTCTAAATGCAAACCAATTCAACCAGTTTTCTTAACTCTAGAGTAGAATAGCTTTAGCCGGCTTTGGGTATATAGTTCCAGCACAGAATCGGTTCAACCGATTTTTAATATAAAGTTCTCAGACAAAATCGGTTCCTCTGTTTTTGAATATAAAGTTCTAGGATACAATCGGTTGAGCCGTTTTGTGAATCACGATCAAATGGTAGCACGTAACGGTAACCCCTCCCCCTGTTCCAGAGAGGAGCTGTACATCATCGCGAAGCTCTGGAGCACGCACCACCGCCGCGACCTGGTGGAGGCGGCTTGCAGGAGGTCGCTGCAGGCGATGCGGCTCGCGTACTTCGACCTGTACGCCATCCACAACCCCATGTCCCTGCTGGTGGGTGATGTCGCAGCTGCTGCGGATTTCTGGTTTCCGATTCCTCGTTTCGGTTCTTTAGGTTCTGCTTTCGGGTTACGGATTTCTAGTTTCTGGTCGCGAGTTTTTAGCTCTTGTTTCTGGTTTTTGGGTTTCTAGATTTGCTTTCCGGTTACTAGTTTCTGGTTTTCGATTTCGAGTTTCGGCTTACTACAGCTTTTGAATCTCTGTTTCTATTTTCCGGTTTCTTGTTTCGTTTCTGGTTTCTGGTATCGAGTTTTAATTTTCTCGTTTCGAACTTCGAGTTTCTGGTTCTAGTTTCTTGTATCGTTTTTCTTTTCTCGTTTCAGGTTTCTAGGTTTTGGTATTTGGTATCTGGTTTCGATTTTCGAGATTTTTTCTTATTTCGAGCTTGGAGATTCTGATTTCTAGTTTCCCGGTTAGTTTTTAGTTTCTGGGTTTCTAGTTTTAAATTTCGGGTTTCTGACTTTTAGTCTCGGGTTTCGAGTTTCTTGTTTCGAAAAATGTTTATCGATCTGTTCTGTTGTGCATCTTAAGGTATATACACTTGATTAATTATGGAACAGTTTGATGATTAAAGATATACTTTTTTTAAACGAGACGAGCGAAACACTTGATGGTAAGTGATGCGCTTGCTCTTAAGATAGTATACATTGCACCACACTGCACTTGTCGCCTTGAGACATAGGACGCTAAAGTTTGTTATCTCAGTAATTTCATTAGCCACAACTCCCTTCAAACCGGAACACATTAATGTTTACACAGTACCTAGATGGTCACCGTCACGGTGTTGTAAGTGTTGATTTACAAACAGGAAGGCGACGACCCTCTGCCGAAGGTCGCGAACGTGCTCCAGTACTCCAACAGTGACTACATGGACGCCTGGTACGGCATCGAGGACCTGGTGAGGAAGAAGCTGGTGCGCGGAGCCGGCATCAGCAACTTCAACTCGAAGCAGGTCGAACGGGTGGTGATGAAGGGCACATTGAAGCCGATCGTTAATCAGGTGACAACATGTTAACGTATACGACACGAGTGTGTCCTTCACTTGATATTGAGTGATACACCTGCTCATATAAATATGGCGCTAGTTAGAATGATATACATTGCATCACATTGTACTCATAACCCTGAGACATAAGATGTTAAACGTCGTTACCCCAGTAATAACACCACCTACAGAGCCCTTCAAACCGGAGCACTGTAATATTAGAACAGTACTGTCTGTCGGCTGCAATAGGCGCTGCGGTGGTACCTACCTAGACGGTCTGTAGCGACAGAGACACTACCACCAGTAATAGCTATTGGTCCTTCAAACCGGATCACAGTATAGTTTGTCGGGTGCAAGAAGCGCTGCGGTGGACCGACCTAGATGGTCGTCGGCAGTAGAGACCTATCGCCAATAATAGCTACAGCGCCCTTCAAACCGGATCACTGCAATGTTCGCACAGTACTGTCTGTCTGTACGGTCTCTGGCAACAGACACCAACAAACCTGATGAGTGCCAGGGTCATAATTACTATACAGGATGCTATAACGCTTGAGGTATTTCTTCGACCAGGTGGAGAGCCACCCGTATCTGAGCCAGGAGGCGCTGGCTGGTGTCTGCGGGTTACACGGCATCAAGCTGAACTGCTACGGCGTGCTCGGCTCCAAGGGAACGCCGGCTGACCTGAAGAGCGACCTGCCGCCGGCCATAGACGACCCGATCCTCGTGGTGATGGCCGCCGGCTTGGGGATGACGCCGGGACAGCTGCTGGTGGCGTGAGTGCTTCGCTAGTGCTTCTAATAGTCCAGCAGGACAAGCTGGTGTGACCTGATCGCACTGGTGGCAGTGTCTCTGTTGCTGATACGTCTAGGTAGGTACCACCGCAGCGCCTATTGCAGCCGACAGAGAGTACTGTGCAGACATTACTGTGATCCGGTTTGAAGGACGCTGTAGCTATCACTGGTGGTAGTGTCTCTGTTGCTGATAGTCTACGTAAGTACTACCGCAGCGCCTATTGCAGCGGACAGACAGTACCTTGCGAACATTACTGTGATCCGGCTTGAAGGGCGCTATAGCTATTACTGGTGGTAGGATTCTGTTGTCTACATGACCTAGGTACCACCGCAGCGCCTGTTGCAGCCGACAGAGAGTACTGTGCAGACATTACTGTGACCCGGTTTGAAGGGCGCTGTAGCTATCACTGGTGGTAGTGTCTCTGTTAGTGCAGACCGTCTAGGTAGGTACCAGCGCAGCGCCTATTGCAGCCGACACACAGTACTGTGCGGACATTACTGTGACCCGGTTTGAAGGGCGCTGTAGCTATCACTGGTGGTAGTGTCTCTGTTAGTGCAGACCGTCTAGGTAGGTACCAGCGCAGCGCCTATTGCAGCGAACAGAGAGTACTGTGCAGACATTACTGTAATCCGGTTTGAAGGACGCTGTAGCTAGTGTAATCGCTAGTGTAACGAGACTCAACATCTTATGTATCAAGGCGATGAGTGCAATATGGTGCAATGTATACCATTCTAGCTATCGTCCCATTGATATGGGCGGGCGTATCACTTACCATCAGGTAAAAGTTGTCTAAAAAAAAAGTACTTCCGGTGGTGTATTAAAAGCTTCGACGATGTTCAGCAGCGTGGTGTATACCATCACTGCTGCAGCATCGTAGTGAGCTGGTCGTGAACTGCCGCAGGTACCAAGTGAACAGCGGCCGCAGCGTGGTGGTGAAGACCACGAGCGCCGCGCACCTGCACGAGGACCTCCTCGCGCAGCACCTCCAGCTCGACGCGTCGCACCTCTCCGCCCTGAACAGCCTCAATAGGAACAAGAGGATATACACGCTTAAAGGGTAACCTGTCACCATCAGCTAGCTGTAGTGATGGTGAAACACCTGGCGACGACAGTCGACAGTATATCATCGGGTGGTATGTCTCTGTTGCTGGAGACAGTCTAAGTAAAAGTTTTCTGTCGTCAAACAGTACTGTGCGAACGTTACTGTGATCCGGTTTGAAGGGCGCTGTAGCTATTGCTGGTGGTAGTGTCTCTGTTGTTACAGACCGTCTAGGTAGGTACCACCGCAGCGCCTGTTGCAGCCGACATACAGTACTGTGCAGACATTACTGTGATCCGGTTTGAAGGGCGCTGTAGCTATTACTGGTGGTAGTGTCTCTGTTGCTGCAGACCGTCTAGGTAGGTACCACCGCAGCGCCTGTTGCAGCCGACACACAGTACTGTGCAGACATTACTGTGATCCGGTTTGAAGGGCGCTGTAGCTATTACTGGTGGTAGTGTCTCTGTTGCTGCAGACCGTCTAGGTAGGTACCACCGCAGCGCCTGTTGCAGCCGACAGACAGCACTGTGCTAACCTTACTGTGATCCGGTTTGAAGGACGCTGCAGCTATTATAAATACTATGGTAACGAGACTTAATATCCCCAAAGTGATGAGCAGAATAAAATGATGTGTTACCATCCTATCGCCATATTGTTACGGTCGGACGCATCACTCATAATCAGGTGATCGTCCCGCTCGTCTCGGCAAACGAACACAACAGTGCAGTGTATATCACTTTAATGACACAGTACATGTTACCATCAGGATGATGGTGATAAACATGTAGTATTACCGGTGACAGACGACACGTGATGCGGTGGGCTTTGGGACAGGCCTGTGTCCAGCAGTGGACGTGTCAGGTGATGATGATGAAGGCCCCCCCAACAGATGGTCCGACGGGATGGTGGAGGGTGCGGGCAAGTCGGGACGGATCCATGTGGTGATGATTGGTGGAGGAGCATGTCCAGCTGTGGACGTCTTGGCTGATACTGATGATGATCTCATTCCAGGTTTGGCGAAACGCACCGACACTACCCCTTCAGCGTGCCGTATTAACTGCTGACCTGGCCGACTCCTCCTCCTCCCACTCGTGATACAAGTGAACACCTCTCTCTCTCTCTCTCTCTCCCTCTCTCTCTCTTAGACAAAGACATTGTTGCATTTACATCACCATCATCTGATAGACGTCGACCGCTGGACATAGGCCTCCCACAGATTCCCAAGTTGATCGGGTAAGGGTTCATATATTACTGGTGGTAGGTCTCTGTCGCACAGACCGTCTAAGTACCACCGCAGTGCCTATTGCAGCCGACAGACAGTACGGTGATCTGGTTTGAAGGGCGCTGTATCTAGTGTAATTACTGGAGTAACAAGATTCAACATCCAATGTCTCACGCCGAGTATAATATCGTGTCCATTCCTGCTATCAAACAGCAGTGTGAAAACATTACTATGATCTGGTTTGAAGGGCGCTGTATACCATCTTAATTAGATCCGCGTTATGGGCAGGTGTGTCACTTACCATCAGGTGAACGTGCCGCTCGTCTCTGCTGGTGAGAGCCAGAACCTCGTCTGTTGATCAGCAGGCTGCACCGCGAGCTGGTGAGCTTGGCTCGGGTTCCTGACACCCGCCATACTTACATCACTTAGGCGAAGTCTTGGAGTGGGGGCCGCGTAGGGGATGCAGGGTGTAGGACGGCCCCACCCCCACCGTCTAGACGGACCGGTGATATCATAGGAGAGGTCGAAGGCCGTACCTGGTGGAAGACGTTGGGTGGACTACATCCAGCGGTGGACTGATAAAGGCTGATGATTATATACAAATAATAATTATTACGTTAATTTATTGAATACAGATTATAAATGTACACTGCATCGACCGACATTTTAGATTTAAATTAAGAATTGTTTTTTTTTTTTATTTTTATAATTTAAAATTAATAAAAAAAAATCTTTTAATTTAATTTAGTTTTATTGCTATAAAAAAAAAAACTTGGTATTCCTACGCTTGACCACATTAATCGGTCCTGCGCTCCTCGCGACCTTCAGTCAGCATCACCTCCCGGTGGTGCCAGACCATTTGTCATGGTAACTGCTTACCATCACTAATCCATACCCTTAGTATCTTAATATCTGAATATAATTCAGTACTAAGTTTTTTTTTTTTTTTTTAATTAAATTAAGCGTCGAGACGAGCAGCACGTTCACCTGATGGTAAGTGATACTCCCGCCCATAGCGCGGTACTAGTTAGGATGTGACTTATACACTATACACTTCGTGGTCATAAGCTGTTGTCGTTGTTCCAGTAATAACGCTAGCTACGGCGCCCTTCAAACCGGAACACAGCAATGTCTGCACTGCGCCGTTTGTCGGCTGCGTCAGTTGTTTACGTCCGCGCCTTGCTGTTGTAAAGTTTAATTCTCCAGTTCTGTACGACGCAGAAAATATATTATATAGTATTTTGAAACCTGTTTTCGAAACCTGGTATTTAACAACATTTACACCAGGCCGCCATGTTGTTATTGAGCTTTGCGAGTACGGCGCATGTCTAAAAGCCGACAGCCGCCATTTTGAATTTTTAGTTACTTGAAGAGACGCTAGATGGCGCTGTTGTTAATATCATCATCAGCCGATAGACGTCCACTGCTGGACAAAGGACTCCCTTAAAGGTCACATACAGTCAACAAAGCCTTCAGTACTAAGTTCATATAGAGGGGATTTGGGTCATTATCCATCACGCCTGCTCAATGCGGGTTGGTGGAAGCCAGTGCATTGTCTGTTGATCAGCAGGCTGCACCACGAGCTGGTGAGCTTAGGCTTGTGTCCTGTGAGCTGCTGGACGAAGGCCTGCACATCGATCCTGCGCTGTTCGCATCTAGCGGCTTCTTGTAATACCCGGGCGCTAGGGGATGTAGTTTATAGCGGTTGGGGTGAAGAAGGGAGAAATGAGGCCGTTTCCCACCACATCGGCCCAATAATGCTTGGTGGGAGCCAGAGCCTCGCCTGTTGAGTAGCAGGCTGTACCACGAGCTGGCGAGGATGACTTGGGTCCCGTGAGTTCGTGTGCGGGACCCTTGCACCCCTCTGTTTGGTTGGGTTTAGTTGTTTATTAAAACACCACTTTACCCCCCACACACACCCCTTTATTTCGTAACCCTTTATACACAAAGTTAAATTATATCAACAGTTTATATTATTCTCACCAATTGTCATCGACTCTGATAATGCATTACTGCTTCATCATCATCAGCTGTTCCGTCCACTGCTGGACAAAGGCCTCGCCCAATGATGTCCACATCGATGCCATACATAAAATGACTTATTACTCTTTACCATAGATAAAAGTGAAAGGGGTAAGGGGTTCCGTACAGCAACTCACGGGATCCAAGCCAACCTCACCAGCTCGCGGTGAACCCTGCTGATCAACGAAGGGGGCTGTAGCTCTCACCGACCCGTGGGCCAGAGTGGTGGGAAATGGCCTAAACCCGATCAAAGTGGGAATTTTTGGGGAAGACCTATGTCCAGTAGTGGACGTCTGTCGGCTGCTGATGAAGTGTCTGATAGACTAGTAGTGGAACGGTTGGAACATCCACACCGCCATTACCGCGGGTATATCGAAAAATTTTAATCCGGATTGTATACTTCCATAGAGAACCGAACCTTAAGGAAGTCTTAGGATCAGCAGTGGACATCGATGATGCGTGATCATGCTGATGGTGAAATATGCTTGCTTAGAATATCCTCCAATATTTTTCCAAAACCGATCTCAAGTGCTGGTGATCGGTGTGCTGTTTTCGACTGATGATGGAGAGGGTCTCTTTTGTAGGTACCATAGACAAATATTTTTTTCTTGAACTTACGGAGTATATAAATAAATCATTTAAATTTTGTCCATCGGTCCACATCATCATTTTATCTTCGAAGGCAGCTTCTTCAGTGATCCTGTGAAAATATTGACAGTTTAATAGAACTCGTGGATGTGATGGGTTTCCTCAGGGTCCAGCGACTGGTGATGGCTCCATAGATTATGGTACTTCCGTCTACTGTTTACCATCAGACGGACCACATGCCTGTCTTCAAATGAAAAAAAAAAACTGGGGAAGGTCTATGTCCCAGCAGTGGAGGCTGGCTGGTGATGGATAATAACAACTGTACACTGAAACGGAGTGGAGTAGGAGAGAAGGATTAATAAAGAGAAGAATGGAGATTTCATACAGACATCTAATAGTGACGAAGGCTCCATAGAGCTGACAATCTTTTATATGAACGTGTTACACTCACAATGTAGTGTGTATCATACTAATGTACGCACTTTAAACAAGATAACGATATTTAAATGAGAATGAGAAGAGATCAAGAATGACTTGAGCGAAGCATTCCGCATTCTCCGATATCAATTCAGCGCAGTTCCGTTTCCCTTAAGATAAAACTAGAAGTAGTAAGGGGTAAAGAGAGAAATAGATAGTGGGAAGGGGAGAGAGAGGGAGAGAGGGTAGGAAGAGAATGGGAGGGAGAGAGGAAGAGTGGGAGATAGAGATATAGTGGAGGTGAGAGAGTGGGAGAAAAACAGTGAGATAGTTGAGGGAAGAAAGTGGGGAGAGTTGGGGAGGGAGTGCGGGGGAGAGTGTGGGAGAGAGAGAAGTATTGAGCATACCAGGTATATTTCCTCTCGGTCCGTTCGCGTTGCTGTTGGCGCCCCGTGCGCTACTCTGCGACGTGGAATTGTCCACAGTTTTCCCTGAAAATTAACTTGTTTTGTAGTCAAACGAAAGGACCTTTCTTTGACCTTGGCACATGACCCCAGGTAAAGGTACCAACCGGATGTTGAGTGGTGGTACAGCTCACTGACCTAGTAGCGGTCTACTCACTCTTGGAGACAACCACATCATATTCGGATGGGAACACCGACGCCGGCAGGCTGTTCCACCCCTTCGCTGTCCTCATGAAGAACGAGGAGTTGAACCTTGGCCAACTGATGTCGTAACATGAGGATAGACTCGCCGTGCGTCTGATCGTCTGATGCAGCTGTCCCTGCGACGAGCTCAAAGTGGTGAATACATCCTAACTGCTGTCATGTTGGTATGGACCGCAGTATCACTTACCATCACGAGAACATCTTCCTCGTCTCGTTGCTAAGTTTTTTTTTTTTAAATATATACATTTGTTGTCTCCCAAGTGTAATGACGTTCACATGATGGTAAGACATGGTGCTAGTTAGGATGATGGATACTGCACGGCTTTCTCCTCGTCAACCTTGAGACATATGCTAAATCTCTTTACCCCAGTAATTACACTAGTTACAGCGCCCTTCAAACCGGATCACAATAATGTTTGCACCGCTGTTTGGTGGCAGGAATGGGCACCATATTATACTCGCCCTAAGCCATTAAATGTTGTGTATCGTTACCCCAGTAACGACACTAGCAACAGCGCCCTTCAAACCGGATCACAGTAATGTTTGCACTGCTGTTTGGTGGCAGGAATGGGCACCATATTATACTCGCCCTGAGCCATTACATGTTGTGTATCGTTACCCCAGTAATGACATTAGCGACAGCGCCCTTCAAACCGGATCACAGTAACGTCTGCACACCGCTTCCTGTCGGCTGCTACCGGCGGTCTGCAGCGATAGTCTATGGTAAAGTACACCCAAATCTAAACAAAACATAACTTACTCGGACTGATCCTCATTATCCTCTTCGGGTTCTTCATCAGCTCCACATTCACCGACTGGGGTATCTTTGTTTTCTGCAAACGCCCACTACCAGCTTCACCATTGCTATTTGTCACCAACCTGCTGTCCGTTAAACCTCTAACATGCAACAGCTTCGCTTTACCGCTGTCAGTGTTGCCAGGTACATCAGATCTAGGTTTCTCAGTGTTGCCAACTGGATTAATATTTTTAATTTTATCCTTCGCTGCGTATATATTCTCTTTATCTTTACCTTTTTCGTTGGATACTTTTTTAACGTTGGCAACACTTTTAGAGACAATTTTCCTTTTGCCGCCATTTTCAACAATCGGCCGCGGCTTTCGTACCTCTATCAGGTTTATTTGCTTTCACTGCTGCTTCGTTGTCGTTATGTTCGTCGGCCATTTTGTCTTCGCTGTCAACTCCTGCTGTATCACCATCAGGTTTCCGATGAACAGCATTGTCCGTTCCTTTATCTGCTTGTTTATGGTTCTTGCTTTTGGATTTGAATTTCTTCGGCGGGAGTTTAGGTGGGGCCATAACTTCGGCGTCTTTCCTCTTCCTTGCGTCCGGTACTTCCGCTTCGTGCGCATTACTCCTGTTCTGTGACCGCGCCGTCTCTGACTCGTTGTCGGTGCTGGACTGCAGGGTGAAACCTTGAGACTCCAGACAAGCGCTGATGATTGCCGATAGTAACGCAGTCCTGTCTTCGGTGGCGATTGACGGTTTGCAGAGCTGCTTGTTCGCCTGTGTTATGGTCTCCAACAGTGAATCGTCTGAAACCAAGTATGATATATATGATGTGAAGTTCATGAAATGCATCTTCAGAATACTTCAGCTCTCGCACATTGAAGGTTACAGTCACAGCAGGTTTTTTAAATAGCTGAAGACCGATTTGAAAGAACCATATCAGCCATCCAAACTCAATGCGGCTAGGAATTGAACCGGAGACCAGGACACAAACGCTACACCTCTGCATCACGGAGGCAGTTACATATCATTGCTTTCAGCTTTGATATTAATGCCTCTATATATATATAGACGTCCACTGCTGGACATGGGCCTCCCGCAAAGATTCCCACAGAGTTCATTGAGGGGAATAGAGCCTTAGCCCACCACGCTGACTCACTAGGAGCTGGTGGGTGGTCAGTGCCTCATCTGTTATTCAGCAGGTTGCACCCTGTGCATTGACTTAGGCTCTGTTAGAATAGAAAAGAAATATATATATATATAAATCTCCTTTCACTGAGAGTCGGGATGTCTCTATATCAATATAAAGCGCAGGTAACTCTTTATTAGGGGCCAAGTACACGGCGCCGTGTAAGCTAAATTGCACAGGACTTTCACTACATATATATATTTAGTATATTCGTCAATCACTTGAAAACAAGTGAACATATGTACACAGTAACACGAGCATTCGACGCGGTATGATCTGCAGATTGTTTTAGGATATATTTTTTTTAATTTCATAGATCCTATCATTGTTTCATTTCTAATTAACTTTGATGGACATTTGGTGTTATTCACGCGGTTGCTATGGTAACGGTTGGTACAGAAAGTCAATGACGGTCTAATTTTAAACTACGGCCGGCAAGCGAAGCGGGCGGGGAACAGGTAGTGTAAATATATATATGGATAGATATATAAAGTTATACTGAGTTACCTTTGTACTCCAAGTCAAAGGTCATCTGGTGCTTAAATGGTGCAATGGATGAAGACTTGTTCTGTAAAACCCAAGAAATTTCTAGAAGATTTGCACACTTCAGCTTGTACCCTCCGTCGGCCTGAAACATATATATATATATATATATATATATAGTATCTGTTGTTGCAGACCGTCTAGGTAGGTACCACTGCAGCGCCTGTTGCAGTCGGCACTAAGTACTGTACAGACATTACTGTGATCTGGTTTGAAGGGCGCTGTAGTTATCACTTATGGTAGTTCTCTATGGCTGCAAACCGTCTAGGTCGGTACCACCGCAGCGTCTATTGCAGCCGACAGACAGTACTGTGCAAACATTGCTGTGATCCGGTTTGAAGGGCATCATATCTAGTGAAATAACCAAGTTAAAGAGACAACATCCTGTCTCAAGATGACGATCGCAACGCGGTGCAGTGTATCCCATCCCAACTAGCAGTCGCTCCATTGATTAAAAAATAATCAACCCTGGTCAGGATAATGAGCACTGCACCACATTGTGCCCAGTCTTAACGCATGTTACCTTTCGCTTCATCAGCTACAACGCCCTTCAATACAGTACCATCAGTTGGCTGCTATAGGAGCTGCAGTGGTACCTAGCATCAGCACGTCTCTCACCATTGGCGTCATAAACAAGCCGTCGCCGTACTTCTCCGCGAGCCGCGCCAGGGTCGTCCTCCGCGACCTGCACGCCGCCGCGTAACTCTTCATCACCTGCCGACGGAACCAATTATTTAGAAACATTCTGTATTACCAACATGTATGAACAGCTCATCCGTTCTATATAATACATTCATCATTCTCCACTCTTGATTTACTCCTCGCTATCCATCTGCTTATTATTTTTATTCTTCTAAGAGACCAGAGGTACGTTCACCTGATGGTAAGTGATACACCCGCCCATTACAACGTGGCCACATTGTACTTGTCGCTGCCACCTCAAGTGTTAAATTTCATCATCTTAATAATTTCACTAGCTAGAACGCCCTTCAAACCAGAACACATATTTACCCTGCACCACATTGTACTTGTCGCTAAGACCCTTTACCGCAGTAATTTCACTTCAGCACCTTTCAATACACACAGTAAAGTCCGCACACTGCTGTCTCTTGGCTGCAATAAGGCAGCCGGCAACATACACATACCTTCAGTAAACCTACCGTTAAAGTAATAAAGGTAGTAGTAGTAGTAGTAGAGTATATCCATCACCTCGAAAGCCTCGCCCGGCCTCGTGACGTCAGCTAAAATAGATCTGCTTAGCTCCTTCTCGTGAGCAGGTTTACTTGCTCCAACTTGCAGAGAACGGTAAGACAGTGGGCCAAACCTTCGATTCTGAAACAGTTGCAAATTAAACCTTATGAGTGGGCGGTGGCTGCTGCTGCAGACCACATAAACACCACTGCAACCAATATGCAGCAGTGTACAGACATTACTGTGTACATTAAACAGTGCCATAGCTACTGAAATTACCAATGTGATGAGACTTAACATGTTATGTCTTCATGACGAGTAGAATATATTGCAGTTTGTATATTCTAACCAGCATCAACTCCATGATGTTCTGGTTTGAATGGTATTGTAGCCAGTGAAATTACTGAGGTAATGATGCTCAATATCGCATGTTCAAAGCCAGTATAACGTGATGATATGTATAACATCCTAACACTACAATGTTACGGACCAGGCATGCTTACCATCAGGTAATCATCCTACTCATCTTGTCACTTATAATTTTTTTTTATAAATCTAATGATAGACAGTAATGACAATGAATGTGGATGGTTATAAAGGTAGCTGGTAAAAGGGCAGAGGCAAGGAAGGAGTAATCCGAGGATAATAGCTACTTTACTTTTAAACATTGATTTGAGAAAGTTATCAGCTTAATTTTCAATTTCAAATACACTTACCGGTTCATGGACATAGAAAGACATGGTGAATGTTATAAGGTCCACTCGGCACTCCACTGTGATCTCTCTCCATAACCCGGCTTCAGTGACAGGAGGTTCCCTAAAATTCATTCAATGTATTTATCTAATATCATGCTTCATACATTCACATTACTTTCTATTAGTGAACAATCATATTAATCGCACTAATATAATTTCACTACTCACCGCACTCTTAAGACATATGTATTTACTACTCCTATAGTCTCCATTAGCAGAAACTGGCTATCACAACCAGCAGTCAATCCAACACAGAAGTTAATTCCATGTCAGCTTTAGAGGCCCAGCCTTCACCACTATACACTACATATTCTTTTAGTTACCTGTCTAAAACTGGATCATTGACAAGTACATTGACTTCTGATTCTAACACCTGCAGACCCGTAAGCTCCTGTGTAGCATTAAGACACGTTTCAAGAGTAGAATGTAGCGTTTTCAAGTCAAATAAAGACGGTCCGTTATCCGGTTGGATGGTATGGTCGGAATCTGAATCAGAACTGAAATGGTATAAAAATATAAAATAAGTCTTTCGCTATGTTAATCGGGAAATATAAAGAGATTAGTCTTATATTTATTATTTGTTCTTCAAACATAATCTAGACAAAAACATCAAAGCAATTTACCTCTCATCATATTCACGATTTGTTTTCGTTTGATTGTGCTTGGCTTCTTCAACTTGGTTTTCGAACAACTTTAACTGTTCTTCAAGTTTTCTCTTCTGTAAAATTAAATTATTCTTCTTTGCCGTATTCATGCGCGACATTATTTTGATTTGTTATAGACTTTTCTAAAATTAAAAGTAATTCTTTTCAAATTTGAAAATATCAAACGGTTACATGACAACACAAACAATCATAGAGTATAGTAGCCGATAGATAAATTTGCGAGACTAAGTTTAAAAACCTGGTATTTATTTCCATAGACATGTACTGAAGGCGTAAACAAAAACATTTTCAAGTTATTAAATAATTGTTTTATTTAATGAAGTAACGCGACAAGCGAGACAATCATCTGATGATAATTGGATACACCTGCCCATAAGAACGTGGCGTTAGTTAGAACGTTACAGCACTTCAATTGCGATCAATGCTTTGACATCTACTTAAAAGGTCAACGGCTACAGAAACCTACCACCAGTAATAATTAATAATAATTAATAGTTTTACTATTTCCCAAGAGACTTCCATTTGTAGACGTCTTTTTATATGCGTTATTTATTGTATTTTATTTACTAACTTTCCTGAACCCTTTACGGTTGTATATAATATTTGAACGAAGACCGTAACAAGTAGATCAGAGTATTTTCTTTTTGTACTCTTTTTCTCTGTATTACATTTGCTAAGGTTTAATTGTCCAATATTACAATTATTAAAAATATTTTAAAGTTTCTAGTGATGGAATTAAAAAACAGGCATCAATGCGCTTGGAGTTTAAGTTTTACATATACGAACCGTATCTAGAGTAAAGTGTATGATAACCGTACTTAATATAACAACTTTTTTACAACATTTATTATCACAATGTATCGAATTTAAAACACCATTGTATGAAAATGAAAAATCGTCCACAGGAAATGAATATTACAAAAATAAAAGTACTTCCATACGTAGCTATTTAATCTACAACGGGGCAACAAAACTCTTACAATACTCAGCTACAGTTATTAATTGATAGTTTTAATGGTTCGTAAAATTAACAGTATTTTAAGTTATACATAAAAATAATTAACAATGTTTTGTTTAATTATCTTTTTATTCAATTGCTATTTGTGAGAGGCTCGAAGACTTCTACATCTGTACCGAAAAGTATCTTTGGGAAATGTCAAATTAGAGTTGCAAGTCCAAAATCAATTTGTTGCAATAACACCAATAATTTGTTGATATAATAATAAGATAATGTAAATAAATATCGTGCAATGCTTAAAACAACAGTAGTTACCGAATATTAGGCTAATGTAGTTTATAAGTGAATAGATTCCAATTAGAAAAGTTTTCAGAATTTAATAGTGTTCGTAATTATTTAAATATTCTTTATTACATTGCAAACATGAATTAATAGTGGTATAATGAGATTTTCTATAAATGGAAGACCGTACATAGTAGTGTTAATGTTAAAAGGGTCGTAATTATTGTTCAAACGTTATTAATAACACGATAATTCGGTGTTTAGAAGTTACACCCGAAGTGTCGAAGAAATGGGCCAGACGGGGAGTGCTATGCCTGGTAAGTGATGTTAATCAGATTTTTAAACGTTTGAATGTATGCTAATAAGAGATAAATTTATGTTGTAGTTTCTTACATAGTTATAACCTATTGAAGCAATGACGCATTTTGTTTCAAAGTTACTTGCATGAAGATAAAGCTAATTAATTTAAAGTTTCGTCTACATACCGCGTAATCAGTAACAGGAAGCGTTTATCACCAGAATAAACTCAACACTTAGTTTATTTCTATATATGTTCTGTAATGTATGTTTTCAATTGTACAATGTTTTTTCTATTTAGAAAGAGCACTATCTAGAATTTTATTGCTTTAATTCTCATAAGTGTTTTATTACCACAAGCGTTGATTAAAATAAAAGAACTTCAGAATAAAAACCTTCTAAAACAAGCTATTAATATTCTCTACAATATATTTTTGTTTTTATACTTTCTATTATGTAACGGTTTCCAAGTTTATTATTAATTTTGCCTATATAAGGAAAATTTTTAGTGTTTACGTATGCTATAACAGCGATATTAAACTCGGCGTAGACTATTCTAATCCAAACAACTTTTATCTTGATCTCAATATAATATTGTCAAAGAGAATATAAATTCTCATGAGAATTTTAAGTTCTCTATAAAAAAGCAGCTCGCATTAATTTTCTTTGTTTGATTTAACATTTTTATACGTCTAGAGCAAAACATTAAGTTTTTGATACCGTAGATAATTTTCTAATTTAATATCAAGTTAAACATATTTCAATATATATCTATATTATATGTGAAGATTGTTAGAGGCCTGTCTCTATCAATGGATGTCTATCGGCTGTGATGTCTAGACTGTGATAGCTGGACGTAGGCCACATCCAAAGAGCACCACTTCAATCAGACCTGCGCTGTCCATATCCATTAGTTTACTTCGACTGTTTCTATACAGCAATAATAATTATTATATAAAAAGTATAAATACATTTTCAATGAAGTTCATAAGAAAGTATTCACACAATACATTGGCTAAAATCATCATCATCGGCTGATAGATGTCCGCTGCTGGACATAGGCCTGGCCCGAAGATCTTCATATTGATCATTTATGTCTGGCTCACGTTAAAATGATCATTAAAAAACCATAACTCTCCATTTAAAGGAAGACTTGGTATCCCAGCTGTGGTAAAGATATAAAATATTTGTTATTAATATACATGTTGTCGGAGACAGTCTAGGTTGGTACCTCCGCAGCCATTTATGCCAACATACATTAATGTGCAGTTATCACTGTTTGAAGGGCGCTGTAGCTAGTGAAATTACTGCGGTAACGAATTCTAAAATTTTATGACTCCGGAGCATTGAGCACTTTGTGGTGCAGTGTCATCCTAGCTAATGTTATACTGTTCCAATTATGAACGGAGCTGTAACAAGATGAACCAGTGCTGTGTTATCCTAATTAGTCTCACATCACTATAGGATGCTGTAACACTCTCCTTCAGCTGAACCGCTCTTTGTCCCTGTCGATGGGTGAAAAAAAAAAAATTCTTGCTAAAATTTTATAGCTTTTTTTTTTATTCCAAATAACATTTGCCTCCAACCCATCATTGTATACATCAGCTGATCATAATAATGAACATTTGAGTAAAGGAACGAAAAAAAAAAATTAAAAAAAAAAACTCGTAACCGCAACTGTTCTATTAAAAAAAAAAAGAGCGCAACATTTGTATGCCTTTGTGAGATCAGCTGATCGTAAAACAAAAAAATGTGTACAGGTACGGAAATTTTGCACAATTGGAAATTCCTTATACAAAGCCATCGATGTATCTGCTAAATGTAAAAGCAACCTTATTGCTTTAACATAGAGTGCATATTAGTATGTATATAGAGCTGCTGCTGTGGAGAGAGCGAGATAGATATACATATATAGAGGTAAGCCATAATGAACCCTACTCCATACAAATAGAGTTGAATATACAATGCTGGGTCAGTGTCCATTTAGCGTTGTACAAATGGAGCGCACGTGTTGAAGGTATGACAGGTCGCTGATCGTCAGCTGTTAGACAATATGTATATCATCAGCCGATAGCCGTCCACTGCTGGACGTGGGCCTCCGTGTACTCATCGACCGGTCCGCAGTGCGTACGGCATCGGGTAACTTTGACTCTGCGGTAGATTCCTCTCCGCGGCTCCACCGCGGCTGCGAGGGGTCCAAGTGGCTCTTCACCGTTGGTGACCAAGCCACGGCAACCGATCCCCGCCGCCGCGACAGGATCCCTGTTCGGAGGGATTGTCTTACCACCCTACCTGGTCCCACTATCTCATTATCTTAGTTTCACCAGCTCCAGTACTCTTCAAGTTAGCAAGCTAGAACGATATACACTGCATCACTGTGTTCGTCGCCTTCAGACATACCAGTGGTTACATTAGGCTAAAGTTTCTGATAAACAAAAGGTGGGGGGGAGAAAAAGAAAATTCATGGTTGAGGAATATTAGAGGAAAATTAGTAGTGAATACATTGTAAAGTAAATCTCTGAATAATAATATAAAAAAAAATAAAAAAAAATAAAAAAAACAGGAATAGACTAACGTTTCTAGGGCGTACGAATTGTTCCGCTAAACCAGAGACATTATAGGCTGCGCCACGCTGATCGCCAACCTTCACTAGCTGGTTAGACGCTTTAAGAAGACTTAAGTTTCGTTACCGCAGTAATCATTACTGTACGGGGAGTAAGCAGTCCCTCCTAACATCTTACGGAGCCCGTCAACCTCACCAGCGCGCGGTGCACCCTGCTGAATAACAGAGCCTCTGACCACCAACCACTGAGCCAGCGCGGTGCGTTACGGCCCGATTCCCCTCAACGAACTCCCAATGTGGAGATCTTTGGGCCTAAGTCCAGCAGTGGACGTCTATCAGCTGATAACGTATCGCGGTCATTAACTGCCGTCTCCATTACACGATCTTTTCATAGACTTGTATTATTGTATAGGAACATTGAACTTTGCACCTTATATCTCACACGATACGGTCCATATTGCACTCAATTATTGCACATAATGTATACATTGTCCCCAATGGCAGCTGACAGTCAGCTGTTAGGCGAGTCTCAATGGGAGATCTGTCAGTGGAGTTTGAACCGTATCCCTTACAACATAAGGCACAAATTTGAATGAGCTTCCACACAAAGAGACGTTCACCTATCTACCTGCGCATGCGGCTGATACTTTATTTTTTCCCCCTCTAGGGTTTTTTTTTTTTGAGCGGATCTGCTCGAACACCATGTCATCAACCTCTCACTCTTGGATATAATCACCAATCTTCCCCCTTAGAAGCTCCCCCACCCTCCAGCTCCATCTGTTCCTATGGGATCGATCTTGGATTCCTAAGTTCAGCAGCTTCTGCCTTCAGTTCATATGGTCAGTATTAGTCGACTAAATTGTCAGTAGGTGTCTTGCTACAAACCGCGGCGCCTGTTGCAAGCGACATACAGTAATACGCAGACATTAACTGTGTTCCGGTTTGAAGGGCGCTGCAGCTAGTGTAATTTCTGGGGTATCGAGATAACATCCTATATCCTCAAAACGACGAGCGCATTCTGGTGCAGTGTCACCATCTTAACTAGCGACACGTTGTTATATGCAGGCGTATCACTTACCATCAGGTGAATGTCTCGCGCGTCTGGTCGCTTAGTTTAATAAAAGCCACAGCGCCCTTCAAACCGGATCACAGTAATATCCGCACAGTACCGTCTGTCGGCTGCAACAGGCGCTACGGTGGTACCTAGACGGTCTCCAGCAACAGCGACACTACCACTAGTAATAGCTGCAGCGCCCTTCAAACCGGATCACAGTAATGTACGCACAGTACTTCCAGTCGGCTGCAGTAGGCGCTGCTGTAGTACCTAGACGGTCACCAGCAACAGACTACCACCATACATATGTACCACGACGACGTTTTTTTTTTTTTAATTATTAATAACCTTTAATCGTTCCATCACCGAGTGCGTTCACCTCGAATCACCTGTGGGGTTGAAATTCCTGCTGGGGCACCGCTAGGGTTGACTCCACCCCGCGCGAGGCCGGCCGGGGGTAAAAACATCCAGCTCGCCACCACCTGCTGTCCAGGCACGCGATCGCACCGCACGCCATGTTTACCTAACTTACACGACCTACTCCATCATAGGACTTTGTTGCTGTAACACTTCATACAGATTCGTCGGAGTCCTTTAATCCGGAATCAGCTACATTAACTTTATATTACACGAGCGATGTCTAGTTAGATTGTTTACACTGCAACACAGTGCATTCATAGCTCATTACATGTGTGATCGTTACCGCAGTAATTTCACTAGATACAGCGTCCTTCAAACCGGACACGGTAAAGCTGACGCTAGTTAGATTGTTTACATTGCAACACAGTGCATTCATAGCTCATTACATGTGTGATCGTTACCGCAGTAATTTCACTAGATACAGCGTCCTTCAAACCGGACACGCTAAAGCTGACGCTAGTTAGATTGTTTACATTGCAACACAGTGCTTTCATAGCTCATTACATGTGTGATCGTTACCGCAGTAATTTCACTAGATACAGCGTCCTTCAAACCGGACACGGTAAAGCTGACTCTAGTTAAATTGTTTACATTGCAACACAGTGCATTCATAGCTCATTACATGTGTGATCGTTACCGCAGTAATTTCACTAGATACAGCGTCCTTCAAACCGGACACGGTAAAGCTGACGCTAGTTAGATTGTTTACATTGCAACACAGTGCATTCATAGCTCATTACATGTGTGATCGTTACCGTAGCAATTTCACTAGATACAGCGTCCTTCAAACCGGACACGGTAAAGCTGACGCTAGTTAGATTGTTTACATTGCAACACAGTGCATTCATAGCTCATTACATGTGTGATCGTTACCGCAGTAATTTCACTAGATACAGCGTCCTTCAAACCGGACACGGTAAAGCTGACGCTAGTTAGATTGTTTACATTGCAACACAGTGCATTCATAGCTCATTACATGTGTGATCGTTACCGTAGCAATTTCACTAGATACAGCGTCCTTCAAACCGGACACGGTACAGTTGACGCTAGTTAGATTGTTTACACTGACTGCAACACAGTGTATTTATCGCACAATACATGTGTCATCGTTACCGCAGTAATTTCACTAAATACAGCGTCCTTCAAACCGGACACGGTAAAGCTGACGCTAGTTAGATTGTTTACATTGCAACACAGTGCATTCATAGCTCATTACATGTGTGATCGTTACCGCAGTAATTTCACTAGATACAGCGTCCTTCAAACCGGACACGGTAAAGCTGACGCTAGTTAGATTGTTTACATTGCAACACAGTGCATTCATAGCTCATTACATGTGTGATCGTTACCGTAGCAATTTCACTAGATACAGCGTCCTTCAAACCGGACACGGTACAGTTGACGCTAGTTAGATTGTTTACACTGACTGCAACACAGTGTATTTATCGCACAATACATGTGTCATCGTTACCGCAGTAATTTCACTAAATACAGCGTCCTTCAAACCGGACACGATAAAGCTGACGTTATATTGTTTACACTGCAACACAGTGTTGTAATGGTACTCTGCCCATAACAGTGACCGTCCCGGTACCACCGCAGCAGTGTGCAGACATTACTGTGCGTTGAAGGATGCTGTAGCTTATGGAATTACTGCGGTAATGAGGCTCAAGATATGTCTTAAGGCGCGTCAGTTAAATCTAAGTGACCGTCTCCATAGACTAGTCGGTTACTTAAGTTCAAGTTGTATGGATTCGAACCCAATGCCAATGACTTATGTGCAGCTAACCACTAATTCACAGGCGGTTCCCACCGCACTCCGGCTGTACAACTCCTTTACCGTACGTCGGTCACCGGAAGTCATTTTTTTTTTTTTTTTGTTCAACAAAGCCGTCGCCCCCGAAAACACCACATGCCGGCGCGTGCGCATCTGGCGCCTCACGATTATAACGCGTCGCTTGCGTACACACAGCTGATGGACACCACGCCGCGACCAGCTCGTGTGCCGAGGTAAACAGCCATCAGACGTCTCGTGGTGGAAAGTGCTATGATCCAGATCTCACGTGTTGATAGTATGTGGTATTCAAATGTAGTGTAGTGTATACCACCCTTTTCGAAAGATACCCTACTTCTGGGAGGAAGATGGAGGGAGGAGATATGTGTTATTATTACTCACGGAAAACTCGGTGGTCTGCATCAGCGCTCGGAGAGGATCCGGGATCTCTTGCAGAACGCACCGGTGTCCCTCTTAGCACCTCTTTAAGGAAGGGGAGGGTTCATCCCTTCCTCTCGAGGTACGGCTGCGCAAGCGGCCAGCGCCGGCGGGGTCGCGGATGGTGCGTAAGGCTTCCCGTAACCCTGCCGTCAGGGGACGAGGAGGAACATCGTGAGGATTACCTTTCTGAGGAGTCTAACACTTCTAGTGATGATGGTGATGACGACTTGAAGGCCGTGGCAGTGTATATTTCTTAGGAAGCTGCAAATACTTATCTAATGCACCTTTTCCAATATAATTGCGTCCAATGCTCCAACTCGATAGAAATGTCAGCTGCTTAGTCCGGACTAGATTTTTTATTTATCTAGACTTAGGTCGTAAAGAGTCCCACGCACCTGCTAGCATTAGAAGAAAGTCTATTTCATATGCCTATAGCTAATAGAGATATGTACACTGCAACAAATGTTATTAATGCAATATATATACATACGATAGAATCTATAAAAGAATACCCTCCACTCGAGTACCCAAATTCAAATTGATACTGTCTAGATATAAATCGGTGTAGAGATCTTTAAGTGGATTCGTTAGATGCCCACTATCCTTGCCCACCAGTGGGCATACATAAGCTGAATACAAAACATCTCTGTACTAGTTTTTTCCGTCGGTTTTAGTCATCTGTAATAGTGCGGACTGACTGACTCACCCATTACGACCGGATCGAACCTTAGACCTTTACTAATGAACTTAATTGTGTTGAACTTAATTACACTTAATTGAAGTTAATGTGTCTGACGAGGAGCTTGGTAGTGGTCACAGGAAAGTAGAGTGAAGATCGAGCGCAGTGGTTACCAGCCAAACAGTAGTCTCCGGTTCGATTCCTGACGATGGTTGGGTTCATGAGCCATGACGGCATGGCTTTGGAGTATCAGGTAAGGCTGTAGCCACGGAATCGAACCTGGGATACAGGACTGACGTCTGCTGATCATTGGTGCGCAAAATGTCGTTCACTCGATGGTACGTGATACGCCCGCCTTTAACAACTTGACGCTAGTTAAGATGTTACACACTGCACCACAGCGCTTACCGCCTTGAGAGGAGTGGAGAATCTTCTAAAAAGCTACCCCGCTTCTGAGTTGTTGGGCAAGGTTGGGTGGGGTTTTTACTCACTAGAAAGCCCCCATCGGTGTTCATCTTAAGTCCGCTAGGGGGGTCCCGGGATCTCCTACGGGACTCGTCGGTGAATCCCGGCACTGCGCCTAATGCACGTCCCAGGGAGAGCTGTAGCTCTCCTCGACATCCTCGCTTTGATGCGATATGCACTACACCACGTACTTGTTCACCCAGGGCTCGCTTAGTGGACAATGTGGGGGGTCCCCACCATCAAAATCCCGTGAACCTTCGTCGAGAGGCTGGGATTACCTCTTAATAGCCCGCCCTTCAATCCGGAACACAGTAATGTTCGCGCACTGCTATTAGGCCGCTGAAATACGTTTATTAACAACTGCAAATACCCACTCTGTCGGTATGCGGAAGTGCTGCCAACGCATCCGGTCGCCATTTATTGTGTAAGTATAAACAATGCCGAAGTACTAAATGTGCGAATGGGTCACCGAACCGATGGTACAGAGCAATCCCTAATCCCCCGGACAGATGTCGCCGGGGTGGAGGTGGTGGCAAGCGTGCGACACGCGCAGCCTCCGCGCAAGGTGCGCACGCGCATCTGTCTCGCTCGCAGTGCCCGTGCGTACTGATAACGGCGGACTGTCCCAGAACACAGTGGGACGTTGATCTGATATTAAGTGATACATCCGCCGCGGCGCTAGTTAGGGTGATATACACAGCATCGCATTCCAGTTCCAGTGTTAAATCTCGTTACCGTAGTAATTTCACTAACTACAGCGCCCTTCAAATTAGGACAGTATAAAACTAGCTACAATGATGTAACCCGCATCACATGTATTCGACAAAACAAAATGTTGGACTATGTTACCGCAGTAATTTCAATAGCTACAGCGCCAAATTGTCTTGAGGCTTCGAACCGGATATCTTCGTATTACGGTACTAGTTCATTAACCACTGCACCACCGAGACAATTGTTAACACCCTTTGTCCCAAAATTACTCTCGATCATGGTGACCTCAGTGTATTGCAATAGGTCCAGACATTTAGGAATGTGGTGATGGTGGTGGTGGTGGGGCTTTGTCTTATTGCATACTTGAATTGAGCAATTATTTGAAGGTTTCGAATGGTTCAATGAGGCCCAACTTCCCAGCTGTGGGAACACATAGTGCGCCAATTATAAATAGTAATATTCATGTACTGTATTTTGGAAGAATTCATAGTATATTTTTTTCAAATTATATTGCTAGTTTTTTGGTGCCTTTCTATTTCATATCTGATACTCTTTGGTACCCTTCTATTAATTTTTTGATGCTCTTTGGTGCCTTTCTATTTCATATGTGATGCTCTTTGGTACCCTTCTATTAATTTTTTGATGATCTTTGGTACCCTTCTATTAATTTGTTGATAGCTCTTTGGTGCCTTTCTATTTCATATCTGATGCTCTTTGGTACCCTTCTATTAATTTTTTGATGCTCTTTGGTGCCTTTCTATTTCATATCTGATGCTCTTTGGTACCCTTCTATTAATTTTTTGATGCTCTTTGGTGCCTTTCTATTTCATATCTGATGCTCTTTGGTGCCTTTCTATTTCATATCTGATGCTCTTTGGTACCCTTCTATTAATTTTTTGAAGCTCTTTGGTGCCTTTCTATTTCATATCTGATGCTCTTTGGTACCCTTCTATTAACTTTTTGACATTTTTTAGTTTCACTTAGTGTATGTATATATATATATATATATATATATCCTTTGGTTTCACCAACTCATTAGTTCTGGTCCTCGTGCTTGTCAGGGTGTGGGACTGCACACCACTATTTGTGACCAGTGCCACTATCGACCATCACTGCACTAAGTTAAGGATGCGTGTCAGAGACACCGCTCCTGGGCCCGACGGTATACCCGGCCGCGCGTGGGCTCTAGCTCTGGGTCCCCTGGAGCCCTGGACGCGGGCGCTGTTCACGGCGTCCTTGAAGCAGGGTCGGTTTCCGCGCCT